>CM023488.1:53182869-53718634 GCA_013339685.2 Hyalomma asiaticum
AATAAGTAGGAATGCTCTAGGATGCGGGAAGATGCATTTTGTGCGCTTCTGATCGAGTCAAAATTTCACAAAAACCCCTACTATAGTCTTAGCTTTTTTGGCATTTTGGGCAAGATTTTGAGAGACCGGATTTTTATTCAGGAAGGCGCGCATAAGTAGAGGAATGCTCTGCGATGCGGCCAAACGTATTTAGAGCGACTTCTCATCGAGTCAAAATTTCACACAAAGCCCAGTCTTACCTTTTTCGTCATTTTGGGAAAGATTTTGAGAGACGCATTTTATTGAGGAGCCGCGCAATTTTTAGAGGAATGCTCTACGATGCGGAGGACGCATTCTGATCGTGTCGAAATTTCACAAAAAACCCAATACTGTAGTCTTACCTTTTTTGGCATTTTGGGAAGATTTCGAGAGACCGTATTTTTATTCAGGAAGGTGCGCAATAAGTACAGGAATGCTCTATGATGCGCCAATCGTATTGAGAGCGACATCTGAACGAGTCAAAATTTCACAAAAAACCCCTACAATAGTCTTACCTTTTTTGGCATTTTGGGAAGATATTGAGAGACCGTATTTTTATTCAGGAAGGCGCGCAATAAGTAAGGAATGCTCTACCAGTAGCAAGGGGTTCAATTTTTCACGAAGGGCCGGGCATGCCATTACACAGTTGTTGCGGTGTAAAAAAAGTAAGTAATATGCCAAATAATAGTAACATCATTGATGATGATTATTTTATTATTTTTTCGGCAATTTGAGAGACATTAGCGCCACATTCTTCTAGGACATAGGAGCAGTTACGGAGTGGGATGGGCTTAGGTCGGCCTCAGGGGAGGTTACAACACCCGAAACCCCCTTCCCCCCGTCGGTGCGCCACTGTGCTCTACGATGCGGTAAAACGCATTTTGTGCGACTTCTGGTCGAGTCAAAATTTCACAAAAAACCAATACTATAGTCTGTTACCATCCTGGAGCCCGTAGTGTCATTTTCAGTGCTGCGGTGAAGCTCGCCGCTATTCGTGGACTGCCTCCACACTTTTGCTCAGATGGTTGTGGTCAGAGGTAGGTGTATTATTTAGCAGTCCATCGGAAGGGCATCTGAACGTTGGAAGCAAAATTTATTTAGAAGTGCGAAATGTATGAACGGATGTACTCACCATGAACGATGTTCGCACGGTTTCCGGAGAACTCGATCGAGTCGCGTGAAAAAAAGACTGAGCACGGTTCGCGGTAGAAACGGTGAGCGGCGTGGAAGAACGGCCAAAGCCCCGTACCCCCTGAAGTGCACAAGGTGGAGTACTTACATTAGCTGCAGCATGGAAGCGCTGACCTGCAGCACAGACATCCAGCGATGAGCAGGGATGGACGATTGGAAAGTTGGCGATTCCTGATCACGGTTCACTGCGCACAGGAAAAACAGACGTCGGAAAGAAAACGGTGAGCACCAGGAGCAGTGAATGTATACGACAATGGCGTACAGCCGTATCTTTCGCGGGGCCAGTTATACGCAGCCAATTATGCAAATGAAAAGAAATCAAGGTCGCGTCCAAATGAAGCCTTAGTAGTCGTATCCTGCGTCAGTAAAGCTGAAGGGTTTGGTTGTTTCCTAATCTAGTTTAATAGAGATGTGAATGCTCGTACAGGACTGAGGACTTGACTCAAAAGGACATTTTCACACTACGCACACTCATACGGAAAATAACGAACCTGTACCAGAACATCTCCGAATCACTGAAGCACAAAAACAGGGCTATTCTTTGTAATTCGTCGCACAACGGCTCGGTGAAGGCAAGGATGACATTAAGATAGATCGCGGCAACATGAGATCACTGCGAGTACCTTTAAAAACTTAGGTAACAACGCCAGTTCATGTCCTTATCCACCTTTAACAACCTCAACATGTACAGTGGTCAACTCCCATATCTATAACGCCGGAGCGTCGTGCTCGGTACTGCACGAGCGACATCTACAGTTGAAACGGGACACATCTGAGCATGCGCATCGCCACTGACGCGCTTGCCTTGCAGTTTCTGTCGTTTTGATCGCCAAGGCCGCATAACTACTTTCACCGGCAGAAGCGCTGTCAGTCATATAGCGCCGGAAAAAAAAGTGCAATCACCCGCATCGGCGCGTTTTCTACTGCGTACCTATATTCTCGGTTTTCGGTATCATATCGTACCGGCAATGCGCCGCATAATGTATATTGCGCATCGCTCTGTGAATTTTTCATAGCGCATTGCGTTTATTGCCGCGTGCTGTCATTTTATTTCGTAAACCTACTATTAATTGTAATTCACCAACGATGCGTTGCCTGCGACTAAATGTAGTTTGGATTGCCATTCATGCGACGATCAGTCGGTCCTTCGTCGGTTGTAGCCCTTAATGACCGATGACGGGGAGCATCAGCAGCCGACCTTCCTTATAGAATGCTTCGAGCACTATTCACATTTGGAAGTGCAAAATTCTATACCGGCCAAATGACAGCTTCCGAGCAGCCTGACCCCCCCCCCCCCCCCGAAGAAAAAAGAACACAGAAAACATACAGTTCATAAGTGGGCAAATCTGTTGTTGGGACAATGTGACCGCGAAGGGAGAATTAGAACGCAGCACAGCTTTCGTCGGGCGCTGCCAACAATACGCTTCGTTTCTTTTCCTTTTTGTTCTTTTGTTATTCCGCTAAACTGTTGACAGCGCTACTGACGGCCTAAGCGGTTGTTGCATCCGCGGTGATAACCAAGGGTCGAGAATGCAAGGCATGTGTGTCAGTGGCGCTGCGCATGCTCAGAGGTGTCCCGTTTCCTGTAGATGTCGCTCGTGCAGTTCCGAGCACGACGCTCCGGCGTTATATATGAGAGTTGACCACTGTACTGTTTTCACATTACAAGGCATCGATTCTTTATGTAAATACCAAGCGCAAAAAAGGCGAAAAGGATGGAGAAAGTGGCTATGCAACGCTGTGGATAATTCGGTGCTCGTGACAATTCTTTGCGGACGCGAATTAAATAGTTGGCTAATTAGGTAGTGCTAATAACAGGCCTTACGAAACGACAATCATGGCGTTCCTCTGGTCACTTTGTCCTCAACGTCGCTGATTAGCTGCAACTCACTAGCACTCATTTTAATACCTTACTAGTATGTGCAGTACTCCAAGTATACCAAAATGAGATGGAATGGTAAGCATGCACGGCTAACGTAACTTACAGGCCACGACATCAATAATATAACATGTTCGTCTGTTACTTCAAGATTAACCAACAATATTGGAAACCCTCCAGAACAACGAAGAAGCCGGGGAAAACGTTCGGAGACACGCGAACATGGTTCACTTTATGCCTACCAAAAAGTTGGCATGGAGGGTATATGCCTACCACGAATGATAGGTCATAGAATTTAAGAAAAGGACAATTGTGACGTAGCTCATGAGCATTGATAATAATAGGTTTCAAATGAAATGTGGGGCAAAATTAAACTCGCGCCTCAATCACTCGGTATATACCGAAAATGGCACGACAGGGTACGAATGTGCGACCAATATGATCCAGGTCACGACATCGAGAACATGACGTGCTCGACAATTACGTCACTATTAGCGAGACGGACCTCCACGCAAAATCGAAGAATATGAAAAAATATTGCAAAAATTCGCGTCTCGTGCACTTGGTTGCATGGAAGAACCTGCGTGAAAGGTCACCGACAGACCAGTGCATCGCTAACGTGACATGCTCGTTAGCTACGGCACTATTAATGGTGATAAATTTGTGTGACTCATACGCGCATTGGATGTCTACAGTCGCTCTTTTTTTTCTTTTCTTTAAGCCTGAGCACGCAATCTTCGACGCCGAGCTGATAAGCACCGAAAGAAGCAGTGCAGCAACAAAACGAACCGTAATGCACGCGTGAGCACAGCTATGTAGCGCAGTGACCAGTCCGCTACAGGTTTCGTCTGACAGGCTGTTACGCTAAACGCACGCAACCCCACTTTTCGTTATGGCGGTTGCTGTTTGCAAAACACGTCTGTGAAAAAGTTTGCAAATCCAACGTGCAAGCACGACCACTGCACATCGTTTTTGTAACTTAATGGAAGCGTTCAGAAAACTAGAAGTGGTGTTCATAATGGAGCTGAAAGGAAGTGGACTGGTGTACGGCTCACGGAACAGCCTAGCAGAGAACACTGCCCAAGACTGCTATAGCGCACGCATGCGTGTTGACGCCTATTTCGTCACTGCGGTCCATTTTTTTTTTTTTGTGCTTATCCGCTCGGCAGTCGACGTCCGCGCGTTCATGTTAAAAAAAATGGGCTAACCGTACCTACAACAAGTAAACGGAGATAACATTTTCCTTTGCGACTCGAGTAGCCCACCACATTAGACGTAGCGTGAAGTCCCACAGGCTCGCGCCGAAAAGACACTTAAGGGAGCCCTCCAGTAATTTTTTAGACTGGTTCCTTTAGCCACCGCCCACCACCCCAGCAGAGGGTTCTGGCATCGCGCTCGAAGATAACACCTACATTTTCTATCCTATCCTCCTAGCGAACGAGAAACAGAGCGACAGCTGCACTATGACCCGCACCGAACACGCGAGTCAGGTGGAGCATCTTACCTGTTGAACGACGACCAAGCTGTCCATGAAGAGGCGTTGCCAGCTGGTCCTCGTAGAATGGCACACCACAAAAAAAAAGTTCTTTGTCCGCACAACTCCGACGGATAGGGGAACGGTTACGGCGAACGACGAGTCCATCGACAGGCAGACATGACATGAGACTCGCACGCAACACTGTTCCGGCTTAGCTGGTCTGTAACCGCCTCTCGCACAAGTCTCTGGAGAGCAAACGGAACAGCTCTACCACTGCGGGATCGGCAGTCTTGCCAGGCACGAAGTTTCACGAAATGTCCTTCGCATATTGAAGTGTCGGTGCCTGCAGCCAGTTCCACTGGGAGTCCGTGCAGAAGAACCACGAGAACACACCCACATTGCCATGAACAGGGCAGCTACGACGCAGAGCCCAGCAGAGAGGCGAAGTGCACACCATGGTGAAGAGAAGCGCGAGTGGCGATCCCAAATCAGGTGCTTGTTCTTTGACCACGGCGCCGACTTGCTTGACGCATGCGTCGAGCATCCGGACAATCTTTTTCTTTCGCTCATTGGTCACTCTTGCACAACGTCACACCGACTCGCGAGCCACCGCTAAACCGTTATTATCACGATTGATTTGTGGGGTTTAACGTCCCAAAACTAGCTCTGATTATGAGAGACGCCGTAGTGGAGGGCTCCGGAAATTTCGACCACCTGGGGTTCTTTAACGTGCACTGACATCGCACAGTACACGGGCCTCAACATTTCGCCTCCATCGAAATGCAGCCGCCACGGCCGGGATTCGATCCCGCGACCCTCGGATCAGCAGCCGAGTACCATAGCCACTAGACCACCGCGGCGGGGCAACCGTTGTTATCACCGCGATCAACTATACTGGCGACGTACAAAAAAAATGAAAAACGGAAGGCAGCAAAGGTTGTATTGGCGCGCTGTTTCCAAACGTGGAATGTTCTGAAAGTTTTTCAAGACTGCGCGGTTAGCGCCGTCGCTTCCGTTTGGTCAGTTGAAAACACGGGCGATCGCGAAACCGTTCTACTACATATTCGGCTTTGAATCTGTTTGTTGTGTTTATTTTGATACCCGTCATAGCGACGCCTCTTTTACGGTATTCGGGAGATTGTGGCGTAATTGCCTAATGTGTCGCTAAAAGCAGCAGCGGTGGCGGGGGACTTCTGGCCACTGTTGTAGAATTATTAGGCATACCATTAGTGGCTAAGTCAGTATTAATTCTTTGCATTCAAGCTTGTGAACGCTAGCAAGCTTCAAAAAATCCACGCATATCCACGGAATGAATGATGATGAGTGGACGAAGCTCCGGAGGTTCATCGTAGATCGTGCCGAGTTCCGAATTATTTATTAACGCGTATATATATATATATATATATATATATTATATATATATATATATATATATTATATATATAGTATATATAATATATGTGTGTGTGTGTGTGTGTGTGTGTGTGTGTGTGTGTGTGTGTGTGTGTGTGTGTGTGGCCAGTGAACGGTTCTCCAACGTGAGCAGTCGGTATTTTTCAATCAAGAAACTCGCTAGAAGACGCTGCCTGCGTCAACGTTTTACCTCGCGGATGAGGGCACGTTCTCCTTCTTTGCGAGCTGGTAGAGCGTTCATCGAAGAAAGAGCGTTTCCATGGTCAACGCGCGCTTTTCGCTCTCTCTCTCTCTCTCTGTCTCTCCCTCTCTCTCACAAGACAGCAGATGGAAGAGTGAGAGAGCTCACGCGCCGGGAGGCACGCGCCGAGGGCGAGCGCGAGCGCGAACTTGACGAGGTGGCTACGACGGACAACGACTGACAAACTACGCCTTAAGGGGCTTCGCCCCTAAAAAGGAAAACAAAGAGATCGCATGCATTGAGACGAAGTCGCGTGACTGGACTTTTCGAAAGAATTCCATATGTCTCGTAAGATTCCTTCGGTCTAGTGATCATGACTCGGCTGCTGATCTGAAGGTCGCGTGTGCTGTGCGATGCCAGTGCACGTTAGGGAACACCAGGAGGTGGAAATTTCTGGAACTCTCTATTACGGCGTCTCTCATAACCATATCGCGGTTTGGGATGCAAAACTCAGAAATCGATGAACCCCTTCGGAAAGCATGGCAAACTTACGACAAATATACAGAACCGACTGAGGTTCCGTACGCAAACGTATGGAATTATTGGAACGAAACATTGCAGTACGGCAGGAGGAGGCAAACAATCTTCATTGTTTGGAAGGTGTAAACTAACCTTTATTGTGATGCCCACAACGCCTGCACACTGTGGATTTCCTGTGATTCACGAAGGGAGGAGTGTCACAACAAAAAATGATTTGTCCTGTTGCTTTTTCCTCTTGTGTTCTAACTTGGTTGCTGTGGAGACATCGAGGCATATATCAGCTCGGCTACTCCACCTCTTCGTTTTCTTTTTCATTTTTCTTGCAGGAAAGAAAGACATTGGCAACACATTACCTCTGGCTTGCTCTTTGTTTTCCTGTTCTGCATTTTCATGCAACGCCCAGTCCGTCTTCTGACTAAATATCACAGTGGATCTCCTGCTGGTTGACTGACGTAAGGTGCTGGGCTGGTTCCTTGTGACTACGAAATTCTTGTTGATTCGTGCAGGAAAATCCAGGAGGGATGGTGCAAGGCGTTCATTTTGTAACCCTAAAACCTTCTTTCTGCACCCCCTGCGCCGCCTTTGGAAACAGTGAACCTTTCCACAACTGACACGAATTTTTGACATTCTCGTATTGTTGCTGCAAGTGAAAGCACTGGCGTGGGGAACCCCAAAAGAGTATCATGGCGCCTCGCAACGCAATGAATATATTTTTAATACGGCTTTCTTAAAAGCCCACTTTCGGTTTCGATTTCGAGGGGCGGTTTCATAGTTACGTATCATCACAGTCGGACGTACGTCTCAGTCAAGCAGGGACAGCAATTCGTGATAGCGTCGCTACAACTCTGTCGTCTGTGACCTGTTACACGTGGGGCACGCAAACAACGGCAATTTCACGGTCGTCCAGCGACTCTGACAGCGATTTCAGCGATTTTGAGAAACTGCTCAGAAGACACTGAAATGTCCGCGTCGGGCATGCAATGCTTCAAGGATCGTCGACACGGTTCCCGATGCGACATGCAAGATAACGTGGCATGCGCTGCGCGTAACAGGAAAGTGATAATGTCGTTCCGCGTAAACAAACCAAAGCAACCGCACGTGTCAATATGAACATTTTTATAGATGCGAAGCAGCTCTTGACTAGCCTGTGTACGCTGTCCCTCCGTGCGTCCGACGAACGCGCGCAACGCGCTCCCCTAGCCGCAGGTCTTGGAGCGGTGCCAAGTAGGTCACGCCGCGCTGCGCGTAGACGTCACGCTCCCCTCGCAGTGCGCGCTCGCCGCAGCGCCCGCAGCTGCCGCCTCGTCCGTTCGCCCGCAACACCTGCCGCTACCGCCGCTCGCTCCGCTACCGCGACCGCCGCTCGCTACACCGCCGACTCGTCGGTTCACGCGCAAGAAATTAACGCCATCTTCCCAAAGGGAACCCTGATGGGATGCGAAGCACTCGCGTTAGCGCCGTTCAACCCGTGACGCCACCCGTGCACAACGCTGCTGCTTCGCATCCCATCAGGGTTCCCTTTGGGAAGATGGTGTTAATTTTTTTACGCATCAAGACCTATTGCCACGTTCTCTCCCGATTACGCACTAATCATCGCGCAGCCTCACTTATTTCAAATTTTGTTGGTTTGTTAGGTTAGCTTAGGTGCCGAGATGGTAGAAATCAAAATCGGCACCGAATCTGTGGGCTCCTCTTTGTCTGGGCCTGGAGATACGCCTGTATTAAAGCTCTTCAACTTGTTAACTGTATTCACTTAATTTGGGCAAATGGTAACAAAGGTCTGTTTTTAAAAGAAGTCGCCGATTGGTTAGCAAAGGCGTTGCATCATGCACAAAAAATTCGGGTCCTTCCACTAAAGCTTACTTAACGGGCTCTAGATTTCAGATGTTTACAGTGATAAAGGGATTGTCGGAGACACTTTCGATGGCTTCTCCGGACTACATGCACTTTTTTCCCTGCCACAGCGTATTATGCAGCATAAGAAATACATTGTCATTACTAAATTACGTAGCCGAGTTACTACTCTGCATTTTTATTTGCACGGGTCAGTTTGGTTGCTTCCCAACTATGTGTCCATTCTGCTGTGAAGAGGAAACGATTCAGCACTATTTTCTATCTTGTCGCCGCTTTGAAATTCAGCGAGAAAGAATTTTGGAAGCAATTATTAATAACCTAGGGTTCACCGAAACGGCTTTTCTCTCATTTGGAGGGACTTATTTGCAGTAAAGCCAAGCGATGTCTGTGTGGGCGGTACTGATGTGTGCACGTTTGTAATCTATGAATCTCGTTTTATGGACAGTTGCACTGGAGTAGTGACTCTAAATATGTGTCCCTATCCGAGTGCTTGCATTCGTTCACTTTAATGAAAAATTCATGATTTTGTGACAGAAACCACCCTGTAAGGGAAAGGAGTAGCCGGGCGCCGCACATGGGCACGGACCTCCCTTACATTATATTTAAAAATAAACAAGAACATTATGTTAATGTTCATCATATCCACCTTTGTGCTTGGCAAATCCATCTATGAAAAGTAGTTCAAATATTAACTCGACTAATCCCCCTTTTTTAATAAATGTAATTGAATCCCCTTCATTGCGTATGCGCCAGTTTAGAGCAGAGAAGAAAACGGCGTCACGTGACAGCAGGGTGTGCAGCGTTCTCCGCGTTAGCTCGAGCGACTCGCGATCTACCAGTGGAACGTTTCCCTCGTACGCTGGAAGCCGTACAGCGCAAACGTCGTATTAGAGCTCCGACGACACACCGACGCAGTCTCAACATTCCTCGCAGCCATGGCAGGAATGGCGTGGACTCTGCACCCCGCTCTCTTCTACGAGAAGTACGGAACGGTGCTCGTACAACTCTGGGAATCGGGCGCCATCGGCACCTTGTTCCATCCCGTGCGAAGGCTGTCCAAGAGCATCAGCGACCGGATCACGTCTCTGCGTCATCCTCACGGCGCCGCTGCAACCGCCGCACCCGAACCCGGTACGGCCGGCGGCGCCAAAGAGGCGCTAAGCCTAACGGACGACTACAGCGTCGCCACGGAGGACGAGGCCACGTCGAAGGTCAACCGCGAGCCGGGAGACACGTCGCCCGAGCCGAGCACGTCGCAGCAGAACGAGCTCGCCTTCCAGGGTGACATCTACACGCAGATGCGGCGCAGCCGGAGGCAGCGCGAACGCCTCCAGAGGATCCGCGAGACGCGCGAGAAGTTCCTGGAAAGTGGCAGCAGCAGCAGCGGAGGCAGCGAGTTCGGCAGGAAGCGACGGGGCTTCCAGCGTCGCGGCAGCTCCATCCTGGGCTTCAAGAAGGGCAAGGGCTTGAGGAAGGCGGCGGGAGTCGGCACTCCTTTGACGGACATGGAGGGCGTGGTACCCGCGCGGGCCGTCGTCATAGACGTCTCGGGGTCCCCGGCGACGGGAGGCAGTAGTCTCTCGGAAGACGAGGACACCGCAGTAAAAATCGGCGGTAAACGCGGCGGCACGATCCAAGCCGACGAGCTGGTCGAGGAGAACGACAGCTTGCAAACGTTCCGAGACATTCGGGGAGCCCGCAAAGAAGCCACGGGTCACCGCCGCCGGCCGTGCGCGAGCCGTCCGAGTCGCAGACCGACACCAGCTCGATCGCTAGCACATCGGCAGTGGCTCAAGCGCCGGTCGGCAGCACGACACCGCTTAAGAAGCTGGCACACCGTTCGCGGCCGCAAAGGCGCCCTCACATTCTGCTCTGCGCAAGCCCAAGGGGTCTACCAGGAGAGCGTCCGTAGCATTGCGCGGCAAGCTGGAGACAGCACCGGAAGTGCCACCGCCTGCTCCGACTATCGACACGTCTTCCAAGGTGGTGCCCGGGACGCAAGCAGACTTCTCTTCGGCAACGAGCTTATTGTCGACCAAGGAGTCCGTGGCGAATGGCAAACTACCCGAACCCAAAGCAAGGTCAAAAGCGTCGAGAAGAAAGACGCGAGTAAGCGACGTAAACCGAAGGTCGAAAAGGAACGCAAGAAGAAAGCTAAGGGCAAGTCTAAAACTCCGCGTGGCGGGGAAAAGACATCGCGAGCACTTTCGGTGGACTCGCGCGTGACTGCCGACACTGATTCGGGGGCCGTCTGCGAGTCGCCTCGGAAGCTCGAGGGCGCCGCAATTCACTCACGGGATAGCGCGCGCTCACAGGTTCCAGGACGTGACGCCACCAGCACAAGTTCTTCGACTTCCACCGTCGTAACACCGTCGCAGGTTCCTGAAGCGACGCGGAACAAAGAGGGCACCAGGGTTGATTCGACGACAGCAACTTCCATTAGGCCACCTGGCCAGGGTAGCAAACAGAAGCCAGTTAAGACCACTCCATCGGCCACTGGCCCAGCCATGGTTCACTCAAAGCTGCCGAGTACCATGCACGTTAAGACGACGGTGCTTTGAAGACCGCAACAGCTCCGCCCATCGCGCTGGAGAAGCGGACAGCGAGAGAACGGGAAGAGCCAGGAGGGCCTGAGCCATCCGCGCCGACTCCAGTCGAAGTTGCGTCAAGCAGGGACGCTCTCGGGACGTCGGCTGCGGCGAGTCAAAGGGCCTCCGCCGAGCACAGAAGGCATGCCAAGAAAAAGCACCGCCCCTCCAAGTCTGCAGCCGCTGCCGTGGTCGAGACAACGTCCGGGCCCCCGTGCGTCGACCAAGGACGTTGAACTGGAGGGCCCTAACGCGGCGTCTCCGGACAGCGCCGAGAGGGTCTTCAACGAAGCCGTGGCGGTCCATGACCACCACCATCATCGCCGAGGGCACAGCAAGTCTAAGAAGCTTGCTAAGGAAGGCAGTGGCAAACGGCACTCGAGAAAGACGAAGGAGGGCCGTCAAGTGGACGCGGCCACAGTGGCCACTGGGGGCGAGCTTCCGCCGACGACAAGAACGGTGTTCAATCCGGAGGCGGCCCTTCCGGTGTCCAGGGTTCCGATGTGGCGACGACTGCGTTCAAGGAGTCGGGCGCTGCGTCTGCGCAGTCGCAGCCGGGCTATTCACTACCGCCCACAGCTGACGTCACACTGACGGGTACCGACACGATTTTCTCGTTGGGCGGCCAGAGACATCCCCCAGGACGAGCACGGTGGTCAGGGGATGACGTCACCGTCCACGTGGACTTGACTAGCCGCGACAGGGCGGCCATGTTCTGGCCGTTCGGTCGCAGGGGCCACAAGAAGAGAGAAACGAAGCGACCCTGAAACTTAACGCGCCACACATGGCGCGCACCTTATGCGCCAATCTGTGGCGTTTCCGGCGCCATTACATGTATTCATATGAGCCGTTTGTCGATTTGTGATTTCTGGGGCATAGCTGTCCACATGGTTGATCGCAAGAAAATGTGCACAGGCACGTATGTTGCGGTCTCCTGCCGTGCCCTCGATAGGCGCGTGAACGAGGTTTATTCGAGCCTACAATCGTAAGCACCCGTGCAATATTAAGACCTTCTTCAAGGTGGACCCTCTCTGAGAACAGAAATATCCGCGCCTTACAAGGCACCTATCCCGTAATGCGGCGTTGATCACTGGGTCATGTGATACATTCACGTTGTGCTGATTCACCAAGTAAAGACCACATTCACCCGACGATGCTTGTTGACAACCAAGAAACTCTGCGCTCGTAAGAAGCAGCTTCCGCTGGATACTGTCGGTCTTACTCAGTGCAAGTGAACCCAGGATACTCCTTCCGGTAAGCAGGCATACTCACCCTCCTATACAGTCTTCTGCGCCCTCTTCTGCATCATTGTCATCGTTGTTGTTGTTGTTGTTGTGGCCTCTATAGTTGCCGTCTCCTTTCTCTTCTTTTCTCCCCGCCTCTTCCCCCGTCTTCCTCGTCTTCGTCGATGAAACCACTGCCAGGGAATTACAAACATAATACGTCCTTGAACATCACTCCTCTCATACCAGAGCTGTGCCTGATAGTGCTGGATGACCACCCAAGTGGGGGAGAGTCCTGCTGAGCTGGAACTCTGCTCCTGTTCAGCTCCGTTCCGATCCGCACAGACATTGAGAGTATTGATGCCGACAGTGGCTACAGACCACTCGGCTACTGTAACGGTAAGTGCGGCACTCGAACCCCCCCTCCCCCCCCTTTTCGTTTTCCCATTAAAAGTATGGCATGCCGCTCGCTGTGTCTGAATAACAGCGTCCTTGGAAAGGCGTGCCCTGCTGGCTCCATTCCATGACAAGCATATCAACACATAGATAAGAAGGAACGCTTCCTTGTGACGTTTGCAGCGTGGGAAATCTGCGTAACCAGTGAAGCAAAGCAACCTCCCCTTCTGCTCAACTAGCCCAAACTTCAAATTGGAACTACTCCCCCTGAAAGTGAGAAACTGTCGTCCGCTGTCTGTACACGAAGCTACGGAGGAAATTTATGCGGATTTGTCGCAACAAAAGACTATCACTTGAAGGGGGATTTTTGTTTTGGCCGGCAATCTTGTTGTCAACTTGGAAATTTTCTTGCTTTGAAATCCGCAAGGAATTATTTCTTGTGGCGTTTTGACGAAAAGGAAGGAATGACGATAAGTGTTTCGTACTTTCATGAACTAAGCGCCACCTTGAGGTTTTCAGTAGAAATGGTTTGAACTATTCCCCTCAGCCCATTGTTCCGTGAAATACTGTGATCTTGGGACATAAAGAAACCGATATGTGGGAAACAAAGCGCTTAAAGTAATGATTTATTTATTTCTGTGGTTTCACGTCCCAGAACCAGCTGTGATTATGAGAGACGCCGTAGTGGAGGGCTCCGGAAATTTCGACCACCTGTGGTCTTTAACGTGCACTGACAACGCACAGTACACGGGTCTCTGGCATTTTCGCCTCTATCGAAAATGTGAATGCCGCGGCCGGGATCCGTTCTTTTTTTTTTTTTGGGGGGGGGGGGGGTGGCCGCGCCGAGAACCGTAACCACTAAGTCATCGCAGCGGTCCGTAATACTGTGCATTGTTAGTCACCACACAGCACACACCACACCGCCGTGTGACACACCACACACACCACACGGCCTCAAGAAGGTATGCTTGAGGCCGTGTGCTGTGTTTCGACTCAACGTGGTCGAAATTTCCGGAACCTTCCACTACGGCGTCTCCCTAGAGCGTATCGTGGTTTTGGGACGTAAGACCCCACCACGGCGCTGCTGATGTGCAATGCGTCAATCACGCGTCACGAACGCACTCTCACCTTCTCGCTCCACAACAATGCAACAGCACTACTTCCACTGGTTCCCACGGCTAGGCGATGCTTGTACTATTAACCACGCGCTCTCGCTGTCGCGTTTGAATCCGTAAGTAGTGTACACCGTGCCCTGAATAACAACATGAATTTCAGACCCCTCTCAAAGATGCCTCCCTCCCCTGAATCGATGAAAGATCGCAAACTACGATTAGAACAGGGAAGGTCGCAGGAGCCAACGTTTCGACAAGTAAACTTGTCTTCGTCAGTGCGCCTGGCGAAGGCAAGTCCACTTGTCAAAACGTTGGCTCCTGCGACATTCCCTGTTCTCAATCGTATTTTGCGATGTTTTCATCGATCCAAGCATCCATCTTCCCTGAGTTTCTCTTCTAGTTTGGATCCCTCCCCTGAAGGCACAGCGAGAACGAACGAAGGCTTACACTTCCCAATTAAAACACAAATGAATTAAAAGACCTTTCTTTGGGCCTAAAACGACGACGTGCATGCAGAATAGGCCGACGTGCCAGAAGAGCGCGTCGCAAGCCAAGGCGCCATCTTGTCAGACACGTAGGTCTGGGTACCTGAGCTGCATCGTGCTAAGGCTGCAACAAGATCAAAGAGCAACGCAGTAAGAAAACGGAGCACACTAACGAGAATACATTTGCGAAGTAGTGCTGTACAGTCCAGTGCGATTTGAAGGTCATCACGCCAGCGTCGACAAAGAACAACGACAGCGCCACAGCCCAGAATCCTCTTTCGAGCAGAGGGAGGCGTCGGGCCAGCTTTAAACCTTCACTTTGCTGTTACTTAAAGGGCAACAGCGGCGATTTTTCATTGTCCACTGATCTCAATCAAACTTTCTGTATATGCTCTCCTCGGCGCAACCATAATTAATGCCAAGCCAGGCGATTGCAGGTCATCTAGTTTTCCTGAAAATGAATTTTAAAAATCTTTAGCGGATTCCCACGAGAGCCACCCTGTGTTTTTGACGTCATCACCTGCAGCACTGCCTACCCGAGTAGGCAGGCCATCTCAAGCAAAACGGCGACATTTAAGCGCTCAAATCGTCGCTGTCAAGCTCAGGAGAACGCAATAAATCGTTAGATGACGTCGCTACTTTCATTTTTCTGGCACCAGCTCCATATTTTTGATGGCGGGGAAGTTGTGACGTCATCGCATACGCTGCACGAAGCATCTACCCGTTTCGGTTTGAACACGTCTTTCATTTGTTATTTAAAAATTATTGGTGAGTTTCTGAGCAAACGGAATGACCCTGGCTGCTTCGAGGCTATCAATACTATTGGAAAACAACGACATCAGAATATTGTGGAAGAACCGCCGGAGTTGCCCTTTAAGCAAGATGATCCCCGTCGCCGACCGTGAAGATGCTACCCCGTCTACGCTTAGCCTTAGCAATCAGGAAAAAAATGAACAAATAGAGAGAAAGGGTGGCGAATTTGTCGTGAGGGCGAGTGTTGTAGCGCAGAACAGCCAATAAGGGAGAGAAGAATTTTAAAAAATCTTGATTTTCACTCTTCCAAATCTGGCTGCTTGGGACCCACCGCCGATCGACGCTCATGCGATAACGTTCAAATCGGGCGCGATTGCACGCAGAGTTATCGATAAGAGAGACATGGTCGCATCTGCTCGCGCAACACTAAAGCTCGAAGGTGGACGCGACGAAGATATTTGATATCTTCTGCGCCCTCTTCTGCATCATTGTCATCGTTGTTGTTGTGTTGTTGTGGCCTCTATAGTTGCCGTCCCTTTCTCTTCTTTTCTTCCCGCCTCTTCCCCCTCTTCCTCGTCTTCGTCGATGAAACCCCTGCCAGGGAATTACAAACATAATACGTCCTTGAACATCACTCCTCTCATACCAAGCTGTGCCTGATAGTGCTGGATGACCACCCAAGTGGGGGAGAGTCCTGCTGAGCTGGAACTCTGCTCCTGTTCAGCTCCGTTCCGATCCGCACAGACATTGAGAGTATTGATGCCGACAGCGGCTACCGACCACTCGCTACGTAACGGTAAGTGCGGCACTCGAACCCCCCCCCCCCCCCCTTTTCGTTTTCCCATTAAAGTATGGCATGCCGCTCGCTGTGTCTGAATAACAGCGTCCTTGGAAAGCGTGCCCTGCTGGCTCCATTCCATGACAAGCATCAACACATAGATAAGAAGGAACGCTTCCTTGTGACGTTTGCAGTGTGGGAAATCTGCGTACCGTGAAGCAAGCACCTCCCCTTCTGCTCAACTAGCCCAAACTTCAATTGGAACTACTCCCCCTGAAAGTGAGAAACTGTCGTCCGCTGTCCTGTACACGAAGCTACGGAGAAATTTTATGCGGATTTGTCGCAACCAAAGACTATCACTTGAAGGGGGATTTTTGTTTTCGCCGGCAATCTTGTTGTCAACTTGGAAATTTTCTTGCTTTTGAAATCCGCAAGGATTATTTCTTGTGGCGTTTTGACGAAAAGGAGGAATGACGATAAGTGTTTCGTACTTTCATGAACTAAGTGCCACATTGAGGTTTTCAGTAAATGGTTTGAACTATTCCCCTCAGCCCATTGATTCCGTGAAATACTGTGATCTTGGGACTAAAGAAACCGATATGTGGGAAACAAAGCGCTTAAAGTAATTGATTTATTTATTTCTGTGGTTTCACGTCCCAGACCAGCTGTGATTATGAGAGACGCCGTAGTGGAGGGCTCCGGAAATTTCGACACCTGTGGGTCTTTAACGTGCACTGACAACGCACAGTACACGGGTCTCTGGCATTTTCGCCTCTATCGAAAATGTGAATGCCGCGGCCGGGATCCGTTCTTTTTTTTTTTTGGGGGGGGGGGGGGGTGGCCGCGCCGAGAACCGTAACCACTAAGTCATCGCAGCGGTCCGTAATACTGTGCATTGTTAGTCACACACAGCACACACCACACCGCCGTGTGACACACCACACACACCACACGGCCTCAAGAAGGTATGCTTGAGGCCGTGTGTGCTGTGTTTCGACTCAACGTGGTCGAAATTTCCGGAACCTTCCACTACGGCGTCTCCCTAGAGCGTATCGTGGTTTTGGGACGTAAGACCCCACCACGGCGCTGCTGATGTGCAATGCGTCAATCACGCGTCACGAACGCACTCTCACCTTCTCGCTCCACAACAATGCAACAGCACTACTTCCACTGGTTCCCACGGCTAGGCGATGCTTGTACTATTAACACGCGCTCTCGCTGTCGCGTTTGAATCCGTAAGTAGTGTACACCGTGCCCTGAATAACAACATGAATTTCAGACCCCTCTCAAAGATGCCTCCCTCCCTGAATCGATGAAGATCGCAAACTACGATTTAGAACAGGGAAGGTCGCAGGAGCCAACGTTTCGACAAGTAAACTTGTCTTCGTCAGTGCGCCCTGGCGAGGCAAGTCCACTTGTCAAAACGTTGGCTCCTGCGACATTCCCTGTTCTCAATCGTATTTTGCGATGTTTTCATCGATCCAAGCATCCATCTTCCCCTGAGTTTCTCTTCTAGTTTGGATCCCTCCCCTGAAGGCACAGCGAGAACAAGGCTTACACTTACCAATTAAAACACAAATGAATTAAAAGACCTTTCTTTGGGCCTAAAACGACGACGTGCATGCAGAATAGGCCGACGTGCCAGAAGAGCGCGTCGCAGCCAAGGCGCCATCTTGTCAGACACGTAGGTCTGGGTACCTGAGCTGCATCGTGCTAAGGCTGCAACAAGATCAAAGAGCACGCAGTAAGAAAACGGAGCACACTAACGAGAATACATTTGCGAAGTAGTGCTGTACAGTCCAGTGCGATTTGAAGGTCATCACGCCAGCGTCGACAAAGAACAACGACAGCGCCACAGCCCAGATCCTCTTTCGAGCAGAGGGAGGCGTCGGGCCAGCTTTAAACCTTCACTTTGCTGTTACTTAAAGGGCAACAGCGGCGATTTTTCATTGTCCACTGATCTCAATCAAACTTTCTGTATATGCTCTCCTCGGCGCAACCATAATTAATGCCAAGCCAGGCGATTGCAGGTCATCTAGTTTCCTGAAAATGAATTTAAAAATCTTTAGCGGATTCCCACGAGAGCCACCCTGTGTTTTTGACGTCATCACCTGCAGCACTGCCTACCCGAGTAGGCAGGCCATCTCAAGCAAAACGGCGACATTTAAGCGCTCAAATCGTCGCTGTCAAGCTCAGGAGAACGCAATAAATCGTTAGATGACGTCGCTACTTTCTTTTTCTGGCACCAGCCTCCATTTTTTGATGGCGGGGAAGTTGTGACGTCATCGCATACGCTGCACGAAGCATCTACCCGTTTCGGTTTGAACTATTCCCCTCAGCCCATTGATTCCGTGAAATACTGTGATCTTGGGACATAAGGAAACCGATATGTGGGAAACAAAGCGCTTAAAGTAATTGATTTATTTATTTCTGTGGTTTCACGTCCCAGAACCAGCTGTGATTATGAGAGACGCCGTAGTGGAGGGCTCCGGAAATTTCGACCACCTGTGGTCTTTAACGTGCACTGACAACGCACAGTACACGGGTCTCTGGCATTTTCGCCTCTATCGAAAATGTGAATGCCGCGGCGGGATCCGTTCTTTTTTTTTGGGGGGGGGGGCGGGGCCCGCCCCGAGAACCGTAACCACTAAGTCATCGCAGCGGTTCCCGTAATACTGTGCATTGTTAGTCACCACACAGCACACACCACACCGCCGTGTGACACACCACACAACCACACGGCTCAAGAAGGTATGCTTGAGGCCGTGTGCTGTGTTTCGACTCAACGTGGTCGAAATTTCCGGAACCTTCCACTACGGCGTCTCCCTAGAGCGTATCGTGGTTTTGGGACGTAAAACCCCACCGCGGCGCTGCTGATGTGCAATGCGTCAATCACGCGTCACGAACGCACTCTCACCTTCTCGCTCCACAACAATGCAACAGCACTACTTCCACTGGTTCCCACGGCTAGGCGATGCTTGTACTATTAACCACGCGCTCTCGCTGTCGCGTTTGAATCCGTAAGTAGTGTACACCGTGCCCTGAATAACAACATGAATTTCAGACCCCTCTCAAAGATGCCTCCCTCCCCTGAATCGATGAAAGATCGCAAACTACGATTTAGAACAGGGAAGGTCGCAGGAGCCAACGTTTCGACAAGTAAACTTGTCTTCGTCAGTGCGCCCTGGCGAAGGCAAGTCCACTTGTCAAAACGTTGGCTCCTGCGACATTCCCTGTTCTCAATCGTATTTTGCGATGTTTTCATCGATCCAAGCATCCATCTTCCCCTGAGTTTCTCTTCTAGTTTGGATCGCTCCCCTGAAGGCACAGAGAGAACGAACGAAGGCTTACACTTCCCAATTAAAACACAAATGAATTAAAAGACCTTTCTTTGGGCCTAAAACGACGACGTGCATGCAGAATAGGCCGACGTGCCAGAAGAGCGCGTCGCAAGCCAAGGCGCCATCTTGTCAGACACGTAGGTCTGGGTACCTGAGCTGCATCGCGCTAAGGCTGCAACAAGATCAAAGAGCAACGCAGTAAGAAAACGGAGCACACTAACGAGAATACATTTGCGAAGTAGTGCTGTACAGTCGAGTGCGATTTGAAGGTCATCACGCCAGCGTCGACAAAGAACAACGACAGCGCCACAGCCCAGAATCCTCTTTCGAGGAGAGGGAGGCGTCGGGCCAGCTATGAACGTTCACTTTGCTGTTACTTAAAGGGCAACAGCGGCGATTTTTCATTGTCCACTGATCTCAATCAAACTTTCTGTATATGCTCTCCTCGGCGCTACCATAATTTATGCCAAGCCAGGCGATTGCAGGTCATCTAGTTTTCCTGAAAATGAATTTTAAAAATCTTTAGCGGATTCCCACGACAGCCACCCTGTGTTTTTGACGTCATCACCTGCAGCACTGCCTACCCGAGTAGGCAGGCCTTCTCAAGCAAAACGGCGACATTTAAGCGCTCAAATCGTCGCTGTAAAGCTCAGGAGAACGCAATAAATCGTTAGATGACTCGCTACTTTCATTTTTCTGCCACCAGCTCCATATTTTTGATGGCGGGGAAGTTGTGACGTCATCGCATACGCTGCACGAAGCATCTACCCGTTTCGGTTTGAACACGTCTTTCATTTGTTTATTTAAAATTATTGGTGAGTTTCTGAGCAAACGGAATGACCCTGGCTGCTTCGAGGCTATCAATACTATTGGAAAACAACGACATCAGAATATTGTGGAAGAACCGCCGGAGTTGCCCTTTAAGCAAGATGATCCCCGTCGCCGACCGTGAAGATGCTACCCCGTCTACGCTTAGCCTTAGCAATCAGGAAAAAAATAAACAAATAGAGAGAAAGGGTGGCGAGTTTGTCGTGAGGGCGAGTGTTGTAGCGCAGAACAGCCAATAAGGGAGAGAAGAATTTAAAAAATCTTGATTTTCACTCTTCCAAATCTGGCTGCTTGGGCCTTGGGACCCACGCCGATCGACGCTCATGCGATAACGTTCAAATCGGGCGCGATTGCACGCAGAGTTATCGATAAAGAGAGACATGGTCGCATCTGCTCGCGCAACACTAAAGCTCGAAGGTGGACGCGACGAAGATATTTGATAGAAGTACGGACACTAAGCTTTTAAATGGTGTGATAACTGCACGAGGGAGAAGAACCTCACAAACGGTTATGATAGTTTACTGGCAAGGTTAAACTGAAGTGGTCATAGTGTCACGTGGTCGTGACGATGAAGGACGCATAATATGAGCCCTTAAACGCTAAACTCATTTATTAGCGAACCTGTGCCCAGCAAATAAAGCAAGTCGCACAGTACAACGATAGCGGCGAGCACACTTGTCTGTCGTCGATAAAGAACCGATCAGCGGCGAAGTGCGCCGGGTTTTTATACATGCATCACGGTACATTCTAGTGTTACCGCTGATGCCTGCATACAACCTGGAAAGTGCGCTACGGACATGCAAAATTCGTAGAAGTGATCGCATCTCTCAAACCCGTATGCGAGTTCACGCGCTGCGTGCGGGTTACAAGAAACTGCGAATGCCGGTCCCCGTTGATCAAACGAAAAAAAAAGCACTCTTGTCAACACTTTTGATAGTAGGCTTAGTATTAAGCTTACTTATAGCGTAGCGCGAAACCTGACACGGACCAAGGATCAAGAAACAGATGAACACAAGCGTTTGTGTTCGTCTGTTTCTTGATCCTTCGTCCGTGTCAGGTTTCGCGCTACGCTATAAGCCAGTACCATGAACCAACAAACCCAAATTGGTACCCTTGTCGACTTCATTAGTATTAAGCCTTGTTTGGAGCGCCTCTAATAGAGAATTCGCCGCTTCTGCAGAACAAAAGAGCACTCTTTCTAGCTTTCCTGAAATGAATCAGATGCTTCTGCTGCACTCTGTCCCGGTCTTTACTCCGTATCGTGAACTAACTCGCCCCAAATACATATTTACGTCACCTGCCAGTGCGTTATCTTTGTCGATAAATAAACCAACGTAAAAGTGTCGCCATCTTCGTTAAACCAACGCACTGTCCGCAAACTACACTATACCTTCTTTTTAGGGGCAATGACCATCAAAAAATTACAGCATATCCACTGAGTGAATGATGATGAGTGGGCGAAGCTCGGTATGTTCATCGTAGATCGTGCCGAGTTCCGGATTAATTTAGTTAACGCGCATGCTACGAATCCTCACGGTTCAACTATGCACAATGCACAAATGAAATCTCCCACCGGCACTTCATTGCAAGTCAAGATCCAGTGCCTATATATATATATATATATATATATATATATATATATATGGGTTGCCGGTGAACGCTTCTCCAACGCGAGCAGTCGGTATTTCTCAATCAAGAAACTCGCTAGGAGACGCTGCCTGCACCAACGTTGTCTCTCGCGTTTGCCGGGGCAGTGTCGAGTTTGCCGGGGAGCGCGTGGCTCCCGGCGCTCGCGGCGAGGGCAAGCGCCGGGAGCCACGCGCTCGCCCTGGGCGCGTGCGTGCCTCCCGGCAGGCACGCGCCGGTGGCTACCTACTACTACTACTACTACTACTACTACTACTACATACATCGGGGACGCACGACCCACGCCTTAAGGAGCTTCGCTCCTAAAAAATGCGCGTTAAAGCAATTCACCTTTCCAGCTTGTCCCTCAGACTCTGAGGCACTGGACGACTGCTTCACGTCTTTCTTGTCTCCGCCAGCGGCTCCCTCCACGCTGGAACCGCCTTCTGGCGAACTGCTATCTCCGCCGGGCTGTTTGGTGACCGTCGAGCCGACCAGAGATCCAACCAGTGAAGGCTCGGTGTCAGGATCGGAGGAAGCCGAGACGTCGCTCCAGATGGACGACATGTACACGGAACCTATTGGGCGTATCCCATCCGAGGATCGAACGGTCTTGAGGTATCCGGTAGGCGGACCCTGGGCGACGGACACCGACGAAGCTTCCGCTCCACGCCCGGTCGGCTGCTGCTGTAGAGGGCCGAGTTCCAGCTCGACTGGCACTTCCGGCTGGTCCTCGATGCCCAGGCATCTGGAGAGCCCGGCACTCAGGCTATTCCAGCAACTTTCGCAGGCGTTGCAGCAGCACAGGCCAAACATGTGCGACATGACTGTTGTTTTTCCCCGAGTTGGAAGCGGGTCTTCCAAAGATTTACGGTGCACTCGGTGAGCCGTGCACTGTGGGCCGACAGTAAAGTCGAAGCGTGAATGGCGTGGGTCCTAGTGCGAGTGGCACGCAGGGGGATATTTAATGACCAATTCGTATACGCAGCCGCTGATGACGTAGTGTTGGTCAGGTGCGTGGTATATGTTGATAGTAGCTTCCTTTATGCAGCCTTCAAACTTGGTTCCATCAGATAACGTCCGTGATATCGATTGATAGTAATGCCACAGGTGGTTATGGGTTAGCGCGACGACGTATATGTGCATTCAAGGCGCCTGTGCGATCTTTTCGATTAGCGGACAGAACCACGAAGCGTCACTAAAGTAATAATAATAATAATAATAATAATATAATAATAATAATAATAATATGTGGGGTTTTACGTCCCAAAACTAAGATTATTAAACTAAGCTTTCATTTGTTGGCGTTTTTTATTAACTCCTTGGTAGATTGGGAAAACTTACTTGTTGTTTGCTTAGTTGTTTTACCCCCGACTTCTATCGCTGTTTCAAGGATTGTTTTCGTTATGGTTTTGTTCATTTCCTCTACATCGTCACCGTGTTCGCCTAAGGCCTCGAACTTGTTGCTTAGGGATACTTTAAATTCTTCGTTCTTCGCTCTGATTACCTCTAGATTGCATGTTTTTCTAGCAAATAATTTAGTTCTTGTCTTCTTTACGTTAAGTACAATCTTTTCCCTTACTAATCTGTGATCGCTGCATTTTGTCTTCCCCACTACTTCTGTGTCTTGAATTATAGTTAGTTGTTCGGATAATCTTCCTTTTTCTCTAAAAGGCCAAGCTCCCGATGAATCTGGAAGCCTCATGAGATAGAATTGTCCCTGGGTAGACATTTCCATCATCAGGTGTATATGACTTGCACAGAAATTGCAGAGTTTTTCTTCTCCAAGTGACTCTCTAATACGCATGCTATTTTTATGTTTCAGTACACATTTTGCAGTTTATTTCTGTAAATTTCGATACAAAAGTACAACCAATGTAAGATCGACAGGAACATTTTTTTTTCCTTCAGTACTAGGGCTTGTACTGGTCTGAAAGCTACAGCTTCAAGTTGCTGCAGGTACACTAGTTGGTTTGCTAAGCTGCTTTGGCCGCATGTAGGGTTACGCAAGGAGAGACCAGGACACGTCATGTATAAGCTTAATTTAATTTTATTAAGGTCCGTGCTACCAAACCAGCACAGTAAACCAAGGCGTCGTCTTACCAAGGGGCTCCCTTGGAGGTCTTGTCAAAGGTACTCACGAACACAAACTCCGAGGCACTCTTCTCTCGAGTCGAACAAGTTGGGTCCGCCATTGCAACCACCGTAGAGAAATTGGAAGCAGTTTTTGTGGTAGGGGTCAAAGTACCACTTGAATACAAATGCGTAGCATGGGCCTCGGTTCGGCCAGTGGTGGCAGGCTTCGGGGGATCGATCTGCAAATATTTCGTGGGTAGTTATGGTGACTCAGCAGCAAAAAGCGATATATACTGATGCATGACGCTCTGTCTAGTAAAATTCATTTGATTGATTTCTAGTGTTTTACGCTCTAAAGCCAGGGTATGATTGAGTGACGGAATAGTCGAAGGCTTCGGAAATCTCCACCAGCTAGAAGTCTTCAAGATGCACTAACATCGCACAGGACAAGGGCCTCAACGTTTCGCTTCCATTGAAATGAATCCACAGCAGCCTATATTCAATCCCGCAACCTTCGCACCACTAGCTGAGTGCCATAACCAATAGATCACCGTAGCGGGGTTCTTCGTAGTAAGGTAAACAGCGCACAAGGGGACGACTGGCAACGAAAGTGTGCCACATGTGTTCCATGTGTTTAACTACGGGTGACCACCTAGCCCAATATGAAACGCTGGTCTCTTTGGTCTGTTTATGGTGATAACCAATGATCTGCATAATTTGCTGGTTTATTGGAAGTACAACCAAACCTTATGTTGAATATGTTTCTCAATGTACGACAGTGTAAACAAGGTACTAGTGCCCCTGGTGCTGTATTCGATGTCGGGGGCAAAATATTACCTGAAGGCATACATAAACGATTCTTTCCTTCGCCTTCCAACAGATCCGTTCTCATAAAACGATCCGCAAATAAAGTTCACCAATAGCAGTTGCACATTTTACATCATAAAACATGTTGTAAGAGGCATCACGCTTCAACACTTACACATTAACGACTACATGTAGGCGGCCATTTACGTATGAATCATTCACACTTCTGTTTATATAAACGGCGAACCCGTTTTACTCCTATCATTCTTTTTGTTTTCTCCTAAATCAGTTGTGTAATACTTAAGTGGTAGCACTTAGGCTTTATTTTGTCTGAGGTAGTGGCTTCATGCCGTGTGCCGCACATGTCCAATTACGTGCACAGCTACAATCAAAAGCGATTGCTTGAAGAACGAATAACTTATAACAATATCTCTCTGTACGTTTGTGTTCTTGCTCAATAAGGATGTCCGGTCGTGACAACCTTTCCTGCAGCACCTGTGCTACTGCACAGATATTTGCACAAGGTGCTTTGCACATATCCACAAAAAATTCTACTCCAATGGGCGCCATGCCCCCGTTCGATCGCCACTGCGCTAGAAGACGTCATTATTCTTAAGAAGAATGTGTTCTTTACTTCTAATACTTTATCGCAATTGTACTTGGCGTGGATATCCAGATGTTGAGAATTACTGACACCTCTACAATTCTCATTTTGTATGTGACAAAAATTAACACTATTGGATTCACGCGACCCACTCTCGATGCAGGTGTAAGGACAGCATGTTGCTGATGATGCTGTAAACAGTGACTCGGAGAGTCATACCACACACTGACGATCATTGACTAATGCACTTGAGATGTAATTTGTCCGTCTAGCTATACTTCAGCAAAGCTACAGAGAAATTAAGTAATCGGAAACAAAATAATACCTAACGTAGGAATGGCCCCCGACTTCCGAAGCTTCCGGAGACCTCCCCTACGGCGTCTCTCATAATCAGAGCTGGTTTTGGGACGTTAAACCCCACAAATCAATCAATCATCAATCAACCGACTTCCGAAGCAATTTTGTAAAGCAGACACAGGTTTTTATTGACACACCGACTGTACTTTTGCTGCGCAAACGCAGTGAACGATTCGCTCCCCTAGTGGCGGAACTTCGCGTCTCTATTCGTTCCGTGTTCAGAATAAATGGGCCGCTGGGTCTTTTGGAAATTTCATAGGACTGTGTCATTAAGCGAAGCTCGCCACTGCGCTCGACTTCCGGGGGAAAGTGCAGGTTTAGCGCGTCTAGCACTTCATAAGTACCACTCGGCATCACAGCTAAAATCCGAGCTGTTCTAAGTCGGTCCTTCACTGTATTCCAGGCTAAACGCAGGAGGGAAAAGCGCGCCATCTTTTTCCCCCTACCCGGTGTTACATGGTGGTTGTCACGCGAAGCTTGACGTGCGGCATCTGCGCGCACACTTATCGTATCTCTTGCGCTCGAAGGAATCCTGCATCATTTCAATTATGCGAAGGCCAAGAGCTGCGGTTTCGATCCGCGCAGGCAAGCAGCATTTCTATAGTGCAATCTGAAAAAGAAAGAAATACGGGAGAAAAGAAATGGTGTCAGGTCTACTTGCTTCGCTGCTAATGACGACCAGAGATGATAGTCTTCTGCCACCCCTGATTGGTGACAAATTCTCTTCCCCCTCCCTCCCCCCAAATCCTCCCACTCTTGACCTCATTCCTACAATGGTGGATGCAATGGTGCTAGGTTTAACAGAAACAAGTTAAAATTTGCCGCGTCCGCCGTGCTATCGCTGAGACCTCTTATTACTGTTGGGGCAAAGCGCGCTTCCGGGCTGCGGCTCCTGCTGGTTGTTTTTAACGAATTGCCCCTCTTAGACGCCGCTTATAACGCGTGGAGTACTCATTTAAGAATGTAAAACCAGTGCAATGTGTATCCTTAGTTAAACTGACGCTGCAGTTAACGATTATGTACATATATTATGCTTCAAACAGGCCTTAGCTTTCCCGTGCGCTGTATAATCCTGATGTGTATGACTCTGCTACCAGTGCTAGTAGCTTGCTTGGGTTTGGCCGGCCGGTCAAATCGTGTGACTGACACATAGACTAATCGTTTCACGTTTAGGTAGCCCAGGCGAGACTACCTTCTGCAAAAAGAATAAAGTGCATAAGTGCACTTTAACCGATCAGGTGCGTTCCGCAGGTAACGATGTAAGGGGGAGTATCGGGACCACGCAAGGTGGTAAAGGATAATGTGTGTTGGCCGAATGCAAATGTACGACTAACGTATGCGATTTACGTCAGGACATCAGTAACTTTGAATCCTTGCCTGTTATCTCATGATGAACAACAAAACAGCAGCTTCGAAGCTTCGACG
The DNA here is from genome assembly GCA_013339685.2 of Hyalomma asiaticum. Classification (NCBI taxonomy): domain Eukaryota; kingdom Metazoa; phylum Arthropoda; class Arachnida; order Ixodida; family Ixodidae; genus Hyalomma; species Hyalomma asiaticum. Next base: position 53,209,822 of record CM023488.1, read on the forward strand.
GTTTTTGCAGCGTGAATCCCGCTGGAATTTTTCTGCTCAGGCCTGAAGTGACTTCAAATCGACGTTCTAGTGTTTCTCATCTCAGCCTACTTGATTTAGCTCTGAGGGAACCTTGTCCCCAATCAAGACACGAATACGCTAACAAAACCTTCTCATTTATCCTTCGCCGGATGCTTAATATTAACCATGCGCTGAGTTCACACTGGTGCGTCGCATTTACATAAGTTTGGTCTATATTCACAGACCTCGTAGGGCGAGCTGTGCTGCATGCCCTACCGCGGTGGTGTAGGGCCCATGGCACTCGGATGCTTATCCGAAGACCGCGGGATAGAACCCCGGATGTGGCGGCTGCATTTCCACGGAGGCGAAACCTTAAGGCCCTTGTACTGGGCAATGTCAGTGCTCGTTCAAGAACCCCAGGTGGTCGAAATTTCCCGAGTCCCTCATACGGGATCTCTCATAATAATATGGTGGTTTTAGGGCGTAAAACAGCAGAATTTCTTCCTATTATATGTACACAGGCAATATTTCAGGATTGTGCGAATATGTTATGCACACCTGACATGTAAAAAACTACACCATGTACTTTAAATCCAACTAAAATGATCCGTTCACTTACATCGTTCGCAAGTTTTGCTGCATTCATGAATGGTGGGAAAACTGTTTCCTCGATGGTGACATCCTTTAGCCTTCTCGCAGGTCTTTGTCTGACCATTATAGATGAATACGTCGATCTCCTTGCCGGGACAATAAGGTGGGCTTGGAGTTTCCAAACACACGTCACCTAAGCAACGAAAAATAAACAATGTTTAAGGAAGGAAGGAAGGAAGGAAAAAACAGAGAGGGAAAGGCAGGGAGGTTAACCAGTGTAGGACAACCGGTATGCTACCCTGCACGAGGGGAAGGGGACGGGGGAGATTGAAAGGTGAAAGAGGAAGATAGAGAGAGAGGGTGCACATATAGCACATTGTCAGAGTCAGTGGCACCTGCATGGTACGTGACATCACACATCGCTGTTAAAGTCGTTTGTGCAAGTCCGTCGTCTTTAAAAAGTGCAGCAGCGCCTTTGTCAACTTCAGTTGCAATGTCTTGTGTGGCCGACACTGCAAAATGGCATCAACCGACATCCGTCGCAGGCCAAGGGGAGCAAGAGTGGACGCCAATGTTTGCCTCTGTATGTCATAGCGAGGACAGTCGCATATGATGTGTTGAAGCGTCTCTTCACGTCGACAGGTGTCACAAAGAGGGCTGTCGGCCATTCCGATCATAAAAGAATAAGAGTTCGTAAAAGCCACTCTTAACCACAAACGATAAAGCAGGGTGGCCTCTGCTCGGCGGAGTTTTGGTGGCAATCGAAAATGTCGCAAAGACGGAAGGTGGTGTTGTCAACTGTTATGAGTTGTTTGGCTGCTTGAGGCACTCCACACCGAGAGCGTAATCTCCTGTGCAATCGCTTGAAGTTGCCTGGCAGCGTCGGACCTTGAGAGAGGTATGGGCTCAACTTTTGTGCCTTCAAGTGCGGACTTGGCGGCCTTGTCAGCATATTCATTTCCAATGACGCCGCAGTGACTGGGGAGCCACTGAAACGTCACGTGGTGTCCCTTCTCATGTGATGCATGGAGAAGAGATCTGATCTCCAACACCAGTTGCTCGTATGGTCCGCGCCGCAGGGCTGCCAGCAAGGACTGTAAGGCCGCCTTTGAGTCGCTAAAGATTGACCATTGTCGGGGTGGTTCCTCATTTACTACACAAAGGGCAGCACGCAGAGCAGCAAGTTCCGCAGCTGTCGATGTCGTCGGGTGGTCGGTCTTAAAACTGATGGTGGAAGCTTTCGCTGGTACAACCACCGCTCCGGACGAACACTGGAGGTTCGAAGACCCATCCGTATAAATATGCACTTTGTCGGCATACCTCTCGTGTAGAAGAAGTAGGGATAATTGTTGCAGAGCAACTGATGACAGCTCAGCTTTTTTCTGATTCCTGGCACACCAAGGTGTACTGTAGGTTGAATGAGACACCAAGGGGGAATGAATGGTTTGGCGGCGGCGGTGAAGCCTACCGGAAGTTTGGCAGAGTACCTGGAGACCATTTTGCCGAATGACGCGTTCCGCTTGTCTGACGGTAATGTTGCGAGGTGGTGACAGCAGGCACGGGCGAAATGCCTGATGTGGGTTCTCAATACTTCCACCGCAACGTGCGTTTGTATTGGTTGGTCCCGAGCAATCGCTATAGTTGCCTCTGATAATGTACTCCTCGGCAAACCAAGGCAAGTTCTCAGTGCCTGAGCTTGTGTGGCCTGAAGAGTGCGAAGATTTGTCTTACAAGTGTTGGAAAGTACGGGCAGGCTATATCTCAAGAAACCGAGGAAAAGTGCTCTGTATAGTTCCACCATGGCTCCTGTCGACATGCCCCAAGTTTTTCCAGCCAAGAATTTGAAGATTTGGGAAATTGCGGTGAGGCGTTTTTTCATGTGCGACACATGGGGGCTCCAGCAGAGATCTCTGTCAATGATGATCCCCAGAAACCGGTGGGTTCTGAGATAGGGAATAGTCCGCCCATTGATTGATATGACGTAAGGCGTCATTAGTTTGCGAGTGAATGCCACAAGTGCGCATTTTTCTGGTGATATGTTCAGACCTTGTTTGCACAAGTAGCTCGATGTTAACGTTGCTGCTCTTTGAAGCCGCGCACGTATTTGAGGACGTGTGACTGCCGAAGTCCAGACACAGATGTCGTCTGCGTATATCGAAATTTTGATAGTAGTTGGCAGGTATTCAGCGAGCCCAATAAGCGCGAGGTTGAATAGCGTCGGACTGAGAACTCCGCCTTGAGGAACGCCCCTGCTAGTAAAGCGTCGCGTAGTCGGGCCATCGTCGGTCAACACAAAGAATGACCTCGCAGCCAGGTAACTTTCAACCCACAGAAATAATCGACCACCAAGGCCAACTGTCTCAAGGGCATCGAGTATGGCCTCATGTAATACGTTGTCGTATGCGCCTTTCACATCCAAAAACAATGCAGCGGACAATCGCTTACGGGACTTTTCGTGCTGAACGTACGAAACGAGGTCCACTACATTATCGATGGAAGAGCGGTCACGTCGGAAACCAGCCATGGAGCTCGGATAAATCTTGTAGTGTTCAAGGTACCACTCCAGGCGGCCAAGGATCATTCGTTCCATTAGCTTTCCTACACAGCTAGCCAGCGCTATTGGGCGGTACGAGGCAAGATCAAGTGGAGATTTGCCCTGCTTCAGTAGGGGAACCAAACGGCTTGTCTTCCATTCATCAGGAACATTGCCCTTTTGCCAAGACGTGTTGTAGAGGCTCAACAATTCTCCCCTTGCGGCTGCTCCGAGATTGCATAAGGCTCGGTAGGATATACCATCTGGCCCCGGAGAAGAAGACCGCCTGCAGAGAGCGAGAGCCGCTTCGAGCTCCTCCATTGTGAAAGGCAGGTCCATGCGACTGTCACGAGGGTGGGGGACGTAAGTTCGTTTTGGGTAGCCTGGACAGACCACTTGGTCTGCGATCCTCGCACAGAAGTCCTCTCCGACTGCGATGTCCTGCCGTCCTTGGAAGAGCGCCAGCGCCTTGAAAGGAAAACGCTGTTCAGGAAGGCAACGAAGACCTTGCACCGTTTTCCAGATGTGAGAAAGTGGCTTGCGGAGGTCTAAAGTCTGGCAAAACGTCGTCCAACGTTCAGACGCTAATCTATCCATGCGACGCTGGATCTTCTTTTGCAATCGTCTGGCTGTTCTGAGGTCGTGAATGGACTTTGTACGCCGATATCGACGTTCTGCACGCCGGCCAAGTGCTCTAAGTCTTTGCAATTCTATGTCAAAATCGTTTCGCCTGGACGAAACCGTGATCGTGCGCTTGGCGTTTTCCATTGTGGTCTGCATTGTTTTTTCTAGCCCGAAGCGTAAGCCCTCAGTACAAGCATCTTCCATAGTAGATTTGAAGGTGGTCCAGTCAATCGTTCGAATGGTCTTTTGTGGATATGCTCCAGAGAACCCTTTGATGTTGATGTAGGTTGGAATGTGATCGCTTCCACGTGTCTCGACATCCGGATACCACTTAACGCGTCTGGCGAAAGAGCTCGAGACGAAAGCAAGGTCAAGGCAGCTTCCGTATGTCACGCCTCGAAAAAAGGTGGGGCTGCCGTCGTTCAAGAGGGTAAGACCATGGTGGTAGGCGAAGCTCGCCAACTGTCGTCCTCTTGCGTTTGTCTTTGTACTTCCCCATGCTGGATGATGTGCATTGAAATCTCCTATGATTACCCATGGAGCAGCGCACAAGTTCAAGATATCCGCCAATCTTTTCGAATCAAAATTACTCGAAGGCGAAACATATACGCCTATAAGAGTAAACATGATCTTTTTCTTTTTGACCGTTAGGCACACATATTGATTGTCATCATGAGGCGCAACTGGATGCAGAAAGCAGGTGAGTTCACGACGAATAAAAACTATGACTTTGCTGCTAGCACCATTGGTTGAGGACATGACCGATTCATACCCCGAAAGTCTGGCTGGTTTCGTTAAGTTAGGCTCACAAATGACGATGAGTGGAAACATATGAGTGTATACAAACTGACGAAAGTCCGAAAGGCGTGGGTTTAGACTTCTGGCGTTCCATTGGATGATGGACGCTGCCTTGACTTCTTTTCGGAAGGATGGAGTAACCGTAGCCATGTGTCTACTTGAGGGATTCAAGCACAGGGGTCAAGGCTTCCAGCACCTGAAGAGCGCTACGAGCAGGCGATGTCCCCATGTCCACCAAGATAACTCGAATGGCGTCCATAAAGGAACGCAGCATCGAAATTATCTGGCGATCCGCTCTAGTCATGTCATCCACGGCGGCTGAACGCTCCTGAGGGGCCGTGATCTTCTGAGGTTCCTTGGAAAGGGAACGGCTAGGAAGCTCAGGCCATTCCTCCGGAGAAGCCGTTGGTTTCTTTGAAGGGATGTTTCCTTGAAGCGCTTTTGCGTGTTGGCTGAGTGGTGCCGTAGTAGAGTGGGCGCCCTCACTTCGATCACGCTCCTCGTGTGAGGACGTACGACGACGCCGACGGCGACGGCGGCGCCTTACTGTTTCGGCGGCCTCCCTGTGGGTTGAGTTGTCCCTGGCCATCTGCTTGAGAACCGCGTGCTCTTTCTTCATGCGGGGACAGTCTTTTGACGAAGCGGCGTGAGGGCCACTGCAGTTGGCGCACTTCAGAGCGGTGGCGCGGCAATTCTCTTCGGCATGAGGTTCAGCGCAACGCGGACACAGTAATGAGTTTGGGCACACACCCTTGACGTGTCCTAGCCTGAAGCATTGATGACATTGAAGCGGCTTCTGGATGAAAGGTCGAACTGGATGTCTGAAATGTCCGACTTTAACGTGGGATGGTAGACAATCCCCTTTGAAGATGATTTTTACGCAGCGCGAATTCCCAAGGCGACGCACTTGCGTAATGACAATACCCTCACTTGCCGGTTTGATAAGGGTAGGTAAGTCCGTGCTGGTAATGGCAACGTCTATATCATAGAACAATGTTTAAAGTGCACAATCACTTAAAAGTCTCCGGAAGCGTTTTCTCAAAACTCTGTGCAGCCTTTGTATGAGGAATCCTGGCCTTGCAATATTTATATACATCCTACAGTGTTTTATTGCATCGTTTGGTTATGCTTAAAGGGATAAAGAACAGCCTTTCAATTGCGTAGCAGGCGTTTCTCTCAACTCTCTAGTCACTTCCTCCTTGTCGCCACCACAGCTACTAATATTGACACTCCGTTGCAGGCCACCAAAAAAGGAAACCGTGCTAGAGACTTTCGCGCCCAGTGGCATCATGTGGGTCCAACTATTTTCTTACTTCCACGATTTCATCAAATCCTGTGATTTCCGAGCCTGTGTAAATCATCAATATGGGCACGCTTATGGTTACGCTGTTGACGTCTGTAATTGACGCCACTCAATACTTCCTACGCCTTCCTCTGGTGCCGCATCGTCTTTTCAGTAGCATGAATGTGCTAGGATTTCATACAGGCCTTATTAAAAGTGTACGGAATATTGCACCCAAACATTTCGGTATTAGCATGTCGAATGCTCATTGAAGCAATGAAGATGACAACATGCCGGCTGCACAATCTTTTCACGAGCCTTTTAATTGCGTGCCACAGGGCTGGCCAAGCGCTCTGAGCAAGCCGAGCGATATGCGCTGCGCGAGTGACAACGTAGGTTGCGTAGTCACGTGACGTGAGATGACGTGACCATGCGGCGACCACAGTTGTGGGTTTCGAGCAATACATTTTCCTTTTCCTCAGGCGCTGACATTCTGCTTTGCATATTGCTTGGGAGTGACGTAAGGTGATGTCTTTACGCAAATGAATACGGAATTTAAGTTGCTCGCCTGTTCAGCTGCGGTTGCTGCTAGTCGAATTTAACAGAAATTAAAGAAAAAGTTGTTGAGCGCTAGTGCAATGGGCTTTACTGAAATCGCGATTGTCCACTGTTCCCGGAAATTCTGACGACGACGTTCTGTTTAGTTCTAGTTCACTTTTTTCTCATATTGCGAGACCTACCATCTGGGGAACCAGACTCTAAGTTAATGTGCAGGCATTTTCTGCCGTGAGAAGAACATAATTGAAATTTTGTATGTGAATTTCAACGCAGTATTTTTTTTTTTGGCCCGATAAACCAGAGAAAGCTAGGCTTGCCCACACGCCGATGTCATGGGATTTGCCCCTTTCGGAGAATATTCATTCAGGTGCAAGTGTTAATATAATGTGGGTGTCTGTACACTTTAAGGAAAGTAGGCAGCGTTGCTACGCTCGCTGTGGTCATCATCATCATCATGTTCAGTCATGCGCACTAGCCACACATCTCATTGCTGAACAGGAGCCAGGGCGCCGCAGAGCAGTCGCTTAGCTTGAGCCTTCGGTCAAGTAAAGGTTTTCATGTGGCTCTTGAGTCCGGTTCATTATGCTTTCCTGAGCCGAACAGTGACTCAGCAGCCACGGCGCACACCCTACAGCGCACAAGGTCAAGGCAGCCTATACGTAAGAGTAACAGCAATATTCTCTTAATTCTCATCTCACAGAGCACTTAACAATGCATAATATTTCGGCGTTGGAATCTCAAGGTTCGAAGAAGGTTTTATTTCCAAGATTTCGTTACGATATACAGTGGAGCTGCTATGCAGTACAATTCATGCAACTGTGAACGCTAGAGTATTGCACATAGAGATTATAACTTATTTCGGTCAAACATAAAGAAGGCTCCGTAAAGAGATATCCGATATACCAACAGTGTGGTGCTTGTGCAAATTGAATGTAAACGGTCGTTTGTGTCCGTCGCAGTTCTGGCATAGCTCACACTCTGTTGCCACAAAGGTGCCGCATACGAGAGACATTCTTTTGCTCTGTTCCAGCTGAGGCCGCATTACAGTACCCTTCTGCAGCAAACGACGCATAATATCAACAGTTCTAGCGTTCCATGGTCGCCTTTGTACCTCTTTGATGAGTGGCTGATTTGGCTAGCAGATTCTCTTCTTGAAGCGCCAATTACAAGAGCGTCTACTAGAGCACCAAATCCGCACCCAATTTTAGGCGGCAGCACTCCGGTTATATGTTCAAATATTCTTTATACAGTCATAATCATCATCATCAGCCCATCTTATGTCCACTGCAGGACGAAGGCCTCTCCCAATCCTCGCCATCCTTGCCGGTCCTGCGCGAGCTGATTCCATTTGATGCCTGCGAATTTCTTGATTTGGTCCCCCCATCTTACTCTCTGCCGCCCACGGCTGCGCTTATCCTCTCTTGGTATCCATTCCGTCGTTCTAACTGTCCATCGGTTGTCTAGCCTTCTCATCACGTGGCCTGCCCATGTCCATTTACTTATTCGCAATTAGAAGATGATATGTATCAACTTATGCTGTAGTCAAGAGACTCCTTAATTTTTTCACAAGAGGAATGAAAAGACAAAGTTGAAACGCAGGTCACTTTCTGATTTGCTGCGTTGAATACGAGCTAACGAAAATTACATTCTTTACGTCATTGCTGGAAAGCAGCACGTCATTGCCATAGTGAAAAATGTTATTGCATTTGGGATATTATGTGGAGATATACGCCACACATTGCAGCAAAATGATGACACACTGACACCTATTTCTTAGATTCGTCCAAAGCTCTACGTTTCTTGTACTTTCCTATCCGGTTGTCTACTGAACTGCCGAAGACAAGTTGAGCGGCGGCGACGCCGCCACTGAAGGGGTTATTGATCGCTTTAAACATATGAAAACGTATTTTTGATGCAGACAAAAATGTCTTGAAGGCAAAAAAAAATAACACCCAATAGAACTCGCAGACTAGTGCTCCACTCACAAAGGGCCGTACATACATCTTTCGCCACGGAAGTATCGAGAGAGCAACGACCAGACCACTGAGTTCAACGCCAGGTGTCTCGCTTGACGGAGATCACCGCAATTCACAGGAGGGCTGCGTCGAAGTGGCATGACTCCCGCACTTTTAACTGCAGTAAATGTACTCACGACTTCTACAGATCCGGCTGCACCTTTCCCGAGTGGGGAAGGCATTGCTCCTGGCCAAGTGGCAGGCAGCGCCCAGCCGGCATTCCCGTGTTTCCGGGTTGTAGTACCAGGTGAGCTTCGCAGGTGGATAGTTGGCACAGGCAGGATCGTTGAACGGTTTCGGAAAATTGCAAAATGACTCTGTAATACGAAAAGCAGGAAAGTTGGAGCCGTATTCACAAAGCTTCTCTTTCGCGAAGACGTTTCGTCATTAGCTAGCAGGCATTACCAAAAATATGTCCAACGTCAGGTTTCACTGAAACATTGTCTTGAGAAGATTTTTAGTAAAAATTGTATTTGTGAACGCTGGCCCTGATTTTCAATAGTATTGTATAGAAGCCACTATGGGATATACTCATATATATTTATATTCCTCAATGAATTTACTCAGCAAATCTTTATTTTAGGTCTTCATTCGGATAAAAAAATTATACTGCCTGCCCGCGCCTACTTGTGCAGCTCATGCGCACGACCTATACGAACCAGTCGGATGGTCCTTGGGAATAAAAAGCGGGAGCCGCACTCTTCGATGCAATAAATAAGGGCGCAAGAGGACCCACCTACGCAAACTGTTCAAGTGAATTGGTAGAAAGCTCCAACTTTGGATATTGCGCCTGCGCCGGCGTGGTAAAGCATAGGTTGAAAGATTCCAAGTTTTCGTTAGCTTTCTAGTAAGAGGTGCAAAGGAAAACGTCAGTCTCGTAAGATGCCGCCTACGCCTAAATATACATCCTAGTATGCCTTCTTTTGCTTTAGTTAGTCTTGATCCATCTTGATTCACAATAATGCGACTTATTTCATCCTAATCCTCTTGAACCCGTCTTGAGTCAGCTTAAACTACATTAATCTAGCTTGGTCCATGGTTATTCACCCTAATCTGAGCAAGGTCTCGTGTTGTATTTAGATCAGTTGCTTGAGTTCGAGCTGTAAGAGGTCGTGAGTTAAGTCCTAGAAAGCGGTGAGTACGTTTCCGAGCTGTTTATCATGCTCAAAAGCAGCTGCCTTGTGCTCTCTCGCAGAAAAGAAACTCTGGCCACCTGATATTCTTCTAGCATCGGTTATGTATGATGCAAGGGATTTCAAACGCTGATGTGTCTTGACGCTCTTGCATTTTCGAAGGTAACATATTGGTTTTTTTTCACTTTCCTGACATTTGTCCGCTAATTAAGAAATCCGACAGCACGTAATTCGGCCGCAACTCCTCTACAGTTCTCATTCTCTCAAAAGTACATCTTGTGAATGAACATGACCTTTACCCTAGTCGTCTTTTGCCGGCGCGGTGAAGAATGAAGATACCAAGGCTCTTGCGTGCATGTTTTATATGGTCTTCGAAGCGCGGCCACGTCGCAAGCGCTGGCGCTCCACTGAACGAAGGGACGCGGCGCAGTGTTCGTACTACGAGCGAGCGAACCTGCACATATAGCCTCATGTCTTCTAGTTACAATATGGGTCGTCGAAGATTTAAGAAACTCAGTAGTATTTCACATGTGGCTACCATTCCTTGTTGTTGACAGCAGCTAAGAGCTCTCACAAACGTGAAAACTTCGGCTTGTGTAAAGAGAGTGTACTGATTCCAAGTCATCTTACGCAGCCGAAACTCGGGAATACCGGAATATTCCTCACCTGATGGGCAGCTGTATTCACAGTTACTCCTTCTGACGAAGCTGTTGCCAGACTTGGGACAAACAAACTGTCGCTCGCATTTCTTGGAGTCCAAGTTGTAGACCCACCTTTCCGCCAACCGGCCACATCCGTGCGCCGGGGGAAAGGTGTAGCACACCTTACTCGGCATAGGCACTGGCGCCACGCCTGAGGTTGGAGAGCAGAACCCCGTTAACGAGAATAATCATCACCATCATTGTCATAACAAAAAAATTCATATTCATTACCATCATCATCATCAGCAGCAGCAGCAGCAGGCTGCCTACATGCAGCGCAGAGCCAGGATCTGTTCCGTATTTTTTGAAACCAGCCTGGTATTGGACAAACTATTGCCATGTGGGCCCTCGAGATTCTTGAAGTCATCCGCCCCACAACCACCTTCGTGCCCCATCTGTGCACTCGCCTTCTCTTGTGATCCATTTAGTAGCCCCCAATAACCATTCTCTCTCGCCTTATTACTGCATGTCTACCTACACCCACTATTTCTTCCCGATTTCCACAAAGAATACATTTATACTCCTTTGTCGCCTGATTGACTTCCCTTTATGCTTGTCCCTCATTCCACATTCCATTCACATTGGATGTTAGTGCTTAGCGCAACGCCGAATTTCAGAGAAGACACGCTCTACTTGTACGTTAAGTACTACATGGCGCTAACCGACTATACATAGCCAATTTCTGCAGAGTTCTGCTCAGACACAGATAACATAAGACGCAAGAAGAAATATGAACATGAGCGCGGCAGAAGCTTCGCCTGTTCATGATCATGTTTCCTCTCGTGCCTTATGTGGCTGTGTGAGATGAGCGCACCACAATGTTGTGTTATATTTTTTTACTATTCCATTGCATCAATTCTGTCGCTTTCCATTTTGACGCTCTAAGCCATTCATTGCATACTTTTGTTCTTGCTTCTGACTGAGCGTCCTGTTTACAGACCCTCACACTGAGACCCTTGTCTGCATAACTAAGTGCGCCAAGCACTGTAATTTGTATGACTGACAAACTGCATTAAAACTGAATTAAGTTATCCCGTCGCCATTTAAAAGTATGCGGCAAGAATCCCTTGAACATTTGCCGTTTGTCATTGAACTCTGTGCGATAAACTCAATTGCAATAAACTCGACGTCGCCTTTGGTTTGTTGCGCTTACCACTAAGCAACTTAAGAATAAAACACCGCACCACGACGTTTAAGTCCTCTATCAAAGCAACTGCGGCAGCCGCACTTACGTTTCACGCAAACTCTCTCGCATTCCTGCAAGCTGGGGAAGTTGTTGCCTCTGTTGTGGCAGTTTACGTCCTTGATGCAGACTCCCTTTTTAGGATCGTAGTACCAAACAGTGCGTTGTCCACTCTCGCACAGCTCTGCGGGCCTTGGTGCGTCGCAGACATCGACTATGAAAATAATGGAAGCGGTCATTGGTTATATTTTAAAACAGTGAAGCCTTTGAATCTGGCTCGCACTTTAATTATTATAAACGGTGCCACTTTTTGATTGGGGCAGTGTAGGAAGTAAGTACAGCTAGTTTCTTGAGTTTAATAGACATCGAAAGTGTTTAAAGTCTTGAACTAGGAGAACTGAAGCCGTCAATGAAATTAGTAACAAAATTTGCAAAAGAAATGCTGAATCGTATGCCATTTTGGTCATTTTCTCTTCTAATTATTCCACATCAAGAGATAGATAACATTAATTCAAAATTTTATGAACCAATTGTATTCTACATCGCCATGGTCTTAAATTAAATTTCGGCCATCATTATTCATCTGTAGACAAAAACGGATGGAATTCTCCGGTCTGCAAACGGAGGTATAACGCTCCCAACAAGGCAAAAAAGGCGTTCAAGAAGAACAAATATATATAAAATATATAAGCATAAGTGATCCGTGTATTTACGTACGTTGAGTCATAACTCATTCATTCAGTCGCCAATCATAAATTCATGCATGACAAACTCATTGATGCTGATCACCAGGCCCGAAGACAAGCACATGCACACTTCTGCGCAGAAATCAAACATCCAACCAATGACTCAATATTTCATAGGCGTAATAAAAAAGCAGTCCAGTGTGCGGTTCTGATACGCGCGAAGAGGTGCCTTGGTGCGAGTATGTTCATTGTGTTCATGGCAGGTGATTGTACCGTAAGCAAATAATCAGGTTACATAGAAACATTGCCTTCCACAAGCACACTATTCAAGATACGATCTTACACTTCTGGAACATAAGATACGCTGTTGAGAAGGGCCAGAAAATTTGCAATATATAAGTAAGAGGTTGCTTAAGCTTCGCATCTAAAAGTGGGACCTTCTAGCGTCATTGTGCAACAGTGTAGCCACTGGGGCTATTTCGGTGTTAAAACACCCCCCGAAATATCCTGAGTGTTGCACAACCCACCACTCGCACTATTTTTCACCTTTCTCCGACCCACAATATTATACTTGTAGAATTCTTACACCCTTGTATAGTTCTTATGAAGAACAAGGATCTACGCCTATATTTTTATGCGTCTCTCAATATATATAGGAAACAACTTTAGGAAATAAGTGGTCTGTCATTTCTTCTTTGAGAGTATACAGTAGACAATAAACAGAAACAAAGAGAGTCATAAAAGGGGTGCATCCTAAACGTCAAAAACCTGCTCACGAGCTGTAAGGAAAACCGCAGTAAGTGTCTCCTCAGTACATACAGTTATCTTTTTACTACTTCATGTGCCTGAAGAACGTTTGCCTATTATCGGCACCTAACGTTAACCAGTCTGCATGGGCCCGAGCATTTGCAGCGTATGGCGCTACAGTTGCGTTCCTGTAACTCATAAACACACATAACTGACCTGCTCGGCACTTGGAGATGCATTCCGATCTTGAGATGAAAGCATTGCTGCCCGTGACACAGTTGACCGCCTTCTTGCATCGATGAGTGAACGTGTCAAAGAACCACTGACTTTTTTCGGTACTGTTGGCACATGGTTCTTCTACTCTGTCAAACAGGCAGAATGAATCTGTGAAATAAAAGTCATGCATGCAAGAAAACATTACGAGGCTTGCCATTGCAGACAATTGTCAAATACCCCTCTCTATATGCACTACCCCTTATGACCCTTGACAGCACCAAACGTACAGATCACTCGCCTTACTGCGCCTGAGGAACCCGACTCGTCTATAAGCAGCTAGGTTATGACGTGGTTGTCCTTTTAAGTTAAACTAGATGTCCCAGAAAACTTAAGCACCAAGCTCTTGTTAAAATTACAATAGACTTATCAAAGAACCAGTGTTGGTGAGCCCCGATGTATACCTTCAGGATTTATGGAATGAGATTCGGCGGTTCTGCGTCATTTACATTTGATAAGACTGCCACCAAAGCGCTTACCACTTGCAATTCGAAAGTACTGGGTAACACAATACAAACCATTTGAGCTTGACGTTTTACATTACCTATAAGGAGTTTCCAGATTCTTTGCAACGTTAAGACAAGGATACTCGTAGGAGCCCTAAAGATCCCTTTGTTTCCTACACCTTAAGCCCGAACCAATGTCAAATTTGTGCTCTTTTCAAATGGCTTCCTTAGCAAGATGTTACCAATGTGGTGTTTATTATTTTTGGACCCTTAAGAAGAACCGTTAGCTGTCAAGAACAAAAGCTAGTATAATTGCCCGAGGTTTTTTCACGTGACCTAACAGAACGGAGGCTCCGTAGCTGCTCGCCTGTCTGTGTAGTAAGTATTGCTTATGTAGAGCGCGTATATGCGAGGTACAGTGCTTTTAGTATAAGACACTGTATACCATGCACCTCGTTTATTTTCTGGGCAAAATATCGAGTTTGAGTTATCTGGCAGGCATTGTTTTTGCAAGTGCCCCCATACTCACAAGCGGGACAGGCGTATTCGCACTCCTTCTGCGTGGCGAAGTTGTTGTTGTCCTCGGCGCAGAACTGGCTCTTCAAGCAGTTCTTGGTGCGCATGTCGAAGTGCCACCTCGATCCTGCCTGCGCCACTCTGCATGCATGGTATCCTGCCTCCTGGTAGCATTTTGTGTGTGGGTTCTTTGGTCCCCCTGCAAAAGTAGTAGAACTCGTTTTTGGCCCGTACCGCAAACTCGCAGGGCATTTAAAGAACTTTCGGTGACTGACTTGTTTGATTTTCGGGGTTTTACATACCAAAACTACTACATGATTATGAGAGACGCTGCAGTGGAAGCTCTGAAAATTTGACCTGCTGAGGTTTATTTAACGTGCACTGACATCCCAAAGAACACGGGCCACAAAATTTTGCCGCCATCGGTATGCAGCCGCAGGGACTGGGATCCGATATGCCGTTCTTCAGCTGACTGATAAATACTCTGATAGAGAGTGGCACATTATGCATGTATCGCATGTGTCCCTCCGACATCATGCACGTGTCACCACATCGACTTCGCACTAGTTAAACTACAGCAATTTAGTAATTTTCTTCTAATGAACAATGTAACAAATTACTTCAAGCGAACATTTTCAAGAAATATGCTCATTATCTGCCATTTACTTTTCGCTCAACCATACTTTCTCCACTTAGCTTGTGGCATACAAACTCACCGAAAAGGAGAAAGGTAACAAGGCGAACATTTCGAGAGCATTGTCTGTACACTTGGTTGGTTAGTTTTAACAAGTGGTAAGTTACTCCAACCAAATGAGCTCCTTGTTCACGACATTTCGACAAAAACTCGGTTTCTTCTTCATGGAGGTAATGACGATGGCGAGGTGCCGACGCAACTTACAGGCGAACGGGGAAAGAAGGCGGGAAAAGCTAGGCGGGACAGGAGGACGAGCATCAGTGCACGACACTTAGCAGATCGGTGAGTGTCGTCCAGCCTGAGTCCTGTGCGTTCCTGGTTCCTGGTTCCTGTGCGCTCCTGGGAGCAAGCTACCTTACTCAACTGCTTTACTTCTACCTCGGGCTCCTTTTTACGTGTATCTGGTTCTGCGGACCCCGCCAGTATATGTGTCAGTGCCATTGCTGTTGCAACTTAAAAGTCTCAACATTACCCAAGATGCATCAGGCTGGGTCTCCCAAATGGCGATGTGAAAGCCTTGTTTGGCCTTCTAGAACCGTCGACAGGTCATTGGAAGAGGATGTGTCGCATCCTCAAGTCAGAGCACTGGAGACAAGTTACACACTGGCATGACTGGCTAAAGGTAGGGTGTCTTCAGAAGGGAACTGAGCTGGCAGGTGCTGCAAAGCTGCGCCATATGCGAAGACTAGCTAACTCAGTGACAGAGGTGTACTGGAATCACGTACGCAAGCAATTTCCGAAGAACTCTAAAGAAAGTACTGACTCTATGGGTGTCGTCCCGCCTCAGTCCTGTGCAGTTCCTGGTTCTTGTGCTCGCGTCTTTTCCCGCTGGAATGTTTACGCCATGAAACTTGCATTGGTGCTGGGTGCTGTCCTGCCGAGAGGGCGATGTCGGAAGCCGAGGTTGCGAAAAGGAAAATTTTAGTTAATATTGGTCGGGCCAGTACTTGACAACAGAGCCATCGGATAGCTGTCATACATTACATTGTCTGAACCAACAACTTCCATTTTTCTCACGTGACATTTCTCAGAACGTATGCTCATCAAATTCTTCAATATAAGTGCGAACGTCATACAAGGAACACGCATCATGAACTCTAGGAGTACATGAACACGCAAGCAATTCCCCTCTTGATATTTCTCTGAGCGTGTGTTCAACAAATTTCTGAATATAAGTGCAAGCATGACACAAGAAATACATATCTCGAGCTGTCGCGATACATGAGGGCGCAACACTATTTAGCAACTCTCGTTGTCGACTTGGCCATCGCGAGCCTGCCATCCTCAGTGCCTCGGAACCAGCCATCGGGTCTGTCATAGCCGGTGTCATCGTGCCATCAGACCCCCTCTGAGGCACCTCATTTATATTGCCATCGGGCCCTACATCGGGCCTTTTATTGTTAGTGCCACCTGATTGACTGCCCATACCTCTCATTACAAGTGCAATCCTAGCCACCCTCAGGCCTGTCCAACCTAGTGCCATCGGTACCTACTATCAGGCCTGTCATTCTACTAACATCGTACACATCACCGGACATTTCATCCTTGGTGCCATCGGAGCAGTTGTATGGCCTGCAATTCTTAGGGCTCTCTGTCCCACTGCTGGGTTCACCATTCTACGACCTTCGGACCCACCATTGAGCCTGCCGTTCCTAGAATCAGTGCGATGTAGATGCGATGGCATTAGAAATGGCGGCGAGTGATAAGGAGCAGTGGTTTGGCTTCTGTGATGATGTACTCTCTCGCGCTGTCATTTGGTAATTCGTATTGGCTACGGTACTGCTAAATCATTCGTTCCGCTGGTACAAACGTAATCCTGTGTGATTCACGAAGGGCACAGGTACACATAACATGCCCAATAAAATAGTTATCTATTATGTTGGACTTTCACCATTGCAAAATTCATTCCTCGATGTTCCTCAAGAGTATAATATTGGAGAATTATGCAATGGAGGCATTGCAGTCTTCGAGCTTTCCTCATTTTATCTGAAACTCTCTTACACTCTCACACTGTGCTCCCCCGTCACAGATTCTCAATATTCCTAGAACGTTGTAAACATGTTAGATGATCCAGGAAGGACCGCAGGCGCACGTTCATTTTCCCGCATACGAAATGTCGAGTCGCTGCACTGAGTAAAAAACAGCACTGTCTGATAGAAGACGAATAGAAACCAGAACAGGTGCGATGCGCTCGCGAATCGCATAAAGAATTATTTCTCTGAAAATATCAGCCGAAATGGCCATGCTTCTTCAGCGATACTTCCAGGAATTTTTGCTATAAAGGGTCCTGCCGCTACTGCTCTGGAATCACTTCGCAACCAATGTATACATACTTCCAGCGACGTAGCCAATCGGCATTCAGTGCAGATGACAGAGAATATAAAAATAGCGGGGACACGTGCAAGCTGTGAATGACTTGCTTTCTTCGATGACGTGCATACTTATATGCAGGGAAAATACAGCCGACTCACGGTCGGCTGTGCCAACAATTTTTCTTGGGGTTATCGTTCAGGTTATTGGTAATTGGTTCTTGTTAATTTGCTTGTTCTTTGTTGTTCTTTCTTCTTCGTCGTTGAAATACAGTGTAGGTGACGTAGTAAAAGAGGCACAGCGTGTAGCGACGTTTGTCGCCGTAAAATGGCGCCAGTTAAAGGTGATAGACAAAACAATCCCGTATTCCATGTCCTGTGACTTTCTGGCGGCCACTCTCTAAGCCTACAGGATCGATACTTGAGACGCGGCTCTTAAAAACGGTTTCGAATTGCCATGAATGCTACACGGTCATGATGCATGTTACAAAGCGTCATGACAAATAAGCTAAGAGAAACAGAACCGTCATTTAGTAACTCGGGGGCCACATACCACATTCCACGAGAGATGTGATCTTTCAAAACGGACAACCCACGCTTTGGGTGGTCGACCATTTTTGCGCGTGCGCTGTTCACGTCCTATATTCCGTTCTACGCAAAGTTCTTTGCTTGTCTGTATGTCACACGATTGAGCCACCCAGGCAAAGTTTAAGCACTTGCCTAACGCCATCCATCTTGTACTGGTAGCTGCCTTCACACTTGTGAGCATTTTCAATCAAAAAGCAAATATTACGCATATCTGAGGCGCGACATCAATACCTAAGCTTTAGGTGTTGCGTTGCATTATTAGAAAATATATAGATACGTTATTCTAAATATCCTAGTGTTTCTTTGACTGCCCTAAAAATGCGACGCTATGCACGAAAAAGGCCCTGCCGAAGATTTGGTGCTGCCACCTGGCAGTTGCCCAGGGATTCTGCACAAGCTAATGTTTTCCGACGGCGCTGCCAGATGGCGTCCATATCTCAGGCAGCGTAGTACGGCCGTCAGAAGGCTATATCGTCTGTCGACGGCATTTGCAGTGAAGCAAGCAGATTCGCGGACAATTTTTTGTTAGGCAGTTATTGCTCCATCAGAAAGCAACACTATCAAGGCTTAAAGAGATCTTGGTGATTGACGGCTTACAAGGCTTAAGCAAATAGATGTAAAGGCACTAGTCTCCTGGCAACCGGAACTTGAAACGTATTTGACATGGCGATCCGCGGCTGCTCTCGTCAATTTCATCTACGCTGTTCCAAAATAGGTGCAACTTTCTGGAGATGAGGCGTCATATGTTGGTCTCTTTC
This sequence comes from Hyalomma asiaticum, assembly GCA_013339685.2. Lineage (NCBI taxonomy): Eukaryota > Metazoa > Arthropoda > Arachnida > Ixodida > Ixodidae > Hyalomma > Hyalomma asiaticum. The sequence continues at coordinate 53,228,257 of CM023488.1, forward strand.
AAGCACACATTAAAACAAACGACAAACACTAGTTCTGGTTTTAGTTGTTTCCCTGTTCTGGCCTCTTTCTCTTTCGTGGTACACAAGTGACACGGTGCAAACATAACTTGTGAAAACTTGCGCACACTAACAACCTGCACGCACTTGTAGTCATGCCCGCATATTTACACGCACAAGCACACGGCATGGTACCTAGTGCGGATCATTCGATATGCACACGTGGGAAATTAACGAGCAAATGCAAATGTAAACAATAAGCACGTCTACTAAAGTGGAGCTATGTCAGGTGACACTTAATCAGGCACGAAACGTGGAGGGTGCTGAAGCATCGCATGTATGAGTGCAACGTAACAGCATCGCCGTGCTTTGCATTGGAAATTATGGGAGGGTGGCGCCATCTTCCCTAACCTGGCTAAGGGCTTATGCTTGCACATGCAGCCAATAATAGCGCGGGGTGGCTAACCATTGTTAGGCGCGCAAGAGAAAGAGGCAGAATAGGGAAAGGATAATCGAGTGTTAAAGATGCCGCGCGCTCCCACTCATTTTATATAACCTTTAAGTTAACCTCAACCTACTGGGCCATTGTGTCGTTTTGAGGGCACTTTTGCCACGCACCTGCAATCCCTCCGTTCAAATAGGCTTCCAGCCTAACTTACTGAAGCTCGTTCTCAGCACTGTTTCCTGTTTCTTTTCCTTCTTATTGATCGTTACGGCGTCGCCCGTTTTTTTAGGATGCACATATCTTGCAATGTATATCCGGCATAACGAGCTCCTTGACACCCTATTCCATTAATCAACTTCACATCTAGAAAGAGTCCCGCCATAGCGACGATGAAACGCATAACGCCGCGGATGTTGTACAACACACAAGCAGCACTTAAGACCTTCATTAAACGGAATGTAGAGCTTCTTCGCGAATAGCGAAAATTTACCTGCAGCTCTTGGACACTTCAATTTAAGACATACTTGTCAGTGTCATAAAACTGTAGAAGGGATGTAAAAATTGAATGATTGGTGCTAAGCGACGCTGAACGCGACCAGAGATTCTGATCAAATAGGCAATGATGTAAGTCGCGTTCTATTGACAAGCATGGTATAAACCTTGCATGAGAGCTTCCACATAAGAAATGTATTTGTTTTGTATAATCAGTGGTGTACAAGATTTGTTAGGGAAGCGATGGCTTTGACAATTGACGGAATAACGTGTATAAAATTTCCAGCTCCGCAAACTAGATTGTCGCCTTTGTAGCACGATCGTGCGCGTGGACATGACGCAGGCATCCGGAGCGATGGTCTGTGACAGCTGACATGCATGTCGGCGTCGACATCTCTGCCATGAGGGATATCAGCACACTCGTTACATCACCTTCACAAACCGTGAGTAAGCTGTCGATGATGTTTGATGTTTGATGTCGACGATGTTTGACGAAATTGGAAATGATATAAGTGGCGTTCTATTAACAAGCATGACAGAAACTTAAACGAGAGCTTCGACATAAGAAATGTGCATGCTTTGGTTAATCAATGGTGCACAAGATTCATTATGGAAGCGATGGCTTTGACAATCGACGGAATAACGCTTATCAAATTTCCAGCTCCGCTAACTAAAGGTTCTCGCCTGTGTACCACGACCTTGCGCCTGGACATGACGCTGTCATCCGGAGCGAAGTTTCGTGACAGCTGACGTGCGTCCCGGAGTCGACATCTACACTATGAGGGATATCAGCATATCCCTTACGTCACCTTCACAAACTGTGCGTCAGCTGTCAATGAGCATTTACGCAGTGACGTAATGGCTCGATTGAAAAGTGCGTCCATCTATGCGGGCGGATGCGCGCGTCCTGCTGATCGCGCAGTGTGCTAGCCCAACACTTCTCCCGTTTTTTTTTTTTTTTGAGGCAATAGGCTTACACAGTTCGATTCGTTCACGCCTTTCAATTCGGATCAAGTATGATTTGACCACGCATTGATGACACTGCCAACCCTGCTTTTCTAAATACAGAAACGTTCAACCATTTTCGCAAAGGGACACGCAAATTTCGCAGGACAACGAGAGAAAGTTTGAAGCTCTTTCGAGATTGCTTCTTGTAATAGACCTTCCCATTAGGCTGAGATGCCCGTAGAGACTCTGATGAAAGAGTTTAGCAACGTTCTCTGCTCCTACGAGAGAGAGTGCTGGGTACTCCAAACTGCCTCGTCCTTTAAGATGTTTCGGCCAAACATCTTAAAGAGAGCTGGTCACTATTCTGCATTAATGCTGAATGCTATCGTAATCGTCTCTATTATTTCTAAACTCAGGGAGACAGTTCAAGTTCGCAGAACCAAGACAGCTCAGAAAAATAACTTTTTCTTTACGTTTCACGAGCAGTTGTGGCCGTACTGAGTAATCTTGCTATGTCAAGCGAGTTAGTAAGCCACTTTGAGCTTGTAGATCAGGGCACCAGCACTCACTGCTGCTTAATCGGCGATAAGACTAAGTGCACCCTCACCCCCCCCCCCCTTAATTACAAGAAGTGTCATGGGAGCCGGCCACTCCGGATTCACTTACCTCATTGTTCTAACCCCTAAACAGAAGATTGATGATGCGCTCCGAAGCTAGTCCACCCGTATGCTGGGCTTCATGAAGACTAAAATTAAAGCCTTTGCAAATTACATGCCCCACTTTGTTAGAAGAAACTTTGTATTCCGCCTAGTTTTGGTGCTGTCTCAGAAATGCCCGACTTGTACCTGCGCGCACTTAAATAACCATAAAAAAAGTCTTGCACGCCTTGGAGCGTTCGCTGGCCCCGTCTCTGGAGAGGTCCAATTCGCCGGCATTTTCACAGCTCTAGGAGGGTCTTTCGAGGAATGATACACTAGAAGAGAGCCGTGACGTGACGCGACAGTAAAGATAAGCTGCGTTGTAAGTAGGCATTCCGAAAAATTAGTCGCCGACCACTCTTGTGGCGACGAATGGCCAGCAGCACTTTAAATGGTGAGCCGGCATCACTTAGCGTTCGCATCGAGAAAGCGACCTCTGCGGCAGAGATTCCTTGGATGTCGTAAGAACACGGAATGTCGCTGTATTCTCATTGGGAAGCAGAACCCACGAGCCTCGTAATTTTGCTCATTACCTTATACAAGCTCTCTCAGCCAATATGTGCCAATCTTTAACAAGATCTATGGGCACATCACGGGAGGGAGCCAACGTTGTAATGTTAACTCACGTATTGACTTACTCAGACTTTTTAAGATGACTTATGTAAATGCTTAATAATAATAATTAACCAACTTCTAAACGTTTGCCTAGAACCCAATCACTTAATTATTTCCGAGTAGTAAAGCATGTTATATAGATTCAAAGTAGTTTATTTTCATGCTAATAAGTGCAGTGGTTTTCACTGTTCACGACTTCAAAGAAAGTGCGCGAGATATCACAAAAGTACCACGTGACAAGCACTTGCGCACAGTGATATTAGCACCCTCAAATATAAGAGCGAATAATAGGTGATCATACACACAGCGGGCATGGACAATTCGAAAGGATGGCTGTTTTTTTGGTCTTGTGACTTATTCAGTAGCGTTTGTCTGCGTCCACCATCGATGGTTCGCTCGTAGTACGTTTACATGTGCTCATATCACTGCACGTGGGAACCTAATCACGTAGCATTTTTAGAAACTTGCGCACTTAGAAGCATAAAGTAATTTAAAGATTTGCGCGTATGGTCAAGTATTATTTCTTGGGTTTACGTCCCAAAACCAGCTGTGATTATAAGACGCCGTAGTAGAGGGCTGCGAAAATTTTGACCACCTGGGCTTTTTTAACGTGCACTGACATCCCACAGCACACGGGCCTCAACATTTCGCCTCCATCGAAATAAAGCCGCCGGGGCCGGGATTCGACCTCGCGGCCCTCAGATCAGCAGGAGCATGATAAAGACATCCTTTGGCCGCCAAATTGGATACTTTACAATTTCAGCATCGAGCACCCAATAAAAAGGTTGCTTTAATGCACACCAGCATTGACACTTAAACCAACCGTTTAAAATTGTCTATTTTATGTTATTATTCACCCTAATTCCCTTTAAAAACAGTCGGTGGTGCTCTACACAAAAGTGAATAACTATATCTTGCTTGCATCTCCGTAACGCGCACGCGGTTTTTTAAACATTGGCTCAAGTTAGCGGGAACACAGGTAGTGTACTCTCACGCACTGCGATGTCAAATGCGGCATCAATGTGAATAAAGTGGGGTATTTATCCTGTAAGGCTATGTGACGTGGGCGTGACGATCAAGCCCATATATTCCAAACAGTTAATGACTTCTTTATTGGGTGCAGCGTCCAGGAAAGAAAGTGACGTGGCAAGGACTTTGCAAAAAAAGCGGCAAGCACAGTTGTCGGTCGCCGATAAAACAGAGTAGCTGCTAAGCGCGTTGGGTTTCACAGATGCCGGTAGCGCATTCGAGTGCTGTCGCTGACGCTGGAGTGAAAGCTGGAACGTAAGCAAACGGCACGCGCAGTCCACGCACGATTCACAGAAAACGTGCTAACATTTGTAAAAATACAGGCAAATTCAAGGGCGACCAGCTCTCAGCGATAACATGCGTGACAAACACTTTAAAGTGCAGTCCACATAAAATAAGTATGCGTGTGCATTTTAGTACTGTGTGACGCATAGTGAACGTTTCCTAACGCTCAGTTTTTTAAATCTCAGTTTTAATGCTCCATTTCATAGAAATTCATAACTGTTCAGTCACTTTATCATTCCGGCAAAAATAAACGTCCATTCGGTGACACATTTGGGGCCGTCCTAAGCTACTGCACGCGAGTGCCGACGACCTCCTGGGAACATGTTTTGTTTCCTGGAAACCTGCCAGGTGCGATTTCCTCGCAGCAAGGAAAGAATAACCTTCTGCCCTCGTCGATCTGAGAATAGGACCCTTTTGCTTTCCTACAGATGAGGCGAAGTTCCTGCCTCACGTTTCACAGACTGACTCAACAAGACCCTACGTCAGGAGCCTTCTTAAATCTCGTGACGTCAGCCGTGACCATATATCGCTCATGAAGGAGCCTAAAGCTGCCGTTATGAAGCGCCACACAGCAAATGCCGAAGGTTCAGTACAGTATCCGTAGTGCAGTAGCACCGCAGTCGGGCACGTGTTTACCACAACAACAAGAAAACAAGAAAAAGGAAGGCAGCAAGGAATACAGTGCAGGGGAGGTTACAGATCAAGCGAGGAAGTCTTCAAGATGTTTGAAAAAGTGGCCTAGCAAAAGTTCCATGATAATTCGAGCGTGTCATATTGTTGGCATGATGTCTTCCATATCAGAGCTGTTGCCCCCGCCAGAATAATCTTCAACCAAGTGCGTAATTGGGCTGGGGGTCTACGAGGTATCGCGACGGTTAGCGCGAACGATGAAGAAGGAGAGGAAACACCTAGAGCTAGCTCGAATTCTACGCTTTCGGTCTAATTACATTAAGGTCAGCCGCACAGGCTTCGTACCGTGTGGTTAGCAGCTGTCTTCACTGTTCCTTGATATGCGCGTTGGCCACAATACTGTGGGAAACATTTTCACTTTCTGTCTGGGCTTTGTTGGTCTATGTATGAGCTGGTTGTGCTCGCAATAAAGGCGATTGGATACTAAGGTGTCACAAGGCGAAAATACAATATCATTAGAAAATACGCCGTAATCGGAAGGATAATTCTCATAAAATAGTAATGGAGAGCATGAGTACGCGGACATCCAACCGTATTGTCCTCCTGGGGCTACTGGCAGTGAGTAGCTAAGGCGCAAAGATTAGGGGGCGAATTGAAAGTCAGAGATTTTTAGCATGGTTCCATAAGCTTCATGCTCCTCATAAAACGACCTTTGAAGAAGTAGTGTACCAATAGCAATGGCGGATTCTACTTCTTGCCGTAGTTTAAATCTTCGCACTTTATGCGTAACTCTGGCGGCTAAATTGAAAACTGGGTAATGTGAGACAAAGTCAAACGCCCACAGTAAATAATGTTTTGAGAGGGTAACCTTGCTTTTTCCTTTTCTGTCTCTCAGCGTACAATATTGCACAGAAACGCGCTTAGTACAAAAACCGCATGAATGCAAATTTCACGTATAGTCGGTCAGTTGTTATTTCATAGTCTATGGGAAATGACACTCTTTTTACCAAGCCACATGCAAGTTCGGGCCATTATATATGCACCACACTTTCAGACATGAAGCGAGATATCACAATGCTTAGTCCTTTTCAGTACGACTCGATTTAAAGAAATAACTTAAAGCATGATCAATAATAATAGCGGGTAAAGTTGCCGCTATGTTTCAAAATATATTTATACCGTGACAACGATTACAAACGCTCATCCAAAGAACCACGTCATGCTACAGCAGATCGCACGAACCGCCACCCTTGGGTCCTTAAACGCATTACTAACAAAACTAACGCTCTACCGTTGAACAGCATCCCGCCACTGTAGTATAGTGGCTGTGGCACTCAATACTCTTGTAAAGGTCGTGTGATTGAATCGCAGCCACCGCGGTTACATTTCGACGGAGGGGAAATGTCGAGGACCATGTTCTGTGCGATGTCTGTGCACGCTAAAGAACCACAGGTGGTCAAAATTTTCCGTAGCCCTCGAATACGATGTCTTTCATAATTAAATCGTGGTTTGGGGGCCTTAAACACCCGAAATGAATTCCCGCTAATAAAGCAAGCGCTATATCGGTGGTCTGCTGGATCCAAATAGCAAATTCTTTATTTTTCGTATTGCTTGCTGCTCCTACAGTGAAGGTCTCTCTGACGCTGTTCACTTGACACCCGCTTAGCATACCGGCTTACGGATGTCTTTCTAAATGTTACTTACACGTCAGGTGCCCCTTGTTGACGTAAATCATTTAGAGCTGCTGGTATTTCTACAGAATCAAATGCGTTCTCGTAGCCTACAAATGCCCTATAAAGAGGTTTGCTACATTCCGCGACCTTCTCAGTTAATATTAGGTTGATAGCATGGCTCTGGTTCATTGTTGAGTAACATTTCCTAAAACGAGCTTGTTCAATCGAAGTGGACACGGAAAAGGCCCTAACGGAAAAAACAAGAAACAAAATTGACTTTATAATGCGCGAACGACTAGGCATAATTCAGGACGCAGAAGCAGTAGGCAAGCTAAAATGTTGCGATCACAGAGTTGTAAGAGAGAAATTGAACTTAATCAGAGGAAAAGGAGAACTAAATTAGTTATTAGAAACAAAGGCAAACCTAGAGGCACTCAAAGCAAAGAACAAAGGGTATAAAGTTGCCCTTAAGAATTTCGGAGACTTAGGCCAAGACGGTGAGGATTCAGAAGTAAACAAAACCATAAGGAAAGTGATCTTCAGAACGGCGACAAAAATCGGAGGTAGCACAACAAGTTAAGGTGTGCGCATGCATTGCATTTTCAAAGGAATGCCGGTAATGTGACGTATAGAAAACCTCATTGTTACTATTGTCTACCAATAATTCCTCACGGTAAGATTCACTAGGTAAGCTACGTGTACGCACGTGCACACAGACGTACACTGGAACGGAGCGTGAGTAATAGTATAATGTAACTCTAACAATGAAACGAGGACAAATCAGTCCATATAAGGTTACTTTCAGAACCATGAGCCTTACACAATGAGGAGGCTCAATTCTCGCAATCCTATGTGTTAATATGTCGGCAAAAAAATAAAGAACACTAGGGGTTAGGGGGCCGGAGGGAAATTTATTAACAATGAGGAGGCACTGTGTGATAATGAGGTCGGCGTTAACGTCCCTCAGGGCATTCACGGCCTGATTGTGCTGATAAACAAAAGGGCCGTGTTATGGCCCCCCCCTACCTGTGGTCGCCTAGGCTGGGGTCGGTTTACTTTTTTTTTTGACCGAGAGTCCATGGATAAACGAGCACAGGTTTTAAGTCCACTTGCACTCAGCAACACCTGCCCCCTTCATCCTGGCTTGCCCGTTGACACTGACACCCATGCAATGTCCTGTGAGCTTTACGTAATCGACACATTTAAACATAGATGGAAGTCTCCCAGACCCCGCATTGCGAGAAACAAAAACAAATGCAGAATCGATGCCACACGCGTAGGAGGCGTTTAGATAGCACCACGAAGGTTACGTAGCATCCCATACAAAGCGTCAATAAAACAAACCCCACCAGTGCGTCTTGGCCTTGCCTCTGACAGCTGTCACATCTACATATCTACGTCGCGCCACGCCTTTCCCACCGTCAATGGTCGAGACCTCTCTAACCAAACGCGGAAGCTTCGGCTCCCTGTCTTCAACAGCTAGTCGCGGCAAGTGCCTTCCGACACGGCTATAATGCCATAGTCGCAGGGAACGCAATAACGTGGGAGAAAAAGAAAGTAGAAGCAGAAGGAAGCAGCTTGGCGGGCACGTCTGCCGGCCGTGCTACGCCTATCAACGAGTCATCGATACGACGCTTCTTGGATCGGCGCCATGTTTTCGCCCTGTCGAGCAAACGGCGCTTGTAAAACACGCGACGCCAATTGGCTCCTCGGGGAGCAAGGCCAATCCTTTCAGGACGTCTGGGGTGTTAGTACAGTATTCTGCGTAGATTACCATCTGCGTGTTTGAGCGCGTATTTCCCGGCGACTATTTATTTACGCGAGAAGCGTTTCTGGGAAACATTGGATATTTCAATGAACCGGCCGTTATAAATTAACGACTACGTTCTGGCGTTGCACAGTTGTTTAATAATAATTGCTCGGGTTTTTACGTGCCAGTCACGATATCATTACGAGGCACGCGGTAGCAGAGGGGTACGGAAATTTGGACAGCCTCTTGTTTCCTGAACGTGCAATGGTACGGCACTGTACGCGACACTGAAGCACATTTCTCTCTATCCTATATGTGTCCATCGCGGCTGGGATCCAGCCCACGTGTTCTGGGTGGTCAGCCGTCAGGCATCATAACCAATATGTGACTGCTGCGGTCCGCCTCTAGCATTTCGCCTCATGGAAGCGTGACCGCCGTCGCCGAAATAAGAGTGAACGCTTTTTTATGCCGCCAGTCGGGCACCAGAACCAACGCATCGCCGTCGCTGAGCAGCTAGTTCAAAGATGCTGGAATGATTCTTGGCCGCGACGAAAAACAGCATAAGAGATAAAGAGTATTAGAATAAAGCATAAACACTTAGATTTAGGGGCAAGTTAGGCACCTGAAGCTGTCAAAATTATTCCAAAGTAACCTACGAAGGCGTGACGCGTGTTTGCAAGGCAGCTTTGGCATGGAAATTACACGAATTTAATTTTGGAATGTGTACTATAGAGTGGTGTACAATTTGAGCCGCTTAAACTGTGGATAAACAAAGGGAGTTACGTGAAACGGCATAACGAAGAGACCGCGATTGTCTTTGTCATTTTGACTACCAAGTACTTCAAGGTCACCATATGAAAGAAAAGAATTCGTTGCATTTTATTTTTCAAAAATTACGAACAGCTCTAACGAGGTTAGTGTCCCAGTTATTATATTTAGTAACTGGAGCTGCTCCCCAGTTTCCTGCAACCTTACCAGAGCGTTAGATATAGTGCCCGTATTATATATTGTCTTCCTTAACAACGTAGTCTCAGCATGGTTACCTGACCTGGGACACTCTTTTACATATGCTTTCTTGAGAGTAGTCGTGCTTTGACTAGCCGTAATAATAAGCTCGAACTCAACATTTGTGAGAGCAAGCATATTGCTACGCACTTCGATAGAAATGAGTGCGCAGAGAATAATACCTTTGAAAAAAACAACCTTAGCAACAGCTGGCTGCAGCTGTGGAGCACCTTGCAATACTGTGGTAGGCGTGTTATATATCAACTACGTAAAACAATTGTCAGCGAAATCCTCACACTTATGCTCCTTCGGGCGATTTTTCTGGGTGCAGTGCGGACCGCTCCTTATATAAGTCGGCTGCAACGGTTTAAAGAAATATGAAAGAATAACGCCCCTCTTTTGAAAGATACCACCCAATTTATTATCTCTATTTGGGCATGAATTGTGTGCCGGGGCGTGACATCTAAACATACAGAGGACATCGTTGCTTGAGAATTTTAACATCGTTTCTTAGAAGCCACGCCTTTTTTGCCGCGTCTTTCTGAAATCACGACTAGAAAAATAGGTCTGCGAGCTTTGCTTCCAGAAAACTAAGTGAATAGGCCTATGTAGTACCGATGATTTCAAATATTACGTCAGAGTGTCATATAACGTTCTTCTGAAAATCATTTGTTGCTGATTACTTCGTCCTTAGGCCACAGCTGTTTTTATAAAAAACGAGGTATTAGAGAATTTCTAGCTCACGCTTACTTTTTAACTAATGCTCATTCTGGCTAGCATATAATTCAGTAAACGTAATATATAAGTCAATAACATGTAGTTCTGTAAACGCTGTCCGGCCCTTTACTACAAGCGGGAAATCTTATCAGAAAGCAAGGTGGCAGGTAATATTCGTGAACTCTAGAGATATATACCACACGGTCCGTTCCCCTAGATAGCATACACCATCAGAAACAGGAGACAGCAGCAAATCATTTCTGATTTGAGAAACTACACAGCAGCAAGGAATCATTTTCCAATTCAGCCCAGGTATATGTAGTGCTTGCTCTTTATATAATTTAGTTGGCGGAAATGTGCTTAGAAGTGATTATAGTATTTAATATGTAATCTACAAGCAAAAAAAAAGCTGCACAACTCGCTATTTACTGTACGGTAATAAAGCAGTGTCATGAAAGTAGAGCATCATTTTTCTTCAGCAAAGTACTGCTCGCCACAGGCACGCCCGTAGGGGAATCGAGCAACATAGGCCTGCCGCCTAAATTTTTCATTACTATTACTAATACTATTAAGGAGATTCATTCCAGAACTTCATAAATTAAACCATTATTATTATCGTATTTAATTAGTGAACATCTCATGAACTGTAAGTGTGCATTTTAATTTCTTGTGCATTTTCCCTGTAACATTCATTTCGCTGTATCTGTGCATTTTGTATCTTCTTATATTTATTTTCCTGTGTACCGATGTTATTATATCTTATCAAGTTGTATTATTGTATAAGTTGTATCATGTTGTATTAGTTGTACCTAGTTGTATTAGTTATACTTTTTATTCGTTGCTGCCTCTACGGTCTTCCAGGTCCCTTCAAGCTGTTTTTCAACAGCTTTTTTGCCTGGGGAACCCCCAACTTTTTGTGTTGGAAATAAAGTTTGAAGTTTAATTCTTACCGGAAATATTGACTCAAAATTAGGTACTTTCCTCGAAGAGTGAAGGCCTTCGCGATATATACCCCTTCCCCTGAAAGTGCTTGTGGTTACATGGCTGGCGACAAGATAATCTGCTGGAAAAAACTGGGTACGCTGTTACCCACAAAATATATTACCTAATTTACAGACATCCTCTTCGGCCGGTCAAATAGTGGAGAGTAATCTGCCATACGCTGAGTATGCGTCAATACTTATTGGCCTCATTAGTGGACGTTATACAGCACCACTTGATATTGGGTAGAAGGAGCAATGTTTTTGTGGTCAGCGTCAAGGATGGAAAATAATCAGGGCATTGCATTCAACACTTAACCAGATTGAAGAACTTAGCTCCGATCACCATCATAATCATCATCTTCTTCTTTTCTTCCATTTGTCCACGCCTACTGCAGCAGAATTGCTCTCTCATATTTCTCCAACTACCACAGTCGTGTTCTAACTGCAGCCTGTTTACCCTCGCAGATTGCTTGTTCTCATCCATCCACCTGATTTTCTCATTCTGCATCCCCTTGCTGCCCTTGCCTTTTCCTGGAACTCAGTCCGTTGCCCTTCGTGGCCATCGCCAATCCTGCCTCTCCATTATGTGCTCTTCTCACGTCCACTTCTTGCTTTGCACTGGCATGTTATTCGCACACGTTTCCTCACTGACTCGCTCTGCTCGTTTTTTTTTTTTGCTTAACGTTACGCATGTCACTTTCCCCAGGTGCCCTGCAGCGTCGTCTTCGATGTAAGCTAAACACGTTTCGTTAGCGTGCATAGTTTCTCCACCGTAGGCAAATTGCATTGCGGAATGGCAAAGAGAGAGCATCATGCGTTGGTGGCCTTGTTGGTGAGAATACATAATAATTTCGTGGCGCGAACAGAGACACAGAAGGAAAAAGAGAGTCGTGTCCAGTCATCTTTCTGGTGTACGTTGTTTTGTACTACAAAGTGATTATGCATGCGCAGAATGCTCATAGAACAGTGGGCGAGATGTGCCGGCACTTCGGGGAAAAGACACAAGTGCCGAACGAGGATTGGTTTCGTAACGACAACGTTTGCGACATCGGAGAAGAAGTCAGGTCATGCATCTCCCTGGTTCCGGCTGCAGCGCTCTAAACGGAAACTGGGTCACCACCCGCCACAACATCTGGCGGATACCGGAGACCACATCGGGGCATTCCGTCAGGGAGCCTTGCGACAGAACCCAACAAATGGGCAACATGCATCAATGTTATATGCGTGTCCATTGAATGAGACATTTGGACATTGAAGTGTGCCGATTTCAAAGAACATTGGAAGTATTCTTATTTAGTGCGTGTCTAACGAAACAAACAAAAAGTACCAGTTGGATGTTCAAGATATCTTCCTGTAACAAATATAGACGTTTGTATGGGTAGTTATCGGTCGGAAACTTGATAGTGCTGGCATATTTCATAAGGCATATTGGCTTCGACACCCAATTCAACATATTTTGATAGCACAACCGCACCTTATCATTCGATATGGATTATGTAGAGAGAAAGTAATTAAGGTCTGGATGCATTCCAGCTGGCTCGATATTCTTCAAAATGTGAAATATGGGCGATCCTGTGCACTGTGGCTGAAGCTTGTACATTTGGTATGTTCTAACCGAATGTATGTTTAAAATTATGCTTAAGCTAGAAACAAAGAAAAAAACAAAGGAATACCGGTAAACCCTCGCAAAGCTTTTACGCCAACTAATGGAAAGAGCAATGAAGAGAAATGAGCATAAACTAGTAATCCTGTCATAATCATAGTTTGATGTTCAGCCTGTGGCTAGGCACGTCATTCACACGAAGTTTCGGCTGTCGCATTGGACTGCAAGACAGTGCTGCCTGTATTCACTGCGGCAGCGAGGAAACGATTGAGCACGTCCTCTGCGGTTGCCCTGGGTACTGCTCCCAGCGACAGACTCTCGCCACAGAAATGTCACGCCTTGATGATCGACCGCTGTCCGAGCAAACCATATTGGAATGCCGGACAGATAGTGTCTCGCAGCAGAAAGCCACGAAGGCTGTGCTCAAGTTCTTGCGCGCAACGGGCCTCGTGAACCGTCTGTGACACATGCCGTGCTTGTGTGTGTGTGCGCGATTTGACCTCTCTCCTTCTTTCTTTATTCTTTTTCCATCCCTTTCTGTCTCCCTTCACCCCTTTTCCAGTGCAGGGTAGCAAACTGGATATTTACCTTTCCGGTTAACCTCCCTGCCTTCCGCCCATTATCTCTCTCTCTCTCTCTCTCTCAGCAATACTTAACATAGGAAAACCACACGAAATCTTCGCAAAATGTCCGCTTTCACGAATACATTGCCGAAAAATGTGCGATACAGTCATATTTCAATACGAATTGGGTACTTTCGAGATGGAAAATAAGCGTCAAATAAAATTGCAATATTGAACAGCTGTTCTCACAGGTAATGTAAAGCGATGAATGTCTGTCACCCAATTCGTAACCTAAGCAGTCGAACCACAAAGGATATGCCTGGAGAAAATAACCGGTCCCCTTGTGACCACGCAGCAGTTGTGAAAGCGCGAGCTATCATTGTATGGAAAGTAACGTAACGTCGTCCCACCTAGCGGCACTGCATACATTGACATGTTTTATGCTTATAATGTGCTACTGTGGCTGAAATTTACCGTTTTTTTTTACACCAATGCAATGTTTAATGGTTAAAGGAAACATTTTTCTACTATTCTTCAGCCATTTCGAAAAATATTCGCGCTCATCAAAAGCGGCAATTCATTGAGAAGATCGAATATCATAAGGTCTTCTTCGATTCGCCTTTGAAATAGTTGATTGGCCGCCCATCCCTAGGAATTTGGTATTCTCTGAGAATGGCGATTTGATTGTGTCGCGACGTAGCGGAGATCTCCGGAAATTTGTACCACTTATGTTCATTAACCTTCACTAACACCGCACAGTAAACAGGCCTTTATCATTTCCCCTTCCAACAAAAATGCGTCGCCACGGCCAAGATCGCAATGGCAACTTCCGGTTCAGCAGCGTAGCAGCGTTTCTAGTCTGTAACTAGAAGAATAAAGTTGAAGCACCACAACAAGTTCAGTACCGCTGCGGGCCACGCAAACGTCGCACGTACACATTTTCGGAAGGAAGCAGTTCAACCAACGCGGGCTGTCAACCTTCCCTCCATGCAAAGAGAAAGGAAAGAGCCAAAACACACGCCTTCAGCCCCACCCCCACTCCTACAAAAGAAAAAAAAAGATGAACGTAACAAAGAGTAACCCGTTATGTGTACTCACAGAGCATCTCGTACTCCAGGCATTCCGCGAGTCTTCCCGCGATGAGAACGTACAGCATCCAGTGCAGGGCGGCTTGCATCCTTCTTCTCGGCCTGCACGGGGGTTCCCCGCCCCGTTCTTCAAAGCGGTCTGGCCGATGGAGATGGGATCCTCTCCCGTCACGCACGCACACTACCACCACGGACCCACAACTCCTACAGCGTTCCGTCGCAGCAAGCGGCTCACTTGCGGTTATTCGTTTTTTGTTTCAGTTCTCTTCTCTAGACGTCCCTTCTCCTCTTTGTCCTCCTCCCTTTCCTCGCTGGAGTATTTCTCTTTATGCTCGCGATATTTGCTTTCTTTCGAGTTAGCTCGCGGCGCCTCCGCACGCCGAGTCCAAATGCGTCTCCACTCTTGGCAGCACAATGCCAATGTCGCAAGCCGCGTGACAAAAAAAAAAGGTGCACAGGAGTGGAGAGTGGTGGAAGAGGGTGATGAAGGAGCTATTGGTTGTGTTTGTGCTTCTCTAGGAATTTTGCACCTCACAGAGCTTCCCTTGGGCGTGAAGTCATCTTTATTTGTTCACGCACTTCTTCAAGTTGTGCTCCCCGGTGGCAATGACCATGAAATAATCTCTCTCTCTCTCTCATTTGAGGGGGGGGGGGAGGCGGTGTCGGTGAGAGACGTTCAGAGAGATTGCTTCCCAAATTAGACGAGATTATTGGGTGGTCCCACCAGCGGATGCGTAATGACAAGATGTGGGTCAAGTGTCTATGAAACGCCGGAAGGGGATGAAATGCGACTGGTGTCATCGTGGTTTTAGCAATTTATTTGTCATTTACATCTGATGATTCACATGATTACAGGGGATTTTCCTTCTGTTTTTAGCGGAACGGTAATCGACTGCAATGAACTAGCTGAGAATGACGGAAGCGATTATAAAGCTGTCTGTATTGTCTCACCTAGAGCACTCAGTTCTTTGTCATAAGCCGAATAGTCCTCACAGAGCATCTATAAATTCCGAAATGCAAGGATTGCTTTTTGAAGTGTGCTTTGGTTTGTGCAGGTCTATAGCCGGGATCTACTGAAAATCTGGTTCTGCGTTAAATACATTTTGTGCGCGTTAATGTACACAGCAATCTGCGGGACTGGGACGCTAAACATTTTCAGACATCCTCTGGTTTTTAACTGGATTTTCCTGCTGCCCTTAAACTAAATAATACGAATGAGCGAGATGGTCTTGAATATAATAAGAAGTACTCATTGGATCGAATAATTTCATTAGATTTATGTCCCTCAGGACAGTCTCCAAAAGGTAGAGAGTGACTCGGGCAGATGCTTAGAGCAAAACGTTTCCCTCGTAATGTCTCGGGCTTCTACAGGATCTGTTTTAATTTTAACATTGGACGGCGTTTTAGTAGATACGGATGGGTTCAATATTTGATGAGATGTGTTCCTTGTGTACTTTTGTACGATGCTTGAAAACGTCTTTTATTTCTTCTTTTAGGATAATTGCCTTTCGGATTCGATTCGACCTTACATTTTTTTCCCTCAATGGAGCATTGCCTTGATATAAAGCTGGCCTATAGTAGGAGAACCGTTGCTTAGTAAGCGTAGAGTATATACACGAATACAAAATGCCATGGATAAATACAGGAACATTTGCCAGTAAAAATTGGCAACTCCTATAAGCGAACGCGGTTGTTAAAATACTGTCATTTGTTCGCGAAATTTCACATACCATTTTGAAAAAAAGAAAAGTCAGCTTTATACAGGTCCACTGAAAAAGGTCTCCTTACATTGCATGCGCCTAAACATCCACGGCTGTCGAGCTTACGAAACAGTGTTTCTAATATTTAGTGCGTGCAGTGACGTTCCTACACGTAATAGACCATTCCCGAGCATCCCACAGACAGACAGACAGACAGATTCAGAACTTTGAACGAGGTCCCATAGAAGCTCTTACTCTACACCAGTCTACAAATATATATTTGTTGTGTTTGTATTTACGTAATCTGTTGTGTAGATCATTGATGCTATTTATTTAGCATGGAAATGGCAGCTTTGATGAACCACATGGGTGTGTTCCTGTGCGTCTATTTTTTTAACAGCACTGCTCTTTAACCACTTCCTTCCGCCCTCTGGCGTTAACGGAAAACGCCGTGGCTATATGATTGCGTCGCTATGGACTATTTGGTCGCGTTGTTGTGAGAGAGCTAACAAGGAAAATATAGCATTCCTTGTCTTTTTGTCTTTTCGTCCACTCTAATTCCTTTCTACTTTCTCCACAATTACAATACAAGTAACTTCCCCTATGCTTTCCAAGGCTTCATTGTCTGTTTGCTCATTAAGAATTATACAAAAATCATATGGAGAGTTGAAACACGGGCTGTTCAAAAGTTGAGCATGGCACTGTTGCGTAAGGCCACACTGCCAAACTGCCAAGTCAATTACAAAATTATTATTATTACTCCCTTGTTCATATTTCAGACAGAAGTGAGCTCAGCTGCGTATGTGAAATTTTATTTGTCATTTTCCTTCATTATCACGCGTGTTCTGTTATTGTATTTTGCTCTGCTCTACGATAGTTCCCTTATGCATACTTGCTAATTTTATTTGCATCTGTTTGGGAAGAATGTGTCTTTCGTATGCTGAATATTTATTACATTTAATTTATTTTTATTGCGTATGCCAGCAAACACACCTTACTGTTATTCCTAGGCACGTTAAATAGACGATTTGACTCAGCAGTTGATTGACTGATGATGGTTCTTTCAGGATTGCCGAGGAAAGCGTGCGCAAGCGGGAAAAAATACGGAAGGGCGCTTTCAGCAGTTGCGTTACCGCCGGAAGGAACACTACGTCATAAATTCGTGCGTAGGCTCTGTCTGCGCTGACATAAGATGCCTGCCAATTCATTCTCACCACTGCACCGTACTATGAGGAGTTTACTACCAGACGCGGCGTAGGCAGTGTGGAATTCCTCGGGCGACGTGCCTAGACCTCTGACGCGCCGAGAGGACGTGCAGAAGCTGGCGTGTTTTTACGCCTTGTTGATGTTCTACGAGCGGCCAGCGCGAAAAAGAACGAAGTGAATAAGATCTACACAGGAGTTTTTTTTGTGTGTATGTGTTGGCTTGTGTTGCTCCTTCTGTTCCAGAAAGCGCCCCCATACGAGTTTCATAACAGCGTCCTCCTGGGATTCACGGAGGCGCGTGCTTATGTCATCGCGTCCATTCATTGCAGTCGGCATGGGCGTGGGAAAATGTTAACAAACGAAGTGGCAAACTTGGCACTGTGCTAAGAATAAGCGCCCCCGCTGCGTCTGTCTGACTAGACGAGTTAAACCAACATGGGCGCCCCCGTAGAGGGGTGCTGTGAAACCTGAGCGTGGTTCGCGCTTTTGGCGTTGTTTACAAGGCCGCGGTGGTCTCGTGGTTACGGCGCCTGACTGTGGAACCGAAGGACGCGGATGGGATGCTGGCCGCGGTAGCAGCATTTCGAAAGAGTCGTAAATTCCATACGATACCCAAATGTGCGATGTCAGGGGACGTTATAAGGAAACTCCAGCGGTTTTTTTCATCATGTTCTGAGAACAGACTTCTTCCAATGGTACTGGTAGTCCTCTAACCGCCAAGGTTGTTCAGTTTGCTGAGAAACGCACCCAATAATTTAAATAACAACTGAAAGTTGCCTTCAAAGCGAAACCGAAAGGGTCGATGCTTCGCGGTGCATGTGCGGTGACGTCACAACCTTCCCATCACCAGAAATATGGAACTGGCGTCAAAGAATGCCAGTGGCGAGGTCATCGGGCAATATTGAGTTATGCCAGCATTTCTGATCTTGAAATTGACGATCTTTTGCTTTTGAAAGCCCGCTGGCTCGGCTAGGCAGCGCGGAGGTGATGACGTCAAAAACACAGGGAGGCTCGCGTAAGAATCCGCTAAATATTTTTAAAATTCATATACAGGAAAACTAAATGACCTACATCCACCTGACTTGGCATATACTATTACAGTACCGAGAAGAATATATATTGAAAAATTTATTGCGATCAGTGTGCACTGAAAAATCGCCGGAGTTGCCCTTTAACGAACACCAGGCGATCGAAATTTCCAGAGACATCCTCTAGGGCGCATCACTCTTTTTCCAAGTTTTGTGGCTTCCTCCTCTTGACCATAGCGGACGCTGAGCCGCTTTGCCTAGAAGGGCTGCAGAAAGTAGCCCCCTTTTGCAGCTGTAGATGTTTGGTGTAAGATTTGCCGAGCAGAGCCGACAGGAAATTCTCATCATCCTTGGTGGCGCGTGATGACATTGGTGCACTTGCAATTCTACGAAATGACCAAAGTGGGCCATTATGCCTTACGTGCCAAGCAACTTCTAAGGTATGCATAGTGTAGGGTATCAAGAGGACGAAAAGGGCTTTGAGGGTGAGGAGATGGGAAGGAGGAGGGGGAAGTGAAGTATGGCATAGCCTACCACATCTAAACACCAATTCACGTCGCGTAGCAACCATCCTGGCATGGTCACGCTCGCTTAGCATAGCTTAATCACAGCAACCGTGACCGCGTAAGTTGACGTTATAGTTACGTAATATAGCTTAGGTAGGACGAAGATTAAGGTTTCGTCTAAATTAAGACCACCGTTTATTCGCAGTCGTAACAGTGACTACCTACGTCCAAATAACCAATAAGAATGAATGGTTGTTTCTTTCTTCAGAAAATAAACATGATACTACTCGTCACAATATTGTTCTCGGTACATTTAGAAAAGTATTATCTACTATGCCGTGAACTTTAACAGAGATTTTACTTGCTACTCTGACTTCTTTTCGTCGTCCAGTCTTGAAGCAAAGTTCTTGTGCTACACATAAATCTTGGTGACGTAAATTCTTCATTGTGTCCTCAAGCATGAGAGCGGAGACAGCGTGCATGACCTCAGAGAAGGCGGCTACACGAAGGCGATTCTTAAATTTCTCCGAAGCACAGTTGTGAAAGAGGCTTCTTTGGGGCGTCACAGCTTTTTGATGACGCCATTAACAATATCGCATTGTCTTTGGAGCATTGCGGCCCTCGAAAACTGCACATCTGCGCATCAGCAGTTAGGTACCGTTTTTGGATCTACGTCTACAATGGCGTCGAAAGGACTGCGTCTTTACAATAGAGTTTTAAATGGCTATCCTGATCTTGCACTTGGACTTTGTTGTCTTGTAAAGCGCATGTAGTGCGCGGATAGCGCGTTACCTTTGTCTATTGTTCCTGACTTGCACTAGATGTGAAGACAGCACCTGCTAGGTATCATGAACGCTGTGTCGCCAGGTGGCACAAAGGGCGCTTCGAGGTTGCTCGTTGAAATGCGAGGGTTACGTTTCCCAGCACTACATAATTAATAGATATTTTCTTATGGTGCTGCTTGTTCTTGCTCCACGTTTTGAAAAGTTCGAAGAACCGCCTAACGGACGCTTCTTACACCTTTATCTCTGATCTGAGTTACCTGGAAATAACATGCGCATTTAAGTCGACATTACTCAAAGACGCTCCCTGGCGGAGCTTTGAACTTCGGCCGTTCGCGTTCTATTTCTTCGTACGCCATAAAGAATTGTGATTCGTTCATACGCACAGGCAGTTTAACGCTGAGCGTCGTTGCGGGTGTATCAAGATTTTCTATATTTAGCACAAGCAAGTCGCACTGATGGTTCTAAGAAGTTGCCGTAGGGAAGGGCTCGTGAGTGGGAACGTGCAGATAGTGTCTTTCTACTTCTTGATAGATAGCAATCTCCCTCTTTAATGACACTCGCTCCATCTTGAGGACTGCTGAAGAACCAATGTTTTATACTCCTTGCTTTGGATCGCAGCGTACACGGGGTTTGGGAAATTCTTTTGCCCATATTTTATTGAAAATTACATAAAGGTGGCGTATATTGTAATTTTTTAGTGACGGCTTAATTAGTGTGCTCTTATGTTTCAGACCGTAAGACGGAAACGGATATCCCACAATTACGACGCCCATTTGCCATGGAGAGAGTGAAAAAGCCAGGAGTCAGCGTCATCTGACAATGTTGAAGCCTACTCATCAAAAAGTTAAGGGAGCGAATCATGGAAAATGAGCCCTGGTCACGTGATAGGAAAAAGCCAGAATAATGTACTGCCAAAAGTCACGAAAAGCTGCAGCATCCACAACAACGTCGAGTGGTACGCAAACTATCTTGCCCCGCCACGGTGGTCTAGTGGTTATGGCACTCGGCTGTTGATCCGAGTGTCGCGGGATCGAATCCCGGCAGCGGCAGCTGCATTTCGATGGAGGCGAAATGTTGAGGGCTATGTGCTGTGAGATGTCAGTGCACGTTAAAGAACCCCAGGGTGTCAAAATTTCCGGAGACCTCCACTACGGCGTCTCTCATAATCAGAGCTGGTTTTGGAATGTTAAACCCTCTAAATCAAATCAAAATCAGCAAACTATGTCGGCCTTATCTTTCACGTGAGGCACCGCGCAAGAGGAGGCTGGGCAGGTTCGCTTGAGGAAGCTAGCGGAATCACCTGACATTTTTTTTGTGCATGCTTTTTCGTAAGTGCGAGAAGGTTTCCTGAAAAAAGAACACGTAAGGCCTGAGGAAAACAATGTCAAGTCAACAAATGAATCTACAGTTTTATTTGAGGTACTCAATTTAAGAAACGGCCCTCTGAATGTAGGCGCACTGGTAGGAAATGCGCTTTGTTGTGTTTTATTTGACTACCTAATTTTTACTATAGAGCATAGTGCCGCCTAAATTCTTAAGCGCTTCTTCGAAACAATGTACAGTGGCGGTCAAAATTTTGCGGACCACGGGAGCGTGTGGCGGATAGCACAGCGGCGCCTACTGACGGCTGCCTGCGAAGCTCGAGAGCTCTCACTGCGCACGCGCGCCCTTTTTTACGCGCCAGCCAGCTTGTTCGTTCCCTTGAACAGCTCGCGGACCGGAACGCCAGAATAAGCGCCACGTGTCACTTCTGCTGTCGCCGCGGAAACACCGAACGGTGATATCGCGACGAAAACAAGTAATTTGTACTGGCAATGCTCGCTGCGCCCCGCATTGTATACGCCTTAGTCCCAGAGGCTCCGCGGCGACGGAAACATGCATACGGCGTCAGATTTTCGGAAGTCGACCTTTGTGATAGGGTTACTCAACAGCGATGCCTTTTGCGCTCTATTGCGGTAATCCAATGCACATATTAAGACTCCTTATACATGTTATAGGCTCGTACACATCCAGATATCGAGCTGCTGTAGAAAAGACGCAGAGAAGTGAACGGAAACAGACGTGGTTTATGTTTTCTCGGGAACCGAAAGAAATCCTGGGAGATTAAAGATGCGTCACCAATTTCTCTCGCTTACATTTCCAAAGATCACCATCACATTCTCCACATGGAGTAGCTGAAGACGAAGTGGCATTAAATTGTGAATGTCTCCCTTTTTCAAGCATCTGTGTGGTTTTCGCTCGCCTTGTTTTAAAGGTACTGCGGCTAATTTCAGGAAAGCACAAGTGAACTGAAAATGTTTAACTGGTTTGTTAATTTCCTAGTGAAGTACCGTATTTACTTGATTGTGACGCGACCACGATTGTAACGCGACAGGCGACCTTTCATTGCGTCCAGGAAGAAAAAATATTGAATTTCATCAGTTGATTGTAACGCGAGGGTCGACTTTAGGTACGAAAATCCGAAAAAAAATGACCTCGCGTTACATTCTAGCAAATACGGTATTCATTTTAAAATGAACCCTGCAAATCGGGCGCTCGATAGATGCCTGCGTGCTTGCAGCACATCCGCAGTCCGCTCATGTCATATTTTGTCTAATTCATGGCTTCTTCTCGTCGCGATATCACCGCTCGGTGTTTCCGCGGCGATAGCAGAAGTGACACCTTGCGCTTATTCTGGCGTTCCGGTCCGCGAGCTGTTGAAGGGAGCGAACGAGTTGGCTGGTAGGTAAAAAAGGGCGCACGTGCGCAGTGCGCGCTCTCGAGCTTCGCAGGCAGCAGTCAGTAGGCGCCGCTGTGCTATCCGCCACGCGCTCCCGTGGTCCGCAAAATTTTGACCGCCACTGTACATTCGTGTATGTATATAATGCTACGGAGAAAAATGCAATGTACCAACACAAGTGGCGCCCTCTGATGGAGCGTAGCAGCGAGTCCAAGGAAGTGCTGAAATATAGGTAGCACTTAGCATTTCGTAATTTATACTTGAAGGCTGTAGGTTTTTCTCTATTTTGTACCATAGCTCTAAAGTTCCTTTACGAACAGTTTCTGGCAGTATGTTAGAAGCTGAGTGGAAAGACATCTGTAAACCACAGACATATATTCAGTAGACGACCGATTGCCCACTTCAAGAGAACATATCGAATACTATTGCAGTTTAGGATGCACGCCAAAACGGCGAGCCGTACATATAGACGCCCGTATGGTTCATAAAAATTCCATATGTGAGAAAGTGAGATCTTCTTTATTGAATCGCTATAGACAAAGCCGGAAAAACATGAGCGGCAGCGGGTAACAGATTATCATGCTGTGTAATGAATTATAGATGATTGTATAGAAACGTTTTATACTGCTTATCAAAAAAGGAAACGATAAGAACGGGTTCAGACTGATAAACAACTCTAAGGAAGTGCTGAATCGGCAAATGAATGCCTAGATACGTGCACGAGAATATCACAAGGCTGAAATGAACTTGGGGAAACAATTCTGGAAGCTATTTCAGGCTAGTTGCTAATATGTGTAGGCTTTCTTCTGAAGCTGGTTTTGATACTGATCAACAACATCCGAGAAAGAAATGTGGTACATGTATAGTTATTGTTCAACGAACGTAGTAGTTATTATGAAGCTAAACTTCTGGAGCAGTCGGTGAATGGCCGCTGTGGCGTTATATTTTTTGGTAAAGTTTCAGAAGAGTTCAGTACTACTGGTTTCCGTTGCGCGTGCTCTATTATGTAGACGACAGCATCGACAGAAACGTTAACGTATTACAGTTGGTAGAACGCTGGGCTGTAATGATAAGCACTATGCATTTGTCTCACCTGCCTTGCGGAGCTTTTTTTGGCGTCCTGCACAACGCGCAATTGTCCCTTATTCGCTTTGTTCTTCGACAATATGCCAGCACAACTTTCAACGAGCTGTATGACAGGTTAAGGAGCAGTTTTAGGTCCAGGGAACTAATATAAATGCAAATCGCCCAAAATATAGCCCTTATTAAAGGGCTGTCTGGCGCTGGGAAAATTTATTTTTAGATTGTGGCAAAAGTGGGCAGATCGTGCGTCAAATTTACGGGAACGAGCACGCTTTCACCCTACAAAGAACGCAATTATGTTTTTAATTTTTCTCTAAAAGTGGTGCAAAACGCCGCTGGCGACACCCAACAGCGTGTTTAGGAATCTCCAAGTGCACGAGAACAAGCAAACCTGGGCCTACATATTCTGCTGAAAAGCAATTATGTATGCCTCACAATCATACTTCACACTACGGCTGGTCTGGGAACGTATAACCGCAGAAATCAACCAACCAATTACACCTTTTCATAGCGTGCAAGATCAATTCGTTCTTGTTTTCTACTCATTTTCTGGAGAAACCACTGCACGCTGGGAGACTTCGAAAGGTACGCTTTCTTTTAAGCCAAAAAACATAAGTGCGGTGAAGGATGATAGACAGTCCTTTTCAGAATACGTGCACAGAAACCGATGAAATAGCAGTCTGTTATAGCATACGAAAAACAAAACATTAGAACGTTAAGAACTATAATAATGCAAATTTTCTTATGTTTTATATTAGAATCTCGAGTAACAGAAAATAAACTGGGAAACTTAGACGTTGTTTGCCTGTAATTGGCTCATCTGCAAGCAATTTCATAATTAAGTGTGATAACGAAGTGAGTTTAACCTTGCTGCAATGTATATGACAATACTAGGCAACGATTTCTTCGTATAATCGTCCTAAACGTTTTCATAAACTTTCCAGAGTGGTAAATTCTAATATATTTCAATTAGCGTAGCGAATGCAGTGCATAGGAGATAGATTTTATTTAGAGAAGTCGCAAACTCAATACTTGGTCGTGTTTGGCTCTGAACGAAATATGTCTTGCGCCTTTTTTCCGAAGGAGGAGGGAAAACCGTGCAGTATGACCTAACCTGGCACAGCAATGTTCCAGTTGACGTAATGCAACAATTTTTCTTTTGGGGGGAATGAAGTGCATAGCAGAGTTCTTGTCAGACACTTTTTAAGAGGGGGGGGGCGCAGATTGTTCAAGCAAATTCCACCTTTATTTCATTACAAGTGTTTCCGTCACCCCAGGAGTTCGCCATGTGAGAGTCTAGAATGCTATATGTTCAGGTAACAAGGTGGCACGAGGCAGGGCCTGCTTGCAATGTTTGCCGTTTTTTTTTCTATGTGTTCTCTATATGACTATGTTATATTTTAAAAAAGTCCGGTGGGTGGGTGGCGGCCTATCAAAGCGGTGGGCGGTGAATCAGAGTGGTGGGCGGCTAAGTGGAGGAGCGAGCGCCGTTTCCACCACAACCCAGCACGAGGAGAACCCTAGCCTAGATAGGAGTGTCTGATAATGGAACCTTCGCAGACCCACTCAGATGCTTGAAGACATCGTGGATTTCAGCTGTGTACGGATTCTAAGCTGCAACAAATACTCAAGATCGAATGGACTAGCTTTCGTTCACAAATAGTGAATGCAAATAAATAATATATTAAGATTTTTTCCCAAAGCATGAATGAGCAATGCGAAGAAATGGCACAGACTTTTGAATGGCGCGTTTTCAGCGTAAAGTCTTACACTAACAGAGGGGCTCTTTCAAGTCCAGGATATACCGTGCGTCCTATGATCTCGTTGTCAGGCAACACGAAAAAGTACGCCTGCTCTCGCTTAAGCCCACCACCGGCTGCTGTGCTCGACACACGCGTGCCCTAGTTTAGCTGAGTTACTAGGTGCATACGAGACTCCCAGAGAAGTTAACAGAAACGCGCCTTTCATTTGTTGTTGCTGAGTTCTTCAGTCAGCCTTGTGTTCTTTTTAGATGCGAAGCACTTCTTAGTGAACTTAACTGATCTATCTATCTATCTATCTATCTATCTATCTATCTATCTATCTATCTATCTATCTATCTATCTATCTATCTATCTATCTATCTATCTATCTATCTATCTATCTATCCAAAGGGGCGTAAGCTCAAGGATGACCGGCAATTTCAGGAGGAAGGTCGTGGAGCAATGTCTCAGTGCGTGGGCACTGTCTCTAACATTTGTGTCACAAATTGGTATGACAATAAACCGATCCTGTTGGCCTCCACCCACGCGGGCGTGGAGCCTGTAGATGGACGCAAAAGATTTTCAAAGAAAGAACGAAAGAAAGTGGCTGTAAAGAGGCCAGCAGTTGTCGCAGAGTAGAACACTCACATGGGAGGTGTTGACCTCTGTGACAGGATGCTCAGCTACTACCCTACAGCCATGCGCACAAAACAGTGGACAATTCGGACGATCGCCTTCATGATGAATATCGGAGTCGTGAATTCTTGGCTCCTGTACAAGCAAGACCATCGAGAGCTGGGCACACCAAGAAAAAACGACATGCAGCTGCTAGACTTCAAGCTCGAGCGCGCCCATTTTTTCCTTTCTTCTGACGAGGGGTTCACCACAGATGAAACTGACTGCGAAGTTTTGGAACTCCGGAAGCCAGCAATTGTCGCACTTCCGTCACCGTCCGTGCGCATCTTGGGTGCCTTACACCGGAGCTCGTCGACCAAAAGTCTGCAAGCAGGTGTAGGAACCCCGGCTGCTGCGAAAGGACAAAACTCCGGTGCAGGAAATGCAACCTATTCTTGTGCTTGACTACTGCCGCAATTGCTTCAAGCAGTTTCACAAGAAATGAGACCAGAGGGGTCAATAAGGCAATAAAAGTGTGCATGTGTGACATCATGTTCCATAGGTTTTCTTGACAACTTAGTCCCGGTGTGCAATATATTGCACATCTGATAACTTTTGAACGAAGTGTCATTGAGACTAAAGAATGGAATCAGAATTGTCAGTGTATTCTTATGAATTCAATTATATAAGAAAATTAACTGGGTTTTAGTATGAGATCTCTCGGGTCTCTCTCTCTCTCTCTCTCTCTCTCTCTCTCTATATATATATATATATATATATATATATATATATATATATATATAGCATTTTTGTTCGAAAAGGAGAGTTCTGAGGTTACGTCGTACGTTATGCTACGATTCATTCGCCACGATACAATCGACATTCCTGGTTAGCTCATCTTAACGATACTCATGAGTGGGTGCTCATGTACAACGCGCATGGACCTTGACGCTACTCCTCAGACCTAGCTAAATGCCAAACATTTCGTCACAGGCGATTTCGCTCGCTGACTAATTCGCCTGACGTCGATTCCCACAATGCGTGGGATCTGCAAGATTTCCTCGCAGGAAAGCTACGCAAGAACTTGCCCAACATCAAGATTTGTTGAACCACACTTCTCATCAGCCCACTTTCCTGTCCACGTTTATTCTACTCGTGCGGTTCTTTTTGTCGCAATATCAACCAACTCACCGACAACAACAGGTTGTCGCAATTACATTAAGACGCACGACCCAAACAGACGTGCTGTCCCTTCTTTGTTTTTACTTTCCTTCCTTTGTTACTGTCTTTCTTTCTCACTTTCCTTGTCTTAGAAGGCCTTAGTTACAGCCTAATGGTACCACCAGCGCATTCTTTGGAAGTTTTTCTTTTTTCTAAATATATTAGTCACGCTAAGACCTGCCACCCAACTTCCCCCGCCACCTCCACTCTCCCCCCACCCCCTCTTTTTTTTTAGTTCGCACGCGCCGCTCTTCTCCTCTCCTTCTGTGAAAGGGGGAGAGCGTGCAATGGCGTACAGAAAAGAACGCTCGAGAAGGCAGTTATCGTCCTGACGAAGGCAAGTCCACTTGTGGAGACGTTGGCTCCAGCGACATTCCGTGTACTAAATCGTTTTAGGGATCTCTTCAGTCGATTCGAGCCTCCATCTTCCCCTTGGCTTCTCTCCAAGCCTAAATCAGCTATTTCAATTAATATTAATAACAAGAATCGAGGCTTTATATTTCATAAGTAGCCATGATTATGAGGTATAGTCCCGGTAATGGTGAGCGCCAGAGTAATTTTGATCACCTGGCGTTCTTTAAAGGGCCGGTATATCTGAGTAAACAGGGCTTTGCTTTTTGCATTTCGCCTCCATCCAAATGCGGCCACCGTGGCCAGGATTCCATCCAGCGATCACGAGCTTCGCAAGCCATCACCTAGCTGCTAAGCTGACACCGAGGGACAGTTAGGATTATCGTTCAGTTGAGATTGATTAACGTGCACCAGCACAACCACCCATGCAGTTATTACTCTCTTTTTTCTTTCTTCCTTTCTTTCTTTTTGCGGTTCGTGCTATGGAACTGCAGCCACGTCTATGGGGACTGAACATGCAACATTGAACTGAGCAAACAAACACACCCTCGACACAAGATACCTGAAGTCTTTTAGGCCTCATACTACTCACACTACTTTCGGAATCGCTCTGCTTACACCAAGCATAATTCACTACGCCAGCACAGGATCCACCACGACAGCCTCGCTCTACGATCTACAACTCCTGTGTTCTTTTAAATAGAGGTGCGCAAAGAAAGAAAAGGTGTGGGGCCCACCTAGAACCGATGAGAGCGTGTATTGCTACTGAAACCTTATGAATGGTTATTTCCGCGCGATAAAAAGTGACTCGTACGTTTGCAACGTTTTGTCGTCTCATGATACCGATAGTACGTGAAAACGTCAATCTTATTTTTTTATTTTACAGCATACTGCGGTTGTTCGACCAAGCAACCTGAGAGAGATGAATCACGAATTCCACTTCGTTCTGTTAGAGCCAGAAAACTGGCAGCCATTTGGCTAATGCGAAGAAGAGCACAGGCTAATGCCACAAGCGTGTCGTTCGCAGCTCTCCGTTCTGCTTTGTAAACCTTAACTCACCCTCACCCACGGCATTGTTCCATAATCACAGCTTTCCGTGCTTCACTTCCTTTACCTCCGCTTCATAAATGCCTTGACTAGTTTCCGTGCTGGCGATAACACCATAGCGCTCGATATAGTAATATTTGCGGACGACACAAGCATATTTTTTTTTAATTTACGGACAAAACGTGAACTTCAAGAAAAGACTAATGATTATCTGCAGAACGTTTCCGAATGGTTGAAAGACAGTTGTCTGCAATTAAATGCTTCTAAACCTAAGTACATTATTTTTTCCTCCTTCAAATGAACGAGACCAACATGACATGCGTATTACCTATGGCACTGAGACTATTCAACAAACAACTGAACAGAAATTCCTAGGTGTCTGGTTCCAGGAATCTTCGGCATGGTCATGTCATGTGAACCATTTAGATTGATATAGCTCGATCTGTAGGATGCATTAAAAAATTTCCACATTAATACCTCTTCGCCTAAAAAAACTCTTCATTACACTTTAGTATATTCGAAGATTGCCTGTTCACTTGTATGGGGTACCACCAATCAGCGCGACTACAATACATTAACGACACTACAAAAGCGAGTGCTGCGTATTTTTGAATATTATGTATTTGATATCAGTAATTTGCGCACCACGGAATTATTTGCGCGTCATGATATCCTTAGGGCCAATTAAGTTTATGTTTATAAACTAATGCAGAGTATACACACCACACACATGTACAACGACACTGGCGCGGTAGTTGAATATCAGTACGCGTTTCGGCAGCAGATGAGGAGTCTTCCGAAGATTAGGACAAATTACGGGAAACATTTACTATCTTATCAAGCTATACAGATCTTGAACAATCCAAATACATATTAAATTAGAGAGATAGCTTTAGTAACCTCAAAAAAATTTATGAAACGTTTCTCGCGCCGACAGCATGTGCATTGTAGACTGTCGTTACATTGATTTTCACTGTACTGTTAAAATTTCCCTCTTTCTCCCGTTTTTGTACATCAGGTGTACTGAAGGACTGCTGTTCGGCACACATCTGTAACGCGATACAAATGTCTGTTTAGTTTACATAGTGTGTGTATACTGTGTGAATGAGTGAGTGGTCTGTATGAAACACTTATGTGCTATGTATATATAATGCGTATTCTGTGTTAATTATGTACATCTGCAATAGATCTCATGTTCGTTACCAGATGTAATCGCCGTCATCTTATTTTTGTTTTTTCGGCTGTATATTGAGCGCAACCCGAATTTCGAATAATGTGCACATTCTTGTATATGTATTTGTAAAGGCTGTTTGAAATGAACGGGGGCAGGGGCCTCATCAGGTTATTTGAGCCTTTAGGCGCTTTCTCCGCAGGTAATGCCCTGAAATAAAAATAATTTGACTTGATTTCAGACTTTGTGACGTGCGAACTACAAATTCTGCAGCTTTCGTGTTAACCCTGAAAAACACGCGATGTTTATCACAGAATTAGCCACAGTCAGAACACGTGAAAGTGAGATTATCTAAGGATTGATATATTCACTGCGCAGTATATATATATATATATATATATATATATATATATATATATATATATATATTTATTTTTCACATACTGCAGCCCAGTTAGAGGGCTATCGCAGGAGTGGGTACAGGGCAGTTTAAAAAAGAGAAAAACCGAGAAACAGGTGAGATAAACAGGAACAATGACAGGTCAGAGAGGTACAAAAATACCATAAACAAAATTATATAAACATTATAAAGCAAGAAGCAACGATTAGGGTATAACATCTTTTAGTGCCTTCAAAAATTCATCTTTCGGTAACGAACGAATGTGACCTGGTATTGTATTCCACATTTCAGTACATCGGGGAAAAAAAGTTTATTTGAAGAAGTCTGTGCGATGATGAAACAAGGATACGTTGAGTGCATGGCTGTTTCTGGTGGATGTCGTTTTGGCAGGTGTTATGTAGTTGTTGTGTGAGGAATACTGCGGCGAATTAAAAAAAAAAGTGGAAAGTTTCAGAGACTCGATGTCGCATCTTTTAGAAAGAGAACTTAAACCAAGGTGCGTTAGATGGGATGATGGCGAAAAATTACAATCATAGCGTCTGTAGATGAAGCGAATGGCTTTTTTCTGGATGGATTCAATGCGTTTTATGTCACCAATTTTATAGGGGTACCATACAGTGGCGCCGTATTCAAGGATCGGTCTTACGAGAGTCTTGTATGTTAGGAGTTTTGTTTCCTTTGGATCTAAACGTAATGAACGGTTAAGATAACCGAGTTGTTTCAGGGCTTTCTTGCAAGTTATGTCGATGTGATGAGACCATGATAAGTTTGTGGTGAAAAGGAGGCCGAGGTACTTATATTGTGGGACCCGCTGCACTACGTATTTGTTGAACGAATAATTAAATGCTGATGGGGTTTTCTGCCTGCTAAAACACATGGCTCCTGTCTTTAGAAAATTAATGTTCATCTGCCAATTATGACACCTCGTGCAAAAGTCGAAGAATGAAGCATTGAGTGTATGATGATCATCAGGTGAAGTGATTACGTGATAAAGAACGCAATCATCGGCGTAAAGACGAATTTTAATGGAAACTACGTCTGGTAGGTCGTTAATATATAGTAAAAAAAGTAAGGGCCCTAACACAGATCCCTGGGGCACTCCGGAAGATACGTGTGTTTCAGAAGAATGGGAAGTGTTAAATGATACGTATTGGTGACGATTTGAAAGAAAACTACTAATCCAATCAACAAGCAGAGGGTTATTTAGTAAAAGATTGAGCTTATGTCGTAGCTTTTAGTAGCTTATATATATATATATATATATATATATATATAGCTTCCGACAGCTCTTCCCACGTGGTATATAGAGTAAATTGATGATTTCGGCATGCACTTATAATGATGGTGCTTCTATAACGGAGTTGCCTTTCTAATGTGTGAGAGTACTACCACATCGATACATGTGTTGTGCTAGTATTCGGTAGGTGTTTGGGCAACTTTGCTCAGTCCCATAGGAATATTCCATAGGAATATTTCAAGGAATGACGATTTTGATAGCACATCAACGTGCCGTATATATATATATATATATATATATATATATATATATATATATATATATATATATATAACAGAATTGACGATGCGCCTCTTAGAGAACGACGGTTTATTAAGGCAACGTTTCGGTCGGAGCCCGACCTTAAGGTCGGGCTCCGACCGAAACGTTGACTTAATAAACCGTCGTTCTCTAAGAGGCGCATCGTCAATTCTGTTATAAACTAGCGGCAAACCAATATATATATATATATATATATATATATATATATATAAGGAACAAAGGAGAGCACGACGAACGTTGGCTTTTGCACAGTATATTTACTGGCGTTTCGGCTGGTGGAAAAGTCTTTGTCAAAGGCTGGTCCACCCAGCCGAAACGTCAGTAAATAATCTCTTTTGTTCCTTATTGTACCGGGGCAACGTGATTTCCTTGCCGCAACTATATATATATATATATATATATATATATATATATATATGATGCGAGAGAGTAGTACATCCGGAGAGTTTGAATATTGTGGCTGATTCCGAGCACTTTGGCTCTCTCGTGCAGCAATCCTCTCCTTACCATCCTTCTTTTTAGCGCATGATTGTCTTTCTACTGGCAGCGTTACCGTACTATGAGCTGCAAGCTGATGACCAAGGGTTATGAATCGTTCCTAATAATGTTCATATACCTTGTCAATTCTTCCTGTGCAATTACTGTTTTTATTGTAGCAGACCATTTAAAAGGTTTTGCATCCGTTTGCATCCGTTTCCCATGTCCTTGCTATACGAGGTTACGAGGTTACGCTACTCTTCTACGAGGTTACGCTACTCTTTACCGTCTCCGCTCCTCATTTTCCTGTTCGTCACTCTCACATCACTTCTCATCATCCTCAACTATCTTTGCTACACCCTTTTTATACTATACCGCGGCGCTGGTGGTTTCACCCTCCTGTCACCCTCACTTCTGTTTCGCACCTCCATGCTCTACTACACTATGCATGGGTATGCAACGTTTTACGCTATCCTGTCTTCAGTTCCCTCTTCCTAACTCCTACATCACTTCTATTCACCCTCACCTCCATTTCCAACCTCCTTTTTACACCATAGGGCAAAACTGACGGCCTCATCCTCCTGCTCACACTAACTTCCATTTCTCACCTCCTTGCTCTATTCTAGTATACAAGGGTATACCACGTTTCTCCCTCTGCATTTACCTCCCCCTTATTCTCACGTCACTTCTCTCCACCCTCACCTCCCCTTCTCACGTCCTTTTTAATCCATACCGCCGCAGCGGTGACCTCGCCTCCTCGTCACCCCAACTCCTCCTTCTATAGTTACATAGGTAGATAGATCAATTACGGATGTATACGTGCAAACGCAGCTATGATTATGTGGCATAATCTGGAGCAATTATGATGCAGCTATGATGTAGCTATGACGAGTGGGCTGCTACGGAGCGATTTTGATTACTTGGGGTTCATAACCGTGCACGGAAACCTACGTACTCGGGTGTTTTCCTGCCTTTCCTGCCTCATCGCCATCGCTCGGAGGGCGCATGCGATAATATCATCCCGATGGGGGTGCCTCCTTCCGAAGCAGTGGGCAACACGCCCCGCTCGCCTTTAACGAGCATAAACAAACACGGGTGGGGGGGGGGGGGGGGGCGCTGGACAGTAACTGTCGGTTTCGCACTGTCGGCATAGCGCGGCGCGCGCTATCTCGGTAGCCATCAGCGGGCGGCTCGTAAACCTTTCTACCTGCTGCGCTCTGAAAGCGAAGAGACTGCGAGAAGTGATTCTGGAGCATCCGTGCCCTCTTACTCCAACGCTTTGTAGAGTTACGTGAGATCATATCCACAGCGATTAGCTACCTGCCTCACTTCGTATAACACTACAATTTCTTGCTATGGCATTCCCTGCTTAGCCCATACGACGAGACTGAGAATTTTTCATTGATTTGTTTCATGTATATATTTCTTTATTACCTCACCGCCAGAGGCGTAAAGAAGGGAGTGGCTAGAATAGAAAAAGCAGAGCGTTGCCGTGGAAGGGCATCTTCAGCTAAGAATACGATATTGAAACGTCATTGAATAAAACAGGCTATACACAGCATGCGCTAAAGCAAAAACATGTAAGAGCGGACAGAGTTACACAGTGGACTCGATTATACAACGAAAGCTGAAGCTGTTCAAAAGAAGTCGTTATCATGAAGTGATACCAGAACTGCAGGAAAGTTGTTTCATTCCACGAACGAACGATGAATAAATTATTGACTATTAATTGAACCATGAATATTTAGACAAGTATTGCTTGAAGATCTTTTTTTTTATTTTCGATCAATTGAGTTCCCAACTAGGACAGACACCAGCTGCATGTTTAGATTGGAATGAAAGCAGAGCGGAAGTTCGGTACCACGCAAGTGTGAAGCGGCGGACGCGTGAGGAGTACAGGAAACCGCAGCACGTGTTTTCTGGTCTTTCGTACCTGCGATTATTATCCCTACGCGAAGAATACACACATATATCGTGAGTAAAAATAAAGCGAAATGAGGCCGAATTAGCGTCAGTGCTGAAGACCTGCATCCTGACAAGCGCAGCTGGGCTTCGCCGAGACGTGAACGTTGCACTCGAATAAGAGCGACGTTGCGCTTCGCTCACTTCAGACTTGCACTCGGAAGGAACTCAAGGGTGAGATACCAAATTGATTACATTGAATCATTTCTCGCGAAAATGTATAAATCGGGCGCGCTTTGTAATGTAGCACATGTTAAAACCCAATTGAGCGCGGACTATGAGAGGGAACATTAGGGTCCACCCGTTTGTAGTGCAAAGCTAGACGGAAATCCGTGAGAGTTTCCGTGTATGTAGCTTCGATCCATGGGGGTTCGAACTCCAGACCTAGTAAAACTCTTCTTCACTTAGAAAGCTTTCACTTCCGAGGGAGGAGGACAAACGAAGAAGAAAGGCAGGGAGGTTAACCTGGGCTGAGCCCGGTAGGCTACCCTCCACTGGTGAAGGGTGAAAGAGAGGGAAAGGTCTGGAAAATAGAGAGAGCAAAAAAAAACTAATAAAAATGCTGTAGTGATGATAACGTTATGGAAGTTGTTTGTCCATTTTCAAAGAGGGTGAATTAGTCTAGTAACATTGAGAAAATGCAGCAACGCCTTTGTTCCTTGGCGTAGTTGAGATGCACAGCGCCATGAACCTAAGATGATCTGAACGATGAAAATTTTTCTGGTCATCTTTCGCAGCCTTGCATGGAGTTGCATTCGTTCATTGTCATATTTTGGGCAGTGGCACAGGAGGTGCTCGATAGTCTCCTCCACAGCACCATCGCTGCACTCGGCGCTTTCAGCCATTTGAAGTTTAAAATAATATGAGAAACCCGTATGTGTTTCCTTGTAAGTTTGTACTGCAAACGGGCGGACGCCAGTTTTGATATTCAAACCATTACTGTGCCTTCTTGAATTTCACAATTCTCACTTGCCACAGGGAAGGCTGTTGGCCTGAGTAAGCAATTTCTTTCTACGAAGAAAAAACCGCGATTACTTTATTACGAAGCCATGTTAAGGCATTCAAGCAAAGTCTGAGTTTGGTAGCTTATAATCCGCAATGGAGCGCCTAATGCGTTTTTCGGCATGATAGGTTCTTTCTGCGCCGCCAGCAGCCCAAAGGCTCAATGTTCATGACATGGTTAACGCGCCTTAAATTTTGAATCGTTTGGCGAATATCGGCGAAGTAGTATGAATGAGATTCAACAGCACCTTGAATGAACGTTTCGGCGAAGTCGTACGCGCCCCGTTTCAAATGTCCACTTTGGGTGGACGCGCTACTTCCCAACTTCTAGGCCTTGCAGCGGCAAAAATAGGGGTAAGAATCTGCTTTTCTTGAACATATTTCTCGGTCCTACAAGAGCTATAAGAATGTGAAGTTGACGGCTTAGTTGCGTCTTTTATCAAGTCGCTTTCCAAAAGGGTGTCTTGAACAATTTAGAGTGGGAGAAGAAAGAACAGCCTAGACCAGCATTAAAAAAGTGCGGCAGACTCGTACAGTCCTTTTTTTATTGCACAAGTATCCAGTTGAGGGTGATTACTTTGGGATATATGACAAGTGTTCCTACCAAAGTGTGCAGTGACATTGTGTTTTCGATTTTACGCTGAAAACTGAGTGAATCTAGACGATCGGCGACTTATATTGGTGTTCACAGAACAGAATAGCCTGTAGGCACAAGTTGGATTTAATTTCGGTAACATACTTATGTCTGATATTTCTCGAC
The DNA here is from genome assembly GCA_013339685.2 of Hyalomma asiaticum. NCBI lineage: Eukaryota > Metazoa > Arthropoda > Arachnida > Ixodida > Ixodidae > Hyalomma > Hyalomma asiaticum. The sequence continues at coordinate 53,264,111 of CM023488.1, forward strand.
TCCTTCATAACAGAGCGTTCTGGGCATTATTTATTGAGGTTGGAAGTACGTAAACTTTGACTAGAAGATGTACCCAGATCACTAATCATTAATTTAGTGTTATTTTATCGTTTGCTATTTTTACGGAGTGCTGAGCAGTTACAGCGCTGTGGCTACATTGTGACAGGAAAACTAGGCAACCACTTCAAATCGCCTATGAGAACAAAACACGGAATGCTCTTCCGTGAAATGTTGGAGCGATCTATTGCGGAACCTACACAGACGGGGCCATTTCTGGGAAGCGCATGAAAGCTAGGCTGCAGTAACCGCTCTGGTCGTAGTGTCGTCGCCTGACACTGCAAATGCCAGCAATTTAGAAAAAAAGAAACACCGCACGATTGTGGCAACCGAACACGAAAAAAACGAGGATCAGTTGGCCTAGAGTCAGCAGTACCGAACGCTGAAGAAGGAGCACTGTGACGATATATGTAGTTGTGTTTCGGTAACATACTGAAACGGAACAGAAAGCTTTACTCGCATTGGCCGCCTATGGAACGGTGCACGCGGCCTGCTTTGCAGGCTGATATTCTCCTGCAGCTGCGAACATTTCGCAGCTGTGCTTGAACCGCTGGGATATCTGATAACATAGCGCTGCGTGCGTCTACTGACTACACTTATATAAAGTCAGACGCAAAACCTGCCATACCGAGGAAAATGTTGTAACGCTCGCACTGAGCGGAATACTATCTTCCGCGCCGGCAAAACTACTGCTGCTGCGGTATTTTGTTCTTTCGTAAAATTCCAGCCATGCAACAATGTTTTCTGCTAGAACTCTGTGAAATGCTTTCGGAGAATTCGGTATTATTTTCGGTATTATATTTTGCCTACCCGGTTGCGCTTAGGATGTGACGATAATTGTTCTCATGAAGAAATTGTGATGTTACTGTTATTTGTTCCTATTATAATTATGTGCCCCACTCCTGCAATAGCCCTGCAGTAGGCTGTAGTATTTGAAAATAAATAAATGAACGCGCAGTTTTTGTACTTTTACCGCCTAGATCACTTAGGCAATAACCTAAGGCGAACAATATCGGTTCACGCCATATGTAGAAGTGTAGCAGTAGAATGCGACTCGCTGTTTATCAAGTGGAAGAACTCGAGAACTCTTCAGTTCTGCGCTGTGCTAATTTTGGCAGGATGTAATGAACTGCATGTTTCTATTTCTGGGAGAATGCAGTGATTGAATACTTTTCGCTTTAATGAGAGCGGTAAGTTTCTGGGCATTATTTATTGAGGTTGGAAGTACGTAAACTTTGACTAGAAGATGTACCCAGATCACTAATCATTAATTTAGTGTTATTTTATCGTTTGCTATTTTTACGGAGTGCTGAGCAGTTACAGCGCTGTGGCTACATTGTGACAGGAAAACTAGGCAACCACTTCAAATCGCCTATGAGAACAAAACACGGAATGCTCTTCCGTGAAATGTTGGAGCGATCTATTGCGGAACCTACACAGACGGGGCCATTTCTGGGAAGCGCATGAAAGCTAGGCTGCAGTAACCGCTCTGGTCGTAGTGTCGTCGCCTGACACTGCAAATGCCAGCAATTTAGAAAAAAAGAAACACCGCACGATTGTGGCAACCGAACACGAAAAAAACGAGGATCAGTTGGCCTAGAGTCAGCAGTACCGAACGCTGAAGAAGGAGCACTGTGACGATATATGTAGTTGTGTTTCGGTAACATACTGAAACGGAACAGAAAGCTTTACTCGCATTGGCCGCCTATGGAACGGTGCACGCGGCCTGCTTTGCAGGCTGATATTCTCCTGCAGCTGCGAACATTTCGCAGCTGTGCTTGAACCGCTGGGATATCTGATAACATAGCGCTGTGTGCGTCTACTGACTACACTTATATAAAGTCAGACGCAAAACCTGCCTTACCGAGGAAAATGTTGTAACGCTCGCACTGAGCGGAATACTATCTTCCGCGCCGGCAAAACTACTGCTGCTGCGGTATTTTGTTCTTTCGTAAAATTCCAGCCATGCAACAATGTTTTCTGCTAGAACTCTGTGAAATGCTTTCGGAGAATTCGGTATTATTTTCGGTATTATATTTTGCGTACCCGGTTGCGCTTAGGATGTGACGATAATTGTTCTCATGAAGAAATTGTGATGTTACTGTTATTTGTTCCTATTATAATTATGTGCCCCACTCCTGCAATAGCCCTGCAGTAGGCTGTAGTATTTGAAAATAAATAAATGAACGCGCAGTTTTTGTACTTTTACCGCCTAGATCACTTAGGCGATAACCTAAGGCGAACAATATCGGTTCACGCCATATGTAGAAGTGTAGCAGTAGAATGCGACTCGCTGTTTATCAAGTGGAAGAACTCGAGAACTCTTCAGTTCTGCGCTCTGCTAATTTTGGCAGGATGTAATGAACTGCATGTTTCCATTTCTGGGAGAATGCAGTGATTGAATACTTTTCGCTTTAATGAGAGCGGTAAGTTTCCGGTCATGATTTCGTAATTCCTTCCGAATGCGCTCCAGCCCAGCCTTATTCTACGGAGAATTTCGTTTTCCTGGGTAGGAGTTCCTGATATTAACTGTCCCAGATATACATATTCGTTTACACATTGTAAGGGTTCATTGTTGATTTTAAATTCCTGTTCCTTAGCTGAGCTATTGAGCATAACTTTGGCCTTTTGCCTATTCATTTTTAATCCAATTTTAATGCTTTCCCTGTTTAGCTCATCAATCATGTTTTGTAATTCGTCACCATCATTGCTAAAGAGCACAATGTCGTCTGCAAATCTTAAATTGTTTAGATATTCTCCGTCTATTCGAATGCCCTTTTCTTCCCAGCCTAGACGTTTAAAGACTTCCTCTAAACATGCAGTGAATAGCATCGGGGATATTGTATCTCCCTGTCTCACACCTCTCCTGATCGGGATTCCTCTGCTTCTCTCATGTAGGAGTAGTGTGGCTGTGCAATCTTTGTATATGTTGTTTATGGTTTTCACGTATACGCCAGGTACCCCTTGTCGATGTAGAGCTTCTAGCACTGCTTGTATTTTTATGGAGTCAAATGCTTTCTCGTAGTCGATAAACGCCATGTAAAGAAGTTTGTTATATTCCGCGTACTTCTGAATTACTAGGTTGATAGCGTGGCTGTGGTCCATTGTCGAGTAACCTTTCCTAAAACCAGCCTGTTCTCTCGGGTGGTTAAAGTCGAGTGTTTCTCTTATGCTCGTAGAAATTACCTTTGTAATAGCTTGCATATTACTGGGAGTAGGCTGATTGCATGGTCTGTAATTCTTTAAGTCCTTTATGTCACCTTTCTTGTGGATAAGGATTATATTAGCATTTTTCCAGCTGCGCGAAACATAGAGAATAACGCTGCAGAAACATGCCGAATAACTAAAAATCTAGAGATGAAACTAAGGAGAACGCAACGTGCAATGGAAAGAAAAATGATAGGGGTAACGCTAAGAGATAAAAAACGAGCGGAATGGATCAGAGAACAGACAGGAGTAGCCGATATTATCTTATCAATTAAAAGAAAGAAGTGGACCTGGGCAGGGCATGTCATGAGGAGGAAGGATAATAGGTGGACAGTAAGAGCGACGGAATGGATGCCAAGAGTGGGAAAACGCAGCAGAGGTAGGCAAAAGGTTAGATGGAGCGATGAAATTAAAAAGTTTGCGGGCATAAAGTGGAACCAACTCGCTCAGGATAGGGTGGATTGGAAATCGTTGGGAGAGGCCTTCGTCCTGCAGTCGACCTAAACAGGCTGATGATGATGATGAATGAACTGCACGAAGACTGCACTCTTGAATGCGCCCACAGCGTTCGCACATGGACGGGACAATTTGTTCCACAGTGAAGATAAGATTAGAACAAGGCCATGGATGGTTCCTAATACCTTTATGGTCGGCTTTGCTGGAAGCGTCGATGATGTCTGCTGTCTCGTACGCGCCGTCTGTGGTTCGTCTTCACGGTCGTAAACCCTTCTTTCGTTTTGGCCTCTTGCGGTCCAGCTTGTGTTAACCTCTTCGAATTATCCGGCTGGAGAACCTATGGGCACTTAATTTACCTCAACACCTCCATTAGGCCGCAGCTCCACCACTTACCTCTTGCAACGTACTCCCACATTGTGAACCGTTTCTGCCTTGAGGATAGGTCACCTTCCTCCTTTGGTGAGTCGTTCTGAAGGCTCACTTTTTGGAATGATCGCAAAAATAGGTAAGATGTGAATGCGTGTAAAGAATTGAAGAGGATCAGGCTGCAAGAATAGCGTTTGTGAGCCCCGTTTCCTTCCGCTTTCATACCCGGTTCCGTTACCGTGGTTCATGATAAGTATCTACCAAGAATTCCAATGATCTGCTGGCCTACGTTGGAGATCGCTGACCTGCAATGCCACATTTTATACAAGAGATGTTACGGGACTACTCAGGACTTCCACTAAGTAGTACACAAAAGAAAAACGTGTTCTCGCTTACACTTGCATTGCATATGCGTCATAATACGGATCCCCTTCTGGATAGTTGCGTCCTTCAGACATTGTTGACAGAAATTGCACAATGCGCGGCTATGGGATATTCGAAACAAGACTCAATTTAACTCAGTCTTGTTAAAACACCCAAGCAGCGGCGCATCTATGTAGAGAGTGTATTTGCAATTTTAGGAGTTCATCATCCTTATTTTGAGCGTGTTGTACTAGTGCCATTGAATCAACATCTTTAGTTACGGCTGTATTTACGTGTAGTGCTCGCTGTTCTTATGAAGATCGAACTCAATAAGCTTCCTTTATCAGAAGCTTCCTTTATTTTACCTTTGTATTTCAGGAGTGTCTGAGCGGGGAAATGCACACAGGCAAATGGTCATGTTGTCAGCAATTTCATGCAGCGCAGAAGAATGTACTCTTTAGCTTCGCTTTTAAGAGCGGAACGTCATGGCGCCATTTAGGCCCGTTTGCATCCACTCCTAGGGCACTCTTTTGGTAGGCTTAGGCTCTCTGTTCATAGAAAATGGAAAACCGTGTCCAATACAGTTCCATTGTTTTGATGACGGCACGAAGGGCACGCGGAAAGTGTTCCAAGAATACTGCGAAAATTTCGGAGTCACAGTGAAAAGTAACACCGTCTCCAGTTTCTTGGATTTGAAATTGCGCTTCCTGTCAAGCGTGCGCCTCCTCTACGATGAGAAAAGGCGCTCGATGTTGGAATTTATTACTGGAGCGAACTTTTACTTGGGAAAATTCAACGCCTTAAGCCACATCGTTATGCAAGACTGCTCACCAGCAAGCATTACAGTGATCATTCGTTTTTGTCTGAGACCGCTTGTAGCTTCGTAAATCCCTCACTGACTACTCGTGCCACGTCAGTGCTGTGGCCAGCGCCTACCGCGGCGTCCCACTTCGCTGCTCCTGGCGGTTGTTTTGCAAATATTAGGGAGGTTTAGCAGCGGCGGCTTACCGTACGGTACGTACGGTAACGCCGTAATAACGTGGTCGGCACGTGGAAAATTTAGCTCCTGAGGGCATTACCAGCAAGTTTTATCATCTGACAACGTTTCTGTGCTCACGAAACAACTAGTGCAGGTCTCCCCGACAAAAATAACCGCATGCCGACCATGACAATACGGCCATACCGTCATTACCGTACGGTAAGGCGCGCTGCTAAAATTCCCTATTGGTTTAACTCGACCGCAAGGTTGAACCCGATATGGTTCCATACAGTGAATATGGCCCGGAAACATAAATAATGTTCTGAAACTGTTCTATGAAGGAAAAATTCAGTCTCAATAGTGTTCACACATGCGAAGATTCCGGAAATAGGCATTTATAGGCATTTGGGCTCATGCACCAAAATAGGCATCTATAGTCACTATAAAAAACGCTGAAAAGAGCTCCTCAACCTCAAGTTCATGCTCATATTTCAAAGTGCGGCGATAGGAGCACAAAGAAGAGAAAAATGCATTTTCGTAAAATACAGTCTCTAGTCAATGATAGCGACAGTTTCCTGGCAAATAGAGGGGTGCAGACACTAGAACTAAAAATGATGTCGACATAAAATGGGTACTCAAAACTCTGTTTTCTCTGTGCATATGTAGTGCTTTTGCAGTCCTAAATTTCATTAACTCAGAAGTTCGCCGGGGTCGCGGGGACACTCCTAATCGCGATGAAGAAACGTCTGCGTTAAGCTCGATCTGAATTCGGCGTTGTCGCACGGTCATACTGAACCGAGATAAGGTCCTGAAGTTACCGGGACGATCGCGAGTTCCGCATAGTGATCCGGCTTCTAGTTCGCCTTTTGGACGACATGGACACCAATTTCAATAGAGATTAGTTTAGTCAGAGTAGCAGGGACCACCGTTGACCGCCGTGAAGAAATCCCATCCGGGTCACCATTGATAGCTGTTAAAAATAGACGTGCGACACGGGTGTTTGACATCAACTGCGCTCATGAGAAAATATCAAAACTCTTTTTTTAGACTTGGGCAATCCTGAAGTCGTTTACTGCAGCTAAAAGGCATGTGTTAATATTCTGAACCTTGCAGACTCTTATTCAGAGAAGCGAGATACGTTAAAAACATTCGCAAGAAAGATAATATTTGAGACAGTTCCGATGCCAGACGTATCATTAATAGAGCCGTCAGCAAATGCTGCAACGCTCTTAGAAGATGAATTTCTGTAAATTTGGCCGCAGCTTTCATCGCACGTATTTGTTTGCACTTCATGGCATGAAGAGAAATACGCTCAAAAAACACCTTGAATACAGCCAATACACTGTGAGCCACCTTTCACTTGTTTAGTCTCTTGTATTGGAGGACCTAAGTAATGATTGTATTAGCCCCTATTTGCTGAAGGGTTTACGGAGCCGAATATATATTGTATTCATGCTGCCCCAACAATTACACAAGATCACCTGATCGGGCGTATACGAAGCAGACATTCTTGTGTTAGTTACGTTCCATGTATTCTTCAGTGAAGCATCAACCGAAAGAAGACAATATGCCCACCATATTATAATGGTCAGATAACTTGGTTACATGTAAGTCGTGTCCGTTATGCAAGACGTTTCAATGTCCACTAGCCGCTTTAGAGAAATGACTTATTTCGCTAACCAAGGATAGGAAAACTAGTTCGGTTCGAGGGTAGTGGTCCTAGACGATAGTAGTATCAGTGCTAACAATCCAGACGCTATTGTGTTTGGCAAACATCGTAAGAAGTGCATGGATTTTATGTGCAACAGTGAATTAATCCCTCCGCGAGCACAGCACAATTTATCTAGTAGGCATCTCATTCGCATGCACATAATTCAGTAATCGTCAACAAAGATATTTTGCGATACTTTCGTCGGGCAAAGATTTTGTTAGCAAGTTAGGTCATTAGTTAGTCGGTTATGTTGACTTCTATGGCGCGAAAGCATCAGAGGCTATGATGCGCCAGACAATAAAAAAAAGAATTCTAGAGGACGACTTTGCAAAATTGGAGCTGGAAAAAATATGTCACGTGAAAACGAAAAGAATAAAAGCTTTAGTTTTAAAATGTTGTTTACCTACGAAACTAAAAGCTCACATGTGTGTGATAATTACATCCACTCATCTGAGTATATGCGCATGTCGAACTTTTGTAGTTATATTTGTGCGCATGCCTGTCATAAAACTGTACTTGTCCGCCCAAGCACGGTTTCTTTAGCCGCATTTTATTTTGACCCCTTCGAATGCTTGTTTGCTTTCGTGCTCACCGAGAGCCTGCTCCACAATACAATCTCTGTCAATCTTTGTTTTTTGTGCTATCTGTAGCTGTCTGCGCGCTTCGAACAACAACGCCAGACTGGAGCATACAATGCCCGAGTCACAAATAACTTGCTCATATCGACCATGCCCTTGTCATGCCGGTTTCAGTCAACTTGAACTCTGACAGCGCAGCCTAAAAGCAGCAACAAGTCTGTTTCTCTTTTAACTGCTGACCCGTCCAGACTGGAATGATTGCCAGCATAAACCTGGAGCTAATTTTACGTTAGAGCAGTCCTGTGGTTATGCGCAATTTCGCGCTGCAGCGTTTTTGTGTAAAAGAAGAGAGCTTGTTTTTACACCAAAGTCCTGTATGGACATGTTCTGGTGGGCCTCGTCCACGCACAAAACGACGCTGCAGAGCAATTATACAGCGCTAGTTGTATACCTGGGGCAGTCTAGGCGGAGCAGCAGTGGCTTATACAGAAAACGTGTGAATTGAGTGGACAAATGGAGAACTATAGTTAAACAAGGTCTCAGTAAGGGAAATATAAGGCTACTTGATGGTAATCATGTGAATTAAGAAAATGAAATGTTAATAAAAGAGGCTGAAAGATGCCCTAAGCAAACCAGCTGTAAAATGCATTTATTTAGCAGTGAGTGGTTGGGGTTCAGCACCACCACCAGTACATGAGACTAACGAGTCGTCTCTACAGTTCTGCAGCGGTGGGACGATCCCACCACCATAGGTTCGCTGTTTATCCTTGTTTCATAGAGTAAAAGGGCCACTTATATTCTTACTTAGTAGGGCAGGTGCTTGAAGATGAACAGTACTTGGGATAGACTGATTGAATTGTGTTGGTTTGCGTCCCAAAGCCGCAATATGCGCACGAGAGACGCCGTAGTGGACGGCTCCGAAATTTCGACCATCCGACGTTCTTTCGCGTGCACTGATATCGCACAGTACCCTGGCCTGAACATTTCGGGCAGGATTTGATCCCGCGACCTTCATATAAGCAGCCGACAACCACTAGACGACCGTGGAGAGGCAGTATACTAGTCAACGCCACATGTAAAGACATCAATATCCTTGGATATATGTGTGTTAAGTGCTATAGCTGGTTAGGGTGAATCCCGCGCCTTCACTGCGGTGTCCCTCTGCCTCACCATTTCACGCAGTAGGGAAAAGCTGACCCGCTTTTGCCTTCAAACCACTCTTGCCCTGATTCACTGGTGCATGATTACGCGAAAGACACTTTGCCACAAAGAATAAAGAAGTCTGGCTCAATGTTGCGGGCTCGATTCCAGCAGCCGCGGCCGCATTTCCATAACGTTAAATGGAAAGAAAGAAGGAAGGAAAGAAAGAAAGAAAGAAAGAAAGGAAGAAAGAAAGAGGTTTATTTACAGACAGGTAGAGAGGGTCACCCTGATCTGTGATTTGCTCCGGCCTCCTACTCGAAGCTGTGGAAGGGGAAAGAGGAAGAAACAGGATGAAGAGTGATGATGGTGAGATAAGGAGGTGCGTATGTACATGGTCACGTGATGGGGCAGTGCCACTCTACAGTCGTCCGTCATGTCGAATGGCAAAAAAATCGCACTATCGCGACAATGTTGACAAAACACGTACGGTCAAAAGGTAATGATGAAGGGTGGTGTTGCTTAATGTAAATGACAGGTCCTGACATTTATAACTTAATGCTCTCGAAGTTAAGTCACTGTCAGTAATTAAACAAGAGCCTAGCTGTTGCGACGACTTTTACTGCGCGGAACTGGCTCGAGTTCTCCCAATAACATACACGTTATTGAAGCTCCCGCTCGTTCAGTGCGTTTGTGTTCTGAGCACAGTAGGTTTTCTCAGAGTGAATTTTAGTAACTACGCATGAGGGAGCAAGTTGAATGTAATGACCACCATTAAACACGAGCTAACGCCCCGCCACGGTGGTCTAGCAGTAATGGCACTCGGCTGCTGATCCGAAGGTTGCGGGATCGAATCCTGGCCTCCGTGGCTGCATTTCGATAGAGGCGAAATGTTGAGGCCCGTGTGCTGTACGATGTCGGTGCACGTTGAAGAACTTCAGGTGGTCGAATTTTCCGGAGACCTCCGCTACGGCGTCTCTCGTAATCAGAGCTGCTTTTGGGACGTTAAACCCCACAAATCAATCAATCGACACGAACTGTTCATATGAGTAATTAAATAAGCTCATGCGAAATTTACGCAATGTTCTAGAGCTGTGGGCAGAGTATCCTTGGGCAGACTCTTTCACAGATTCTTCGGAGTCAAGGTAAGAAGCGTTTTATGCAGCTATGGTGCAAGAGCGCTCGTTTCCCAGACCGCGCGCCAGCGTAATAAAGGTTTCAAGGAACGCTCTATGAACGAAGTCGGAAAACGGCGCCGATCCGTTGTGGACGCCCCCGAGGACATGTGAGCAATTACTACTGTACCGGAAGCACCAGGAAATTCGCACCATGATTAACAAAATGGAGCACCACGCAAAAAGGACACACTGTATATGAAGAATGGTCGAAGACGAGCGCCGGAACATAAGAACTCACCCACTTAGGAGTGCTTGTGAATGTAATTTGTAATTTGCTTTGAAAAGAAAAACGTGAAGGAGCTGCACTTCTTTCAACAAGTGACGTCGCTTAGGGAACGGAATAAATCTGATGAGACAGAAGTAATATCGCCTGGCTTTAGGACCGCGGAAATGTTATTTGCTATGCTCTATTTTGCTCTCCTTTCAGTTGAGCATATAAAGAAAATGTGTGTTTCCTGAAGAACACCAAAAAAAGTCAGGCGACATAATCGGTGCTCGCCGTGTCAAAATTCGCAAGTTTGCTCCCGGAAGCAACGGTCGCATTTCGAAGAAAGTGCAATGTTAGATGTCGCTTTATTTGGATTTATATGCACATTAAAGCATCCTCCGCTGCTAAGATTGCCGAAGCCCTGCTTTGTGGAGCTCCTCATAGTTATGTCATGGTTGTGGCACTTGGTAACCCGAGCAACTGTTACTTTGTTAGCTGATAATCTTTTATTCAGACACCTTTCGGAGAACAGCAGCCATCACGAACGCGCCTTGGACACGTCTCTAAGCTACAGAGGCCCAATGAAATGGCCTTTGGGAGCGCGCTGGCCGGGTTATTCATCTGCACTCCGCAGTCCTGCCCAACTAAAGCCCTAGCCCACTGCTAGCGCCGCTCCACTTTCATCAGCGACTTAGATAAGACGTATCAGGGCAGCGACCGCTAGTCGCTTTCAAGCGGAAAATAAGCCCCCTGCAAGCATGCAGAGCTCTTGAATAGGCTCCTCAGGAAAGGTGACGGGTCACGAATCGGCTTACTTTGCCAGCTGCGTAAACATGATATCGTATCTTGTTGGACAACTCAAATGGGAGAACATTAAAACGTGACCGCGCTGTTGGGCGTCTGCGCTAAAACAGATACGTTATGGTAGAAAGCAGATGATACTATTGGGCTGGGAATATACTTTCTCGATTCTTGAAGACAATGTAATTAATTTGATCACGAATGCAATTAGGGGGGTGACTATGTATTATTTGTGGCGCACGTCCAAAGAATGCGGAGTACACCGTCTTTTCTTGCGTAACCACAGTAATCAGGTTGAAGCACTCGCACCAGCAAGCGATTGCCCCCAAGTAGACTACCACCATAACTGTGAAGCTTCACCTGACGAATGCGAATCGCGATGCTTAGGCGTAAATTTAACATGTTCATGGCCAAAGGCAATGAGGATACTAAGTACATTTTTAGACAACAGACGGCACTAGTAACGATGGTTCACGCTGATATCCACCGCCTTTGCAGGAGGTTTCGTTCATGGTCTAGTGTCAATAATGTTATTCAGCTGAGGCACCGAATCTGAGACTCCAGCAGACTGCTCCCATGTCTGGACAGAGATACTGAGCCTCGTCTGCCGCCACACGGACCCTCTCGAGGTCTCTGAGTTGCAAGCCCTTTCTTTAAAATTTATATCGCCGCATAGTTGAGCTTGATAAAATGATTCCTGGAAACCGTTCCACAGAACACCAGGGAGGAGTTACTGAACGCTATCACCGCTGACGATTCCTGCAGTTTCACATGGCTTAGTTGCACTAAATGGGAGTAATAAAAAATATTACAAGTTCAAGGGGGGCAGTAAGGGAATGAACATGTGTGAAGCCATAGGCTAGGTCGCCGTTGTTTTTTCTCCTTTTTATAGCTCTTGTCGTGAACGCACGAGCCTAGATATTGCATGATAGTACATTGATAGTACATTGATAGGGAATGTGCGTAACTGTGGCTTCTAACGTGTGTGTGTAAGAGCTTCTAACGTGGTCTTGGGAGGCACGGCTTTCGGAGCTGGCACTGGGGAGCCAACTGGCGACCCTAGACCAGGCCCGGCGAGCCGCAGTGGCCAGTGTGGCTCCGCAAGAGGGCTCCACACAAGCTTAACCACCGAGTGTCGACGCAATAAAGTTTATTATTTCTCCCCCCCGCCCCCTTTTTATAGATTTCTATTCGTCGGTGCAATTTTAGGTGCTTATGCAAAGAAGCACCACAGTTTATCACTCTAGAACTCTTTTGCGACCCAGGACCGCCCGCCCACCCCCTCCACTGGAGCGCGCCAGTATAGAGGGGTACAGTGGGCGCATAAGTTATGGCCCTAAACATTGGTGGCCAGTGGCACTTGGCTTTCCATTATGGAACTGTAGAAGCGACAGGCCTAACAGCGAAACATAAAGTGCAAAACTAGAGCAAGTCTACTACATTTTGCGCTAGGATACTGCACGAGGACAACGGATCCAACGAAGTGCTGACTGTTTCCCTAAGCAACGATGCTTTCCTAAGCGCGCGCGACGACACATGTCCTCCGCTACGGGGCAGGCGATTCAGGGACGAGAATTGAAATTATTCAGCTAAAATTTGTCAGAAATACTGTCAAATAGTAGTTAACTCCTACAAACATGATAGCACGGACTATAATTTCAATTCACGGGAGGACACAACTCTGCTAGGAGGAGGCGATTCGATCGGTTTTCAATGATGCCATCGCCTTCCACTCTTAAAAGCGAATCTTCAGCGTCCTGTAGCTTTTCCGTTACGCATGAGGTTCTTTAAAATGTCATCGTTCTGACTAATTTATTTACGCGTAAATTGCCCGACATATGTCATGCCGCTATTGTATAATATTAGAGTAGATCAATAAGAATGTATATCCTGTGGAATTTGCGGCGCAAGTTCCGCTCACTATAACTGTTCCTGTTGTTCCATCCGCCAAATGGGGGACGCGTGATTCTTTCCAGTGTCCTTTGCTGCAGCTGCGACAGCGCTTCACTACCGCTGTGTCCGCACTTCTGACACTCTTCCGTCTCTTCTTACTCCAAAATGTGCCGACGCTTTCCACGTTTTACGACCGAACATGATGAAGCCATTTGCACGGCTTGCAGGACGAACGTTCCCAATTCAGAGCCGGATGCGAAAGGCCGCTTTCTTGCGGCTGTTTTCCTGAGCTGTCATTCATGTATACCAACTTTACGTGGCGATTTTATAGCGTAAGCTGTCATGAGATTACAACAAGGGTCATTTTTGGCCCCGTAGATGGCCGCCGCCGCCGGTGTCCGTAACCACTATCGCGTTAATTCTAGAAAAAAGAATAACCAGGACCGAGGAGGATTCGGACCCACGTCCTTCTACGTGGCAGTCCTGAATTCTACCACTGAGCTCGCCTGTGGTCGAAAAACTATGCCAAGAGACTTTTACAGGTATGAAGCCTGCCGAGGAACCGCATTAACAAATGTAATGTTACTTTGCAGAATATTAGTATCTCTCTACACGTTGCGGAAAGTGGATTGCATAACGAGTGTGAGGAATCATTTGAAAGAACACGTGTTGTTCATGCTTTGTAGCTCTGCACCCTTTACAGAGGTATTATGAACATAATCATTATGAAACAATCTTTCTCTACTTTTCCGTCATCATTATTAAGAAACACTGCCTCGTGATGCAGTTTTCTCGTATCGTACGATGCGTCACGCGACAGGCGACGTGCGCAGCCCCAACAACAACCTCACTTGGCTCTTCAATATAACTGATGGCCCGATCACTTTGCCAGATGCCCAAGCTTTTACAATTGCCTCCAAGAAGGTCGCTCCTCCAGCTTACCCCGTCACTGTCCTGCGATTCCGCGCAGGCCTGAGATTGTTTTCTAAGCCATGGCTGAAATATGGCCTCTATCACTGGCGAAGGATTCCCCTAATGAACACTCATTAAAAAAATCTAGCTGGTCCCAACCATTGCGGCAATGAGTTTCATGCGAAGCCATCGACGAGGTATTAGGTCATGCCGAAGTGTTTGACATTCAGCCAAGTGTTACGAGCAGGATTGACGTCCGCACGGAAACAGAGCTATCAACATCACTACAACTGCGGACGTGATAGGGTTATTTAGGGTATGTGCAGCGTGGAAACACCCACCCTGGAAAGTGATACCGTTCGCGTGTGTCACCTCGGTTGCTGGGGTTCGATTCCTTCCTCCGTAACCCGTGGTAGTTTGAGGCATTTCCGTGTCTGTCGGCCTGTTATGTCTACCTTTCAATCGGAAAGAGGAACGAACAATGTGTCTTCCTGTTTCTTAACCCACGCGAAGCCTTTTATAAATTTTTCAATGTCTACTGTGGGTGACCCTTGAATAATATAAGCGGCAGCGTTAATGCTCAATCACCTGTGGCACATACTCGCCAAACCCAAGGCTTAGCAGGGCGGGTATGGGCCACACGCGATCATATGGATAGAAAGAGAGAAATAAGGAAGGGAAGGCAGGGATGTTAACCAGTCAGGAGTCCGGTTTGCTACCCTACACTGGGAGACGTGAAAAGGGGAAGAAAAGTAAAGAGAAGGAGAGGGGGGAATGCCTACAGGGCAGTCCTATATAATATCATAGGCGCTCTGCAAGGCGAGATGTTATAATCGCGACCTTATAATGGTTAATCTTCAGGTACATGACAGTAGCTCATCATTTTAATGGTGTCCAGATCACTTTTCCGTTTGCCTCGTGTATTGATGCACTACCATAGAAATTTTGGTATGCAACAAGCAAAGGCGACGACCTGGAGACTGCCGAGACCTAGACATACATCACGGTCAGTGTTGCTCAAGTTCACCTACAAATGTTTCACATTTAAGAAAATGTTAAATTCATTGTTGCCAACCGTGATGGCTGATTCAAAAATTGTTCATGTAGTTTCCCTTTCGCCCTCAAAGGGCAACTCCAGCGATTTCTCATTGTCCACTAATCTCAAAGAAAATTTCATTGTACGTTCTCCTGGGTAGTTTAACAATGCATGCCATGCCTGGCGGTTGGACTTCGTTTAGCTTTCGTCAAAATCAATATTATGTTCTTAGGGGATTCCCATGAGGGCCGCCCTGTGTTTTTGACGTCATTACCTACAATGCTACCCACCCGAGAAGGCTGTCCGCAAGAAGTAAAAAGGTGATACTTTAGCGCTCTGGTCATCGCTGTCAAGTTAAGTAAAGCTGGTATCTATACGTACGTCGCCGGATGGCCTCGCCACTCTCACGTTTCTGGTCTCAGCACCATATTTCTGATGGTTGGGATACTCTGACGTGATCGCTGCATAAAGGGACTGCCCGCTTCGGTTTCGGCTCAGTACACCATTAATTCGGTTACCTAAAATTATTGGTGAGTATCTGGGTGAATTGAACCACTCTGGCTACATCAGGACCACCAGCACCATTGTAGTTCCACTGAACCACATGCGCCATTCATCGTGGAACTACAAATTTCACGTGGAATATGCATACATGAATTAGCATTTCCACGGAGAAATGCAGTGGCGCATTTGAAAATGTGTCCTGAAAGAGACTATTAGAGGTATCACATTGATTTAGCCTCCATCGTGGCATTCTACTTCACACAACCTAGCAACTTCGCCCGATCCGCCATGCACAGGAAAAGCGGCTGCGAATATGCCGGCATTGCACAACTAGGCAAACTGTAAAACTATGCGTCAGCATTGTCTTTAGCGTATGTTACTCTAGGTGCGTTGCCGCAACATCCTCACTTTAATGAGGAGTTTCAGCACGGTTTTGCAACTAGGATCTGTAGGCGTCCTCTCAGGACAGGTTGCCCCAACTATCATGCAGGAAGAATATTTCAAGGCAACCACTCTAAAGACCACTCTAAGCGCAGCAGTCGTGTGTACTTGCAACCAGCGCCTTTCTTATCACTGTGTATCAAAAAATACACCAGACATGTGGTGCATGAAGGAGACGCGCTCTTCCACGTCGCTGCATAAGCTTGTCCGTATTATATATGATGGCTACAAAAAAAGGATGCCTTTATCGCTGAAGCGTTCAGGCTCGCCATGTAGGATGTTTCATAGGTTTCGCGACTAAACTTGCAGCGAGATAAGCGTAAGCCTAGGCTCACATGTACCATCCAGTCAAGTATCTCGCGAGGGCCAATCGAGTAGCTGCGTGCAAGTGCGCCTACATTTTGTATATCGCTAAGTTCTGAGCGTTTTAATTTTTCTCAATAAGATAAATTTCACAAATTCCATCAGCAGCCTAATGCGTGATATCACTGCCATTTCAAACAAAATAAAACTTAAATTCAAATGCTAGCAAATAAAGCTACATTTAAAAAGCGAAAATTGTATTAAACCAGTATTAAAAAATATGTGCGCCATCAATTGCACTTCAACAGATTAAATTAAGAATATCGTGGTAGAGCACCCGTGAACGTGGAATATTGTTCTTTTTATTCTTGCAGTTGCTTACCTCGAATTTCTCTTCGGCACTACTTCATGTGTACATTTCATGAGCACTGCTTCATGTGCACCATGTGCACATTGTTATTCGAGATAAAATTAATTCTGCTTCAAGTCACCGCTTTATTATTCGTGCTCTCTTTCTCCCATTCTCCGCTTCAGTTGTAGCTAATCATTCACCAGCTCACCCAAATCTTTTCATGTACAAGTTGGAGTTTCATGTACAATTGACTGATTAGAGGAAAGTAATTGTTCGATTGATTTCTGTGGCTCTGCATCCAAAAACCACGATATGGTTATGAGAGACGTCCATAAGGGAGGCATCCGCAAATTTCGACGTCCTGTAGTTCTTTAACGCCCACTGATATCGCCCCATAAACGGGCCTCGAAATTTCGCCTCCATGTAAATGCAGCCACCGCGGCCGTGATTCGATCCCACGAACTTGAGATGAGCAGCCGAGTGCATCAGTACAACAGGCAACGTGGTGGAACAAATCAATCAATCAGTTATTACTCAGTCATGAAATCAATACAAGATACAAATATACGCAAGTACTGCAAGTATGCAGTTGAAGCATATGTGTCCTCCTGTATTTCCTTTACTTTAAAAAAAATTTGGTTATTGATAGCAGGAGTAGCCCTGTATATGACACCTGTGGTGCCAAGTAGGACAACTTGTTTGCACAAGAGTTGTCATTACGCGTGTATGTGCCGTGCATTGAATGAAAGTAACAAAGAAAGAAATCACGCATGACTCATACCACTTTGGATATATCAGTATGACACGTACGTGGTCGAATTCACCCAATGTCTACTTAAGTCAACGAGAACTTCGCCAGCCCTACAGGCTCGCGCCAATGAAGTAAACGTAATTGGAACATTATGGAACACAAAGCTGTCCTTTTTTTAACGTACACCTACCTCCTCAAGTCGCCATGTTTCCCTCCAAGTCGCCTTACCTTGTAATAGCCTGTCATATTTCAAAAAAATATTCACATGGCGTTATCCGTGTGGTCAAGCTTTCGCTTATAATATTAACGTGTCCAACGAAGCGTCACTCGTTGCTACCGGGCCTTCTGGACACTTATGCCACATCAACTGTTGTCAGAAGGACATGATGAAGCCACGACCAGAAGATACACAAAGAAGGTAGATACGCAGCAACAGGACAAGCGGCTCTGTTTCTACCTTTTTGTGTGTATGTTCCTGTAGTGGCGGCTTCGCCATGTCCTTACTTAAATACCAACTAGGCCAGCAGGCATTATTGTTAAAACATGTCAGAAGGCAGACCACTCTACGTGATGAAGTCACGCCGTTTAGTTAGAAAGGGTGCGGAAGCGGGGGGGGGGGGGGGGGACTTGCTCTATTTTTATCTATATTACGACACATTCCTACCCAACATAATATATTGAAGGGAGAACAGTATACTTAGCACTGCATAGATTACGCGAACGTATCTGACTCAGTCTAAACGTCGGCGGTCATGGTAGCACTGAGTATTTAGGGTGTATACGAGCATTACGTAAGTATATTAGAAATCTACAACTGCTCCACAGCTACCATAGTCCTACATAAAGAGAGAATTCACATATCAGTAAGGCAGCATTCATGAGCAGATTGCTATAAACTATGGTGAAGAGAGAATGCCACTGGAGGAAATGTTTTCAGAAGTTCACTTGTCTTCGTCAGGAAGGCTTGACGTCAAGTGACTTGACAGGAGACAAATTCACTGGTCAAAACGTTGCCTTCAGTGACATTCCCTGTTCTACATCGTTTCTAACGATCTCTTCATGGATCCAAGCCTCCATATTTCCCTGAGCTTATCTTTTAGTGAAGAAGGAGGTAAGAAGAGTTGATACAATCTCCCCAATCTTATTCACAGCTCTTTATAGGGGGTATTTAGCAAATTGCATGTGAACAGACAGGTGTAAAGATTATTGGAGAATACCTCAACTACCTCACATTCTTTGATACTAAGTAACGTCTGAATCGAATCGCAGAACATGAATACTGAACCAGACAGGCGAAGTACACAGCTCGGAAACTAAAGCAATGTTCAATAGTATCCGTGGAGCCGAACACACCGATATAGGTGGCGAGGCACTGCAAATGGTAAGCGAATATATCTGCTTAAACCAAGTAGCAACCTCTGATCCTTACCATGAGGCCGGGGAAATTATAAAAATAAAAATAGGGTATGGTGCACTGAGCAGGCATTTTCAGAAAATAAATCCCTGCCCACCATGATCGCGTAAAGAGAAAGTGTATAACAGCTCCATTTTACCGGCGGTTACGTACTGGTCACAATGTTGGAGTCTCTCTAATGGATTCAGCTTAAATTGAAGATGACGCATTGAGCGAAAAATGATTGGCGAAGCGCATAAAAAGCGCGAAGTGAATGGTGTGCATCAGAGAACAAACGCGTGTTAATGATATCCTATTTGGAATAAAAAAAGAAGAAATGGGCGCGGCGAGGGCATGGAAGGCGAAGAGCATGATAGCCGCTGGTCACTAAGGGTAACACAGTGGATCGTCAGTGAAGTATGCTTGGGGGCGGCATGAAGTTCGGTGGGCAGATGAAATCAAGAGTTTTTTCGGTAAGAAGTGGTCACAGTTATCACTGGTCCGCTGGAATTGAAAATTTATGGTTGAGGCTACTGACCCAACCTTGGCGTAGACAAGCTGATGATGACGACGATTACTATGATCGGTACGGAAAGTTAGGGGGAATTATGGACGTTGTATATACCAATGGATATAACTCGCACACGCTATCGAGGCGCATGACCAATGGACCTTTGAAGAATTCCCCCATCGGGCTGCTAGCTACTTCCAGATCGCACGCCCCCACTTCAAATAATTCACTGACAGCTCTAAGGCCCGTGCAAAAGCGTATTGAAATAATGTCAGTGTGCCGGGAGTTCCGAGTTCAAAACGCCAAGTTCCTGGTTTCTGCCACCAAAGGTCTTGCCTTTCACATTGACCTGTCTTGGGCGATAGCCCAAGACTTTTGCCCTGGCTCTGCTGTAACTTATAAGTAGAAAAGTGACCATGGCCCCGCCGTAAATAGAAGCAACATTTTAATGATTGCTCTATCAGCGTTTTCATTAAAAACGATCAGCGGTCAGCTGGACCAAGCTGGAATGTCCGCATGAGTAAAAATTTAACTGGTTGAATTGGTGGGCACGACATTTAGAAAATTTAAGGGCTGGAAGTGCGCCTTTGAGTGGTGCTAGCTGCGCTCTAGCTAGTGGATAAAAAGGTGCGCGATTCCAGTTGAAGCTTCGTTAAGCAGGCACTGAAGTGCCACAGGCGTACTATTACGGCCGTCTACATTTTGTTGATATTTGGGTCCTTGTGATTTCCGAAATATAGAAGTATGAACGCACGTCTTTTACATTTTAATCGCATTAACTTCGCAACATGACCTCTAGTATGTCACGGAATAAAAATACCCTCAATGCTATAAAAAAGCAAACAAAAGAGGTGGGTGAATTACGAGGTCATAGGAAGCCCATCGCCACCGCTATATCAGTGAAGGCACTACAAGAGGACGGCAATGCCAAAGACCCTTATCAGCAAAGCGACGTTGACATAGTGTTCAAGAGTGAGAACCGCTGTTGGAATGTCGGGTATACAACTTCGCGTGACCTGCGGGGGTTCAAGCGAGTATCTGAAATGTCAGCCGTGAGGTGGAAAATAAGTACGAAAGGGAATGTACCGTAGTAATTTGCGCAATAAATCGATCAGTGCCTGAACTTCAGTTTAGAATCTTGCTCTTCACTGGACTGATGTCATCCAGCCCAGGTAAAGAAAACGTGGAACAAAAGTTCATGTGTTGCGATTGCGAGTGTTCAACCTAAAGCAAGTAAAAAATTTAGGCCAGTTCCACTGCCGCGAAAGCTGCACGAATTGTAGAGCATCTGTTCAGCAGCATCTCCTTTGAGTTTGTGCTGTGCTCATTTCATCGTTGTTTCCGAATTAGCTTAATTTGATGCAGTGAGGCAATTCACATACCTCATGTGCATTATTATTTTACATTATCAATATGGTTTATCTTAACCATTCGTGCTATGGATAGATTTCAACGGCTTTTTTGAGAAATTGACATTGTTTGGCCCTGCTTCCAATGGCTGCTTTCTGAGCGTCAGCAAAATAACGAGATCACAAGGAACGCCAGCACAGGAGACGGCCGTAAAATGCCCCGCGCTTCAAAAGTACATTGCTGTTCGGCGTAACCTATCAAGGTGGATGGCCCATGAAGGTGTATCGAAGCGTTATCATTAAAGTCTCTGTTTAATTACCCAAGTTCAGTGGCGTGATGGTTGGATCCGTTGACAGCACAGTGCTGCTCATATGTTTATGTTGCGTAGCTTGAACATTTGTGCAATGTAGCGCACGTAGTTGCATATTTCGTCTGTTCGTGTCCAGATAATTACTGCAAAATGCTATCACCATAAAACTGAGCAAGATCATCGTTATCATTTTAAAGGTTATCATGTTAAACGTTACTGTAACATAATGACTATAAGGGTTATGTAATACTGGGTTGCGCAGGTGCCGACCGCATATGACGGGGTATGCGCATTAAAGAATGTTCTCGACGGAGAGGAAGCATAAACGCAAACCTATCCGTTTACTATCTTTCTTTAAGAAGCCATTACTTAAAAAACGAAAACAAGATTAAGCGAATGAAAGTTCGCCAGCACGGAAATCGAATGTGTGTTCTTAAAAGGTGTTACCACATTCGTTACGCTATCAAGCTGCCAAATGATTATACTTGAACGCTAATGCACCCAAATCTAGTTTACAAGAGTGTTTCCAGAGTTTGCGAACGTCTTATCCCACAGAATAAATTGTGATGTGCTTACAAGAAATGTAAACACTTTAGGGCACTTATCCACGCTACTACTAGAAAGCTGTTGCGGCTGACTCCGAAATGGAATGCATGTATGCGAAGCTCCTTGCATGCTACCATAGGGAGACCACAGAAAGTACATACGCTGCAAGATAAACGGCTATGGTTAGTTGCATTTCACTTGTCGGTGGTTCATTCTTTGTAGGTTTGTAGGTGCACCAAGGGAATAGGGTTGGGCGAGCACAGCGATTTGAGATAGCTCGCGAGGCATTGGAAGTGGTAAGCGAATACGTTTACCTACGCCATGTAGTGACCCCTGATACGAACCATGAGGCCGAGATAATTAGTAGCATACGAATGTGATGGAGGGCGTTCGGGAAGCATTTTCAGATAATGAATGGTGATTACCACTGTGTCTGCAGAGGAAAGTGTGTAACAGCTGTGTCTTACCGGTACACACCTACGGCGCAGAAACCTGTAGGCTAACTTAGAGGGTTCAGCCTCAATTGAGGACGACGCAGCGAGAAATGAAACGGAAAATGGTAGGTGTAACATTAAGGGACAAGAAGAAAGCGGAGTGGGTTACGGAACAAACGCGTGTTAAGCACACATTAATAGAAATGCAGAAGAAAAAAATGGACGTGGGCGGGTCATGTAATGCGAAGACAAGAGAACCGTTCGTCATTAAGGGTAACAGAGTGGATTCCTAGAGAAGGCAAACGTGGCATGGGACAGGAGAAAGTCAGGTGGACAGATGAGCTCAAGATGTTCGCGATCACAAATTGGGCACAGTTAGCACAGGACCGAGATAACTGAAGGTCAATGGGAGAGGCCTGTGCCCTGCAGTGGCAGTAGACAGGATTATGATTAGGTGCGCGAAGTAGCTGCGCAAGCCAGTCGCAGGCCGCTAAATTGCATTTGAAATTCAAGCGACGGCGCAATGGGTTATCGTTGTGGGTGTACTCGCGGTCGTAGTTCGCTGACATGTTCACAGTGGCGTCCACCGCTGATCGGCAGCGCTTTCCTTCTATATTCAGGAAGACTTGCATGGTTCCCTTAGGGTCCCAATAACGCAATAAAGTTTAATACCTAGTCTGAAGTGTGATTAAAATCCCCCGAGACGATGTATTGAATTTTATTCCTAATGTGCTGTTACGAGATGCAGTATAATTATGTCCTTCTTTGCGAAAACACATGCACTAAGTTTATACATAGAGATTACCTGAGTATGGGTTGACACCGTTCTTGTTTAGCAAATGCAAAATGGCTGGGCACAGGTAATTCTTGCTGTAAATCTCTGCTTACTAAAACATGCATAACTACAGCGTCCTACTCGCCATGCCGAACTAGCGGAAGACATTTATTTTTCTTTAATAGACCATTCCGCATAAATTGTTCTTATACCAGTGTTTTATTTCACGTTCCTTTGTTACTTCACGTTCCTTCGTTACACGAGGGATATGGTCAGGTGTGTTAGTTTGGCTGGAATTTCGCTTGGTAGCAGGCTTCTCTTGTTTGAGTAACTTACGCTCGTTGCTATGCACATTACCAAGGTTGTGAGATTCACAAAACCGCATGCGAGTTTATTGTGAAATAGAGACGTGTATAATTTTTTCAGAGTGAATGACATGATGTTAACTAACTACGCCGAACCGGATTCTACGTACAACAGAACGCGCGCAATCATGTTATATCATCTCCGACTGTTGTGCAGGAAACAATTAACAGTGTGCTCCTGGGTAACAACTGTATGACCGATTAAAAAAGCACAGAAACAAGTTATTTTTTAAGCTGACGGCGCACGGTGTGCATAACCTTCAGTTTTTAGTCACAGCGTGCCACGGTAATAGAAGTAAAAGAATAGTTTCCTCTTAGCCTGGAAATGTGTTTATTCGGGATAATGCGTCGCAGTTGCGCCGTTGGCTTTTTTTGTAACTTTGTGACGGGAAACAATTTGAACGATACAATTTACGACTGGTTAAAATTAACGTGTTAAAAAATATAACCTCAACGATAGAATTTCCGAGTACTAAAAGGATTTATCTTTGTTGCCGGAAGTTGCAAGATATAGGAAAGTTGGATATAGGAAAGTGTGGTAAAACTATTACTTTGAGATACTTCCCAACAGTCTACCTGTCAATGCGCACCGCTTGCTAATGTTTGCCAATTGAGGTTATTATTCGTTCTAATGATAAAAGAGCGCTTAACATTTTATTGAGGAAAAATGTCGCATAAAGAAAAGGTTATAATCTGCACGAGTTATCAATAGATATATCAGTACCTTTTACCACGTCACTGACCTCATTTTTAAGTATCTGCATCCTGAAAGTGCTACCAAATGTACCCTTATCTGTGAGAATACAAGGCGTGTGCGTTCGGACGCACGATGAATTACAGATTTTCATTTTTTGGATGCTGTATTCAGCGACCCCCGACTTTATTATATCAATGTAACTTTCACAAACATTTTACACCAGGCCGTAATGTAAAACAGCCGTCTGTGCCATGAAATCCTAAACGGCACCACTAGTTGATATAAGAATAGCCCTTGCAAATGCTAAATACATAGTAAGGAAGTATCACTGAGCGTAGAGTGCAGTCTAAATAGAAATTCCTTGATAATGAGCTTAGACAGTGCACATATTTATCCCGGAATAATAAATACCGATTCATAAATAACACTTTCATTATAATCACAGTTACTACGAAAGGAGCGAACCGTATGTTGAACAACGCGTATGTGAAACGTACTGAGTCAATCAGAAGTGTCACGCGCATACCTGTGTACTTCTTAGTTATGATGGAAATTATTAGATTCGATTACGCTTGTAAGCGTAAATAAACACTGATGATGTGACAATGTCCACTAATTATTGTAATAGAGGTGCGTGCTCATAAATTTCTGACATGAATGCACAGAAAAAGAAGGCACTTATATGTCTATCTATATTACTATTCTTTCCCTTAGAGCAAATGTCATTTCCAAGGATAATTTCGCTTGGCCGGGTCAATTAAACTTTTGATTCCTAGCCAGTAAGGCCTCCCTCCCTTTTCTGTGCTCTACACTTCTCTCTCTCCCTTCGTAATTCTTCAGAATAGTTCCTTCCCACCCTCCTCTTTCTTCTTCCCTTCTTAAAACCATTTGCTTTATTTCCTTCTTAGTCACCACTGTGACAGATACATCAGCGCTACAGGCAAAGGCACGTTTGATTCCCTCTTAGTGCAATGCTTACAGTAACTCGCTAGTGCGCGTAATTTTGACTTTCGACTGCTAGGTACAAGTGAAAGGCTGGTTTAGAAGCAAAAACAGCAAACATTATTAATGAGTATCACCCCAGTTAAGCTTAGCGTACACTGGCAAGGAGACTGCGTGGTAAGCTGTGGTACGCTGACATGTGCGTGCATGCGTTCTACAGAACCGCAGTTTACAATTTAGTAGTGCGATGCCTGTCTATTAATTGTAAGAGCACTTTAACGCGTTGGTACTAAAGACGTTTTGTTTGATTTTATTGAACGCTTCATTTAACCGGTTAAAATCTCTTTAAGGAAGTTTCTTTCGTAGCATGTACATAATTGAAAATATTAGCAGAAACCACGCCTCTAATTGCTTTTATAACCAACTGCTTCATTCATAGCTACGGTAAAATATTCTGGCTCACCTGCATGACTATTATATGCAGTATCACACAGCACATCGCCATAAATGTAGACAATAAACAGTCTTACTCAACAGCCACTCTGGCATACAGAATCATTTAGTGTTAGCCTATTATTGATATTGTGATGACGTTGACCGGAAATCACGGCTCCAAGAGGCAATTTTAAAAAAGCAGACGCCCTGATCTCACACACACGTAATTCCCAAACTACGGAAATCTCTGCATTCGTTGCAAATAAAGGAAATCTTATTTCCCGTGCAGCTCTAAAATAAGCATAGATCCTCCGCTTCCGCCAAAAAAAAAAGCTCCAGTCTAGTTAATAATGAACGTCTCCTACGCATTTTCCGTGTAGAAGTACCATTCAAGCCGGCACTTCATTACAGCTGTACGGCTGGGTGCCTGCATTTAAGAGTAACAAAACGAAGAATTCCTTCCGTTTCTAATATGTCGTTGCAATGAGAGCAGCACTGCAAAACAGCACATATATCTGTTAGGGCTTGAGTGCGGGTTAACAGGACATTACGTAGCGTTCTAGCGAAGATTTCAGAAAATGTATCAATTTTCTCATTCTTTGGTAAAATGTTGACTGACTTTGCCTGCTTTGCCTTACGCTATCACAGTATTACTGATAGCTTTACTACGAAAACTGTACATATAGTGTAACCTGCACACGATGTGATTTTTTGTTTTCGTTGCGTTTTCTTTCATGGTCGTTCGGTCACAGTGAACAGCTAAGACGTACTTAAAGTCAACGTAATATTTATTGGTCGAAATGAGTTTTACTACATCTAGAGATAAATATCATTCATCAATATTTTCGCGGTGAAGGCGACGGAGTAATATATTAACAGTAAATTTTCTTAGCATTAGGATGCCTTTCTATACGAAATGTTCATGACCACCTCTGTTGGGCCACTAACATGTCTGTAGTAGAAAACAAATATATAGTGATTTCTACTAAAATGTCTGGCGCATATTTTAGTTTGAGCTTCGTTAAAATAAGGCAAGCAGCCCTTTCAGCTTCGTGAAAGTGCCACAAAACCCGTTCATCCCCAATAATGCATGCGGCCTTTTTTTTCATAAATGGGTGCTGCAGAAAGAAGGAGTTTAGCTGCCCATCGGTTTAGCCGCATTCACAGCGTGAACGGACACTGAATGTTTACAGTGAAAACTCCGCTACTCTATATCTCAGAGGGTAATGACTCTGGCCGCCTGGCCTTGAGTCTCCAGAAGACCAGGACGCAAATGAGCGACGTCATGCCACTTGATGGGCTGCGCGGCATTTTGAGTGGGCGAAGGAATTTATCTCGTCGCCGAGCGAACAGCGTTCGCAACACGAAAGCCGTAGCCCGTTGGAGCTTTGGTAACCTGTGCGCAGGAAAGACATTTGTCTTGACGCTGCCCTGGGCCAGTTCCCCACTCTTTACCCGACTGCGGCTAGGCCACGCAGAAAGCGGTCGTTTCGGCTCCCCGCTGGCTCTTTCGAACGTGCGCGAGCTACAGCTCTTTTATTATTTCAACACTAGTGTCTTTTTGGCCCTCGCTGCGGGCATTAATGTGCAGGCGACAGGCTCAGTTCAGTACTCCACTGGCTGCCAGCTAAACGACAGGTTATGTAGTTTTTAAGCAAA
Source organism: Hyalomma asiaticum (assembly GCA_013339685.2). NCBI lineage: Eukaryota > Metazoa > Arthropoda > Arachnida > Ixodida > Ixodidae > Hyalomma > Hyalomma asiaticum. The sequence goes on from CM023488.1 coordinate 53,290,764, forward strand.
TGCGGAGTGGGGTCTTGATGCTAGGGGCAATTTAAATTACGGAGCAATTAAATAAAATCCAGAAAGCGTCCACTCTTCTCTACTATTCAACAGATGCTGTCCAGCCAGGGTGGTCTAGTGGCTATGGTACTCGGCTGCTGATCTGAGGGTCGCGGGAATCCCGGCTGCATTTCGATGGAGGCGAAATGTCGAGGCCCGTGTACTGTGCGACGTCAGTGCATGTTAAAATGCCGCCGGTGGTAAAATATTTCCGGAGCCCTCCACTACGGCGTCTCTCATAATAAAAGCTGGTTTTGGGACTTAAAACGCCAGAAATCAATCGATCAATTCAACAGGCGCTATTTCAAAGCAGTCGCTGCGATTTCTGCTTGTGTAGCTACGTAATCTAATGGCGATTCAGTACCGGAAACAGGATCGATGTGAATTTAGAATTTGGTACGCGCGGTCTGTGCGGCCGGATGAATGTCGTCAATGCCTCGGTGTTGGGCGGATGTTTACAGCATAGAGGTCTCGTTCAAACTTCCTTGAAAATAAAATGGGGCGCCAGATGCAGACCATGCTGGATGACGCTTTGCCATTAAAATTGCTCCGGAAAACACAATGTAAAACTTTGTTTACGCTTTTCGTCCCCAATAGATGCAACAATAGGTAATCACGACGCTTTTTGTGTAGTGGAATCAACACTATTGTGATTTTTTTCCCCGTCCAACGTGAACCAAGATGTTGGTCTGCAACATGTTTAAATAGTTGCACAGATGTAAACTACTATAACAAAGAAAACCATTAGGCTGAGGTGTAAACGATAGATTTTCAATCACCACGAATTTTCTCTGAAAAGCTCGTGTAAACCAAGCCAGTCCCGTTTGCGGAAGGTAACGCCCCGGAATGTGGATAGACCATAATGTTCGTTATGTATAGGCATCTTTCTACATTGTGGGGTATCAGCAATTATAATAAAGAGAGCAAAGTAGTGGCGAACTGCAAATGCATTCATTACAAAAAGTATTCTGATAAAGACGTATCCCACAGTGACAACGTAACATAAAAGATTTAGCAGAACAACAAACAAAACAAAGCGCCCTCTCAATTCGTCATCCAAGCCCTGTTTCGTTCTCGTTTCCTAAAGCTGGACATAATAGTCTGATATCTTTAACAGCGTTTCCCGTTCTTGGTTTTCAATTTGTCTATCGAACTGTCACTAGCGTACACACAACGTACAGAGGTCCACTTTTATTTCCTTATGTCAGCTAGAATATAGGCTAACTCTCTGCGCCCCCTGATTCACCTTACTGTACTTCTATCCCTTGCTTCAATTTAACACTCTAGCGTCCACCATCCCTTGTGTGGCTACTAATTTTTTACTGGATTTCTTTGTTCTTCTCCAACTTCTTCGTAGCACAGGCGAAATACGAACGTTGACACTCTTCGCTCAGGAGCAGTGGCAAGTCGCTGGCCATGAGCATAAAGTACCTACAGTGTAAGCCGCAGCAAAAAGTTATTCCTCGTTGACTTTCTTTCGCATGAACAAGTTCCTTTCTTCATAACTGAACTAGATGCGCGGATTTTCTCTAGTCCACCGCATTACTCAAGAGCACGATATAATCCACGCACCGCAAGTTTTCGGCACATTCTGCATTGACGCTTATTAATTTTTGTTATCAGTATGACGCATAAGCATTTTAAGAATGTACTGAATCACAGCAGCCATTGTATCTGCTTGCCAGGGTATTTTGTGGATTTGGATTTTTCCTATTTTTGTGAAGACGCACTGTGGAGTCAGTAGATTTTGCCTGCAGTTCTCGTGCACGTACCACGCTCTCCTTGGCAACACATTTCCACCACAGTTGCAGGAATGATTTTAATAGAATGCCTTTTCGTAGCCCATTCGTTCTTCTATCGTATTTTTTTGCATTCTATGCTCTTTATTCTACGTCCCACTAATTTCACTCTGGCCTTGTAACATGACCATGGTTTTCTGAGCATCGGATGTTTGCTTTATTTTTTGCTCCGTACATTCGGGACAGCTGGCCACTGTTGTGCTCTAGCTGCCAGAGACGCTAGGATCGAATGTCACAGAACACGCACACATACGCACATCGCTTTACACCGGCTGCGTTTCATTTCAAAGTAAACTGCAAACAAGAGGCCTTCGCTGAACAAAGTCGTCAGGTGGGCAATTTTCAGCCCCGGCGCGCAGGTATGCTTCTGACATACCTGGAAACGCATCGCAAGTGTCTGCAAAAGAGGAGGAAACATTGAAGTCCTTGAAATGAAAAAAAAAGCGAAATAAACCAATAGGAGCTCAGGCGATGTCATTGCGATAGTAGCTGTGGTGAGAGCGCATACTTGATAAATTGCGTGTGTTGTGAGCGCCACAAGAGTGCGGCAGGTTGTGAGGGTCGACGAAGAAGAGCTGCACGTAGCAACAACAGGTGAGCTCAAAAGCAAATCGTTCGTAGGAGTACTTTGGCATGATGAAGTGATCGGATCAATGGCACGCGGTCTGTACTTCAAGATGGCTTTTCCAGTGCCCGCAGCTTTGAAGCGCACACCAGTACAACCGCGATAATAGTTTCCTGCTGGGGCTTTCTAGGGAATCGCCATACAAGAAAGCGAGCAGCGAACGCTCGCACACTTTAGTGAAGCTACGAAGGCAATGCAAGAGTATTGTTCTGCTGTCTAGTGTTCTTGTTTGCATGCCTTGCTTCCTAAGTGTGTTCGCCGCCATTTAGCTCAACCTTTTGTCGTTATTTTTCTGGAGACTTGAAATGACAGGGATCGTTGATGTCAAATACAAGCAAATACAAGCAACTAATGTGCAATGTGATGAAATAATCAAGGCTAGGCCTACGAGTATTTGCACGACTTCACTACGAGCGCAAATGTCAAAGTAGTCTAACATTTCCTAACAACGAATCGGGAATAATTTGACTCATTATTTTTGCAATTAAACCTCGAGGTTTCTTTTATTTAATAGTGGGGAGGGGGTAGGGGAAGGTTAGGAACAACAAGGAGTTAGAAGAAACTACTACGTGGTCGAAAATTTAAGTTATGCAAGGTTCCCTTCTTAATATTGTTATCACAATAGCCCAAGTGCAACCATGCATCCGGCGAGAATACACGTGTCATAATTGTTACCAGCGTAATGTAGAAAAACAGAGAGCTCGCCGTGCCGAAGACGCTCGCGCTAGAGGAGCGCAGGACAAGAGAAGCAGAGAAAGACGAGGAATAGAACAGCCGGCCTGCACCAAAGGCGCGGTGTCTGTCTCGTTCTTCTTTACACCAGTAAGTTTTACAACAGACAGTATGCCCACCAAGGTCTTCAAGTTGGGTTCTGTACACAGTCTCGGATTATTCTTCTGTCATAGCGAACCCCATATTTGAGCCAGTTAGAACAGAAATTGGTCGCTTAATACAAGCTAGCCATATAGGTCCTTTGTAAATGTAAGCAACACCAGTGAATGAAAGATATTTTTTCTGTTAGGAACCACTGGTGATAAGATTGACACATTCATTAAAGAGAGCTACGCTTGTGATGTTTTTGTTCGTTTATTTTTTTTTTCAAATAATACGGCCACAGCAGGTCAGGAAATGAGCAATCCGAGACGTCGTGTCACGAGATATACCCCTAATCAATTCAAATACCACATAATATACACACATTAAAACGTTTAAATAAGAGCAGGCTCACTTGGCATACGTTGGCACTTGTCAATTTTGTTATTTCGGCATGGAGCGTTAGCTAATGCTACTGACGTCTAATGGAAAGAACGCCAATACTCGCAATCTATTATATCTACGCCCGTGTACTCTGACCTATGTTTATTCCATATGTTCATAGTTGGGAAAAAGTAATTTGAAGAAACAATGCAAGACCCGTTACGCAGGCATATAGGCTCTTTCCAAAGGGACGCTTTTAATTTGGAAAGCACAATTTTTAAATTCTGTGGGCTTATTAAAACAAGCAGTGTCATTTTTCGTAGTTTACGATTCAGACACTCTACCGGCGTGGTGTAAGTTTGTATCAGAGTACGTTTCTTGTCATAAAAGTAAACTATCTTTGTTTCTTTGCAAACTGTTAAAATGCGGAACATATTTTCGCATTCTAACGAGTTAGTACAACCACGGTGATTCCCGCGTACATGGCATCGCGCAGCTGTCGACTTGGTGTATATACCCTATCTCGTACAGCTTCGTCAAGCTTTGCGTGTCGGCAACCCTTTCTCTTGGTGTCCACCACGCATGCTTTCAATTCAAACACACTTTCGTATGAAAACGAACACACAAGCCCCGATTTTTAAACAAATGAAATGAAAATGAAATTTAGGGAGAGTCACAAAGGTAAACATTTTTCCAAGGAGTAATATAAGGAAGCTTATGGACGTTTGAAAAGTACGTATTCGTAAGAAGAGCTAGTACGAAGGCGATTACTGCTAACTCATGTCTTGTCATCCTATCAGTTAACATATGCTTGACATATGCGTTTGGTAACATATGCTAGCATATGCGTTTGGTATCCTGCAAATACAGTTCACATGTTCGGGAAGAGAAAACTTTCGAAGCTGGTTGGCTCCCCATAGCAGCAGCGATAACAAGCACAGACCGCTATGTGGAGGCGTCACGGGAGTCACGTGTGTGGGACATGACGCCAGGCAAAGCAGATGTGAGCGTTATTGATCAAAACACGAAACGCCCGCTCACGCTTACTCACACTGTGCGTGGGCAACGTGTGCTCTATGTGCGAAACGTTTCTCCCTACGCTAGCGATTGCGGAATCTAGGCTTCTTCTCTCTGCAGGTACAAACTGTCATGTTGAACAATACCATAAAAACTGCAAAGAAAAAACGTTTAAACGGGCCCGCAATACCTTTTCATCAAAGCCGGCAGACTGTAGATATCAGTCCTGGACGCTGCTGCGAACGTTTGTGTCGAATAGTACGGCGCTACATGCATCATTAAGTATGCAAGTTGGTTTCAAATACGACGGAAACTCGTCTCCTTTTCTTTCGATAGATGACGTCACAAGGAGAACCCACCAGGTTCCCTGTCTTCATCGCTGTTTGGAGGAAAGATCCATGAATTTTTAAGATTTCTTTAACTTTGAACTATGAAAGAAAGCCTCGCTGAGGTTGCTTCCGTAATTGTAAAGTTAGCGAATGCAATATCTGGATCAAGGAAGGGGTTGGAGCTCTCCTTGTAACAGTATTTTTTGAAAGAAGGGTAGGCGCCTTCCAACTGCATCTGAAATGATATTACAGATTCCCTGGTGCGTGCAGTACGTCAATTTTAGGCTCACATTTTCACAAGAGCATCCCTGATTGACAGGTACTGTTTTCTGACTATGGCCAAAGGCGTTGCAGGGCCTCTTTAATACGGGTGTATATACTCGCGGAGATTTCTTCTCAATAAAGCATAGGCCACATAACTAAATTATATGTACTACCGCGAAATTTTATAGTAAATCAAACCCTTCCGCGTTTCGGGTGTGAGAAATAGAATGAAAAGTGGCTCCCTGGCATTTAGGAGTTTATGTGAGCATGAAATGACGTTTCGTGAAAGCAGATTTCTGAGACATTGGATCACAAGACGACTGCTGGATCGCAAGACGACGCTGGATCTTGTGATCCAACGAATTGGATCACAATACGACGCTGGCCTGACTAAGTCGACATGTCTCTTCGGCTGAACCACGTAGCAAGTCTCCTCTCGGGCAAACGCCATCCCAGACGACCCCGGACACCTCCGGCGTGGTCGAGCACTGTGGCGCCATCTCTCGAAGGAGGTGGCGACAAACGGACGCGGCGTAAGCCACGGGCCGTTGGCGTTGTGAAGAGCACAGACAACCGTACCTCGGATACAAAGTATGAGAATCAAGTGTAAGGTGCCTTGTACCCGCCTTTCGAGACGTTGCTCTTGAAAATGAGAAATTCAACTTCGGCGCACTACCAGCTGCTGCTTCAGTAACATTGACAAGAAATAATAGGAGCTCCTAAGCTGTAATTTTTATAATGCTGTTGGGACGTGACTAACGCACTTACTACGGCTCTGCATCTAGGTGATGCCCAGAGACTGCCTTTCTTATAGTAAAGATGATCTGCTTTGTTGTCGCTTAACTGAAGCTGGTTATGACTGTGAGTCAGAGCTCAACTTTACTCGAAGGTAAACGGCTACAGCAGATTAAAGCATTTTATGCCCAAGCACGCTCTTGTTTTATGCAGAAAGCCATTTGAGAAATGCCGAAGCATGCTCCAGGGACATGCTTATATTTGTTCACCTCAAACTACTTTTTACTTCCTACTTTTCTGTATGTGCCAGAATTTCGCGCTTTGAATGTGCGCCAAAAATGCACAGCGCCCGCACCAACTTCGAAATAGCGATCGGGCTACTTCGTGGACTAGCTCCGGGCCAGTCGAGATAGCTTTGGGCTACTTCGTCCTCCAGTCATAGAAGATAGTGGACACATTTCAGCTAGAAAATACCAGTCTAATACATACCGAGCGATATCTACATTGCTTCAGATGTGCAAAGGAGCTATGACGGCTTCGTAAACTGGAGCATAATCGAAACGAAACTCCTTCACGTAGGAATACAAGTGCGGTGCCACCGTACCCGTAACATTCCCTAAATGGCCAAGAAACGCTGTCGGCGAGTAGAGGAGGTTAATTTAGGCAACGTCATTGTGGTGACTGGGTGAGCAGAAAAAATCGAACAATATAATATTCATTAAAATTGAGCTTGACTGCGTCATTCCTATAGCGAGACATTTTGACCGAAGGCAAAAATGTTGCAATGTACAGAGGTCTGCAAGTATTTCTGCAGGGTAGCATACCGGCTGTCCTACACTGGTTAACCTCCCTGCCCTTCCCTCTCTATTATTTCCATCCTTATGCACCTATTTAGCACATTTCAATACGCCGTGAGCGCTTCTACGCGCAGAAGACAGTATATTTTGTCTCTTTAAGTTTCGCATTCATTCTTTCAGCTTTTCAGCTTAGGCGTGTTTAGTTCGGTAAGTTTCGATTGACTGGGGGCGAAATGAAAGCAAGTAGTCTTTCAGATTACAGCAATTTGACGCACGAACACAGGAAAGACGAAGGTGACAATTCACCAGTAAGCGATTCAGTCCTACATGGTTAACATTAGCACTGAGCGCGTGATCTAACAACCCGTCAATCATCAAAATAAGAAGACAAGGAAATTAAAATTTAATCCTGCCCTTCAGCAGAAATAAACCTATAAGTTAGTACAAATTTGTAAACTAATCAAATCCGCTCGAGTCCTGGCTAATCCACCCAAGGGGTCAGATGCTAAATGCGAAGGATCATCATCATCAAATGGTGTCGCTACTGTAAAAGGCTCTGACACCGTTTGCGCGAAAACGGAAGCGGCACCAAAGTAAGCATATAAAGAAAACTACAACTACTAACGCGTGAGGAAGATGTTGAAGGACGACATGATTAACAGCCATGTACGAGTTAGTAGGAAGGTATTACGGGCAACGCCGCCAAGGCCTTCCTTTTTGCGAGTGTTATCTATTACTACAGCGTTTTATTTTTCAATTAACCGGGAAGCACATGTTCTGTAGTTGCAGTTTTAGTAATTGCGAACACCTCTAACCTGCAGCATGAGGTTATAGTGGATTTTCTGCGCACTTATGCCGAGGTATACAGGCACATGGAGGAGAGGTAATTTGTGCGCATGTCACGATCGAAGGAATGTGGGTCGCACCTGTTGAACCTTGGACCTATATGCCAGGATATATAGTGAGTTCTCACTGAAATCCCCGATGACTCGCACGTTTCAAAAACACGTACCTCCTCGTTCGGTAAAACAGACAACGCCATTTGGAACCTTCGGCGTCAGGTACAACCCGTTGGCTGTTCTATATTTGAAAGTACTGGGAGCTGGAGTCAGGACAAACACCACTTATGCCTCGCGCAGTTCAGGTACGTATACTAAGAGGCAGTGTTATACATTGAGGAAAAAATGTAACGTAGAGACGCGGAATTTACTCATTAGAAAGCGTTCCCTTAGAAAATCTGCATCGCTATTCTTAGACAAGTGCGCCAGTTGGAAATATTAGAGCGTGTATTTAAAAGTTGACACATCGGATGTTCGAATGGTGCGATTTCTTTTTTTGACTAAGAGATACCTTCCGGAAACATTTTGTAATATGTGCGCACATTTCGTGCGTATTGTTTTATACGTGTATACGTGTATATAGTGCGCCGAAGAAGCTTTGATTTCTTTCGCAAATAAGTCGGAATTCATGTGCGAGAGGAATTAGTATACCAACTATAATTTCCTGCCACGTTCATTTGATGTCATGTCGCTTGGAAAAAGAAGCAATTATCACGCAAAAAAGCCAAAATCACGAACAACGCTCGAGATTCTGCTGCGACGCATCAAAACTACGACCTGTAGATGGTGATGCTTAAAACTGCGGGCAAATCCTACAGGTGATAATTTTCTTAGAGAAAAAGTCTCGAACGTGAATGTACCCGATATCTCCCAGAAATTTCTTCACAAAATAAATAATCTATCGAGAAATGCAGACAGGTGGTAAAATAAGAGGATCGACCACCGTTTCCAGAGGGAGCAAATTGCTTCCGTTGGGTAGTTAGCGTCAAGAATGGTACAACAGCACTTGAGGTTTGCACCTTGGCAAAGTTAAGACTTCAGGTTCGTCGGAGGAAGCCTCCCCTTAGCTATATTCTCCTCACACGGCTGCCAGACCTAAAAAATGCCATTCACTTCTTTCGTATTTTGTAAAAAGAGGACACCTTATTTTTCCACCACAGCCTAGCGAAACTGGTGGCGCCTATGCCGGCGCTCTGAGAAGCGGAGAATTACTGCAGCCGCTTAGCAACACCAACCGCTGAACGCCAGGTGTTCGGCAAAACGGAGTTCCAAGCCACTTGCTAGGACGCTCACCATATGAGGTATAAACGGCATGTACTCGTCGTTCCAAAGACAATTGGGGCCAGCCCTACTTGTTCGTTTCCATAAAGTCGTCGTTCCTTCTCACCACAGCCTTCATGAAAAGATCGAGCCTGTGCTATCGCTTCCAGGAGGCATCGAAATTCTGCCCTCGAGAACAAGGACGTAAAAGGAGGCCCAAATGCTCCGACAACAAGGCGCAATGCACAGAACAGTTTCAGTACCATAACAAAGTTTCAACTTGCTTAGGAGGACACTATTCTTTTGTAAAAAATTGCCCATGTATCTGCGTGCTTCGCTGAAAATGTCGAAAGACAATAGTCTTCCGCCGGCTGTACTACGCTGCGTGAGATATATTGGACGCCATCTAGCAGCGCCGTCAGGAAGCATGAGCTTGTGCAGAGTCCCTGGGCAACTGACAGCACGAAATCGTGCTCCGAGGCCTTTTTCCAGCATAGCGTCGCATTCTTAGCGCTGCCTGAGAAACACTAGGGTCTTTAGAATTACGTATATATGTATTTTCTAGTAAAAGAACCCACCCCCTAATATTTAGGTGCTGATGCTGAGCCTCAGACGCACGTAATATTTGCTTTTTGATAAACAGTGTGATCGACAGTATGAACGCAGCTACCAGTTGAAGATAGCTGGTAGTTAGGGAAGTGCTTAAACTTTGGCCGGATGGCTGAATCGCATGACAGACAGACAAACAGAAAAACAGACCAAAATTTCTGCGTACAAGTATCCCAGGAAAGACTACCGTCTTGAAAAAATACGTGGTTTGTCACCACCAGCCTTAAATAATAGGTAACCTCTCTTTTTAGCCTGACAACAGTGTTCGCGAGGGCCTGGGTTTTTCGGATTTTTTCCTCGCCCCTAGCAACGGCATTGCAGGTGGCTCACGGTATAGTTGAACCGTGTATGTCAAGTTGCACACGCTCACTGTTTTTGTTTTGTCTACCTTCACGTCCCTCGTCATGTAATATGACCGTCAGCCCAGGCCAAACCACAACGAAGAGATCGAACTACGTGGCTGGCGTTTTGCGCCTAACTGAAGTGTTTGTTGTCAAGCTGACCGCGAGTGAACCGAAATCTCTGCATAGCAGAGAACGCGCACACCATGCGCCGTGCTCATGTCAAAGTATCCAGATGTGAAGGAAGGACACCTCGATAGGCTTACTTGCCAAACAGAAAGTGAACAACTTCAATGCTTCGCCACTACGCTCCTGGGGTGGTAAGAGGACCGCCGACCAACTTCGGAAGAAACAACACAATCGACGTCACGCGCTTAGGCAAGCACCTCGAGTTTGCGTGCGCTACGGTTTCCAGCCGTTCCGCTGCCATGGAATGACAAGCTCTGAACTCAGCTGTGAGTGGTATAGGTGTGAGCGGACCATCGACGCGCCCATTTAACGTATGTCACTTGCTTTGATTTTCTTATATCTTAGACCCTAATTAATCTTTCACCTCAAATGTTTGGATGCTCGTATGATATCCAGATGTGTGTTTCATAATAGCACATAAGAGTTACCGTATATTGTCGCCCCGGCTTTAAACAACACATTCACGCTGTTTTGTTCTTGCACCTCCTGCTAAAACGTGAAGTTTAGTCGGCCTTACAGATATGTGTGTTGGTGCGTGGATGTGGGTGGGGGGAGGGGGGGGGCGCATTACTCACGTGCACGCATGGTCACGTGGTTATTTCTGCAAAACAGTGCTTACTAGGGCCGGTTGGGACACACCTAAATGAAGCGACATCAACGCGAAGAAGCAGACGAAACAGGAATAGACGACAGTTGAAAGTGTCTCGTCTGTCCCCGCTGCTTGTATTGTTTTCGATGCAATTTGTTTCAGGGACCATTCCGTTCCCATTTCCAAGGTACCACCCTTTTCTGGAGGTCCTAAGCTAAGAGTCACCAACCAGCTGTTTCTCATTCGAGTCGCCCTCATTTTATATCAATGCCTCTCGGGAAGCCCTATTTTTTCGGAAAGAGGTCACGCCAGCAATCTCAGGTCCTTAGGAGATTCTGGTAACATTACAGAACTCAAACATACAGTTAATGCCGAATGGCCTACCATTCACGAACACTTGACAATTACCTCTCATGCTCCCGAAGGCTCTCTTGCTGCTGCGTAAATTTGGAGTATTCTTCTTCAACTCTCCACACAAGTGCGCATGCAAGTTGAAGGACAAGGAGAGCAAGCCATGTTGCAACACCTTTGATCAACAGCTTGACGGATTCGTGCGCGTAAGCTCGTAAATGTAGAAAACGTTCTATGCACCTTCAGAACCCTAGATTTCTGTGTAAAAGCTGATAAAGGTTGCTAGAAGTTAGATAATGTTGAGCACGGCACTTCTTCATTGTCGTCATCCTCAACGTATTTAATATCGACTGTAGGGTTATAACATTTCCGATGTCCTCTGACTGATCATAGCTTGTGTGCTCACTGAATTTTACTCGCATGAGCATCTTGATTTCTTTTACCCCATGAGTGTCGCCCTCAGATGCACGTAGCCTCTCTTGGTATCCGTACAACGCCTAAAGGTTGCTTCGCTGGCAGTTTTGAGGCGAATAATAGGAAATGGCTGTAGATGCAATGCTCCTGTTGCAATGTACGTGTGGCGAATACTTCTGAAGGAGGCTCACGCATGCCTTTTGCTGGCGCTGCTCGCCGACATCTCGGGGAGTAACACTCGGATGAACGCTAAATAAGCCATACAACCCACATACAGTGCGACACCACGGGCCTATCTTAATTTATTTATTTACATGTACTGCCATCTTGCATAGCAAGATATTGCAGGAGTGAGTATATACATAAACTAGAAATACGATATGGAGAAATGTATACATTGAAAAAAGATTACATCAGGAATCATGGTCTTAAAATAAAGTTTTTTGTATGTATGTATGTACATCAAGAAGCATACACAGTTCATCAGTGAACAAAGTTGGGCAATTGTTCCATAAATTCATCATTGGGCAACTTGCGCAGGGGGCCGTCAAGACCATTCCAGATGTCAATAGTGTGAGGAAGAAAAAAGAAAACTTAAAACAATCAATGGATGATTGCAAAGGAACTATATTAAGGTGGTGACTTCTTGTGACTCGAGAGGAAGGGTTAACAAAAGCAATTGGCGCATCGATAAATAATTTCCCGTGAACTTGTGTTGGCCTGACTTATCTGTTGACCGTTGGCGTAATGAGTACAGTGCAAGTACATGCGCGCGAAGAGAAGTCGAACGGGATGGATTCATCATGCCCGAAGTCCAATTTCTTTCGTGACAGCAGAACAGTGCCTGTGGACTATCGGCTTGCTTGTCTGCAGCTTTTTCCTTGTACGTTGCCTCGCTGCTGGTGAAATATTGTGAACCGCCGCGTCCTTGTGGCGTCGTCACCTACATTTAGCCGATCAGTAGCACATACAGGTGTGTCCATTCAAATACGAGAAGGTTCGCAACAAGATATTTGTACTAAAAATGTATATCACTTCCTGGAACGAGTGGAAATCAGTCTGGTGTTGCCCGTTTATGTCCTCGTCGGTTGACTGCCCTCGTGCAGAGAACGCTTACCAACGCCACCATTACATTGTGTAGATTATTTCCGAGGGCGTGGCTGCAACTATGAACTCTAATTGACTTGGTTCAGTGCAGCTGTTTTTCAAATCGCCGTAAGTGCCATAAAGAATGCTTTCATCGACTTTGGCCTTTTGGTGCACATGCCCCTTGACTTCTGTAGTGTCGATGCTCGACCATACGGATCCATGGCACTGCCCCGTATGAACGTCGACAAAACATGTCGTCGACACATAGAGAGTATTGTGTTACATTCCAGCTGCGCAGGACACACGGTCAACCTAAATGACATTTTGACAGGTGACCGTGATATCCCATTCGATTAAGAACAGCGCTTGAGCAAAATACACACCCACAATGACACTACTGATACCCTTTTCTAGGATTTCATAATAATTCGCTGGGGTGACGGACACATGGAGGGGTAGGCAGTTTCGTTTATCCTTTAGTGTCTTGTCCTGCTATTTCTTTTTTCATTTCTGTCAGCTTGTCATGAAGCGAACACGGTTTAGGCCACGTTCATGTTCGTACAAAATGGGCGTCTAACCTCGAAATACAAACGCAGGCGTATAAAATCGGCCTGGCGAAATATACTTTTCCCTTCGATGAAGCATCCGTCTAAGGTGGGCGATCAAAAAGGACATTGAAGCTGCGTAACAGGTAGTAGTCCTTTATCTAATTTAATCATCTACAAGGTGTTAATTTTGGACTTGAAAGGCTTTCAGTATACAAGCAGAGCATTACTAGCTTTGCCCCTGAATTTCCGTTCCATATCAGTAACTTTCTTACTGATACTCGGAGGCAGTCAGCACTTGTACAGCCAGTGTCTCCAAGTACGTGCAGTTACGGTGCATGTCGGTCATGCCGACGCTCTATACTTATTAAGGTGGTCGGATTCTGACCCCACAGACGCGCATTCAACTCCGGAAGCTGCGGTAGCATTTCGATAGAGGCGGAATGCTATTTTTACGTGTATTGTGCCATGTCTGCGCGCGTCAAGCAACCTCACGGTACTGGTTGGTTTCTATAATTCCACCACTATGGCGGATGTTATAATGATACCGGTGTTTTGGCAAATGAGATTTCCTCCAACGTTACTATTAATAAGGAACTGTTAGGTAGGAATAGGTCATAAACTGTAAGTCAGGAATATATGTTAGTCGTTGAAGTGGGCAAAGGTTATTTTTATATATGTAGCGCAGGAGATGTTAGCAGCTTTAGAAGGTGCCAGCCATTACTTTTCACATATAAAGTACCGTAAAAAATCGCATATATGCAAAAGGTGCGCAGAATTACACCTAGACATGGCTCGTATCAATTAATCACTGGCAAAGAATCGCTGAATGGGGTATCCATTTACATCGTTATACGGAAGATGACACAAATGCAGTCCGGTCACGTAAGGCGAACAATATATTATGGATATATGCAGTCATGTGGACCCCAATATATGCCGATCAGATGGTCTACGTTAAACTCACTAGTGACAAAACACCCCAAATATTCACAGAGAATACCAATTAGCAGAACACAGAATACAGTTACGGAAAAACCCGTCAGAAACCAGCATGGTGAGACCCAAGAAATAAGCTTTGATTATTCTTGGAGCTTTTATGCCGGTAATTGCCACAACTTGCCGTAGTGTTACTAATTTGTTAACTGCCAATACAGCTATCTTTACTGAAACATTTGTTCACCGCTGACGTATGATAGTTATGAGAATGAAAGGTGAGTGGCATAGTGCACATACGTCGCGCAAGAAGTCCTGTCTGCTTTCGTTGTATCATAGACACCCTAATAAAGTATGTTGTGTATGCCCACTGAAGTGCTCGCAAGTGAGTTTTCTGGTTTCCGCTTCGTGAAGGGCACAACAGACGTATATTATACACAGAAAAGCGGCAGTGCCAGGAGTGTGAAGGGGAGAGCAGAGAAGGTTTACTTCTTAGTGTGTTATTTGTTCTGGCAGGTGGCGTCCGACATGGAAAAGGCGACAGGAAACTCATCAATGATCTTTACCGAAGGCAGCGTAGTCGACGTAGCCCGGAAAGTCATCGGCAACCAGGTGTGGATGCAAGGACGCTCACGCGAACGTTTCCTGTACACATACCGCTTTCGTGCGGCAGGTCGCTTAATCGTGGCTTGCTTCATATATATATATATATATATATATATATATATATATATATATCTTTCAGGCATACGCACTGCATGCTAACCGACATGAAGCGAAAATGATGATACTAGTATGAACGAGCCATCAACTATGCCAAACAGTGTATTTATTTTTATTACATACCACTCTTACTGCCATTCTCCGCGTCATATGACGTAATTTCTCTCAACTAGCAGCAGCAGAGATAATGCTGCTGTAATAATATAATAATATTATAATAATCAAAATTTTATTTAACGTGCCGAGGAACAACCGCCAGGTCTCTGTACTGGCGCACGGAAAAAATGCGAAGCAATACAATAACGAGACTCTACAGACGAAAAATACTAATAAAAATAACAAAGGCCAGCGTTCATAATAAAATTCGAGGGATAAAAAATGTTATAAAAATTGGGGGACCGTTAAGCTTCGCCTTTAAGAGTTGAACGCGATAGCGAAATCCGGCCCCTAGTGTGCACTTCAACCACTCAGTGCATACTTATTAATGTGTGTTCACACACACACACACACACACGCAGACACACACACACGCGCGCGCGACGTATGTGTAGTAATGGTAGAAGATTTCGATGTATTTAACACCACTTTTATATCAACTTCATGAAATTATTGTACAATGGTGTAGTCACATGGTTCTGTATTATGAACTGCGCGTAGGCTTGACACTTTTATTCGTAAATGGTCACATTCTGTCGTCCTTCGTGCGTTAACTATCTGGCAGCTATTCGATTTGTTCCTCTGGAGACCTCTTCCGGCTATCCGCAACAAGCATCGCCTTATGGTCGGTGAAATGGCAATTGTAGTACTTCACTTCTTTAATGGTGTCGTGAGAATGAAATGCTAAAAAAGTGGATGCAGAGCATCCGACAAGACCGCATATAGGCTCTGCTGTAGTTGCATGGCCTCCGAGATGGCGAGCGCGCTCGCCGTCTCGGAGGCCATAGCAGTCGAGACATTGCTTGATATGTCTTCCGCTAGATGGGCAGAGTTGTCCATTTTTGGAGCTGTCATTTTTCGCTCACGGCCGATTTTTCGCTCACAAGAGACGCGTGGAGACGGCGACACCGACGGCGGTATTTCTGCGGAACGAGCTCTCTAACGATAGCGCGTTAAAATTGCACATATACAAATATGTGCAGGCAACACAAGAAAACAAATGTCGACAGTGTATGACACTATGTTAGTACAGTGTTGACGTTATTATTATTATTATTATTATTATTATTATTATTATTATTATTATTATTATTATTATGAGGGCTGGCCGCTCAGTTGTGCATATCCCGAACAGCTCTCTTAGCACAACTTATGTTTTACGTGAATGACCCAATATTTTGTCTGTGCAAATAGACCGGTGTGATCCCTCAAAGTCACTATTAGGCCAACGCCTCTTATTAACTGATGTAGCGACGTTTCTTTCCCATTCAAATGTTCTTTCTCTTGCATGCCGATAGCATCAACCTAACAAAATCTCTTCTGTTAACGACTGTCGCTTGCTTGAATCAGATTTTGCTCTCTTTCCTGAATTGCGCATGTGCAAAAACATCTCCCGGGAATTCCATCAATTCTGTACCTCTATCAAAGGCATCTGAGACCAGCGATCTATATCCCCTCTTTGATAGCACTCTACACATTACTATTCCCACGAGCTTGCTGCTTTGCAATGTTTTCATTCTCTCGGCTGTATTTGAAAATTGTTTAGCGGTCCTCCTATATAATTTGTCAAATTGTACACTGCACTTTGCCAGGATCAACTCGATTATGCGTGTGTGATATGGAATGGCATTTCTAATGGCAGCAGAAACACCATTGAGCATGCACAGAAAAGAGTGCTAAGCATATATAAAGATCACTTCGCTAGGAATGACTCTGGTCGTCTCTCTCTAAAGCTGTAGCACTACTATTAGTACTCTTCACTTCAGTTCCGGCAAAATAGCGCTGATCTGTTATATATTTGCACAGTTGTTCACAGTATCATGTCCTGCTCTGCAGTGCTTACCTGACATAATATTCAAGTTGCACGTAAGCTAACTAAAACGAACTGCCTCTGCTGGCACAAAGCCACCCACACGATATAATGTATTTGCAATTATTTTTTTTTACCTCGACATTTCTCATAGGCCCCAGTCCCTGTTCCTTGCATTATTTCAAAATACCCGTTTCTCGTGTTGTGCCACGGCACTTCTGCCCTGCTATCGTGGTTATTTTGAGCATGTACTTTTGTTTTTTGCTTAATGCATTGCTTATTGCCTCTGCCTTATTGCAACGTGTCCTTATTGCATTGTTTATTGTTCATTTTTCTTAAATCATTTTCTTTCATTTTCCTAGTGCCACCAAAAATCCCGTAAGCTTCTTCTAGGGCACGACAACAGAATTACTATTATTATTATTATTATTACTGAACATTTTATGAGAATCACGCTTTTAACGTATGCGTCATGACCTTTACCGGTGCGGCGATTGTCTCCCTGTACATCGAGTGTTTTTATTTATGTATATATTACAAATCAGGTTATGGTTCAACCACATAATTCAAGCTCAATCAGGATATGAGGATGTAATTCTTATCGGCTAAATATGCTGAATGAGCACATCGAAAATTTTGTAGTCTATAATTTACAGTGAAAACTGCAATATATGCAGAAATTATGTCGTGCTGCCTCGTTCGCGCAGCGGTTTATAATCTAAGAACGCAATGCACCTCTAAATAGCACTATTTCGCATGCGCATATGATAGAATGCTATATTTGGAGAGGTAAATAGTCTGTGGGAGCAAGAACATATACGTTTTTTAGCCGCCATTTTATACCCTTAACTCGTCTTGCGCTTCCAGCAAAGCAGAGGTCATAGGGCATTACTTTTAAGCATTACTTTGAAAGAAGGGGAATGAAATACCTTGAAATAATGAGGAACTTCTCAATTAACTAATAAATATTATTACTTTCAGTTGATTAGTTTATTAGTTAATTAAATTAACTAATAGATAATATTAGAAATATTATTTTTACTCTAATAGGATGGATTTGCAGGCTAGTTGGTCAAGCATCATGGAAAAAACAGCGGGAACACAAGGACGATGAAAAAAGGCACATACACCACACCACGGAGCGTGATGTGGTGTATGTTCCCTTTTTCATCGTCCTTGTGTTCGCGCTGTTTTCTCCATGATATTTCTACTCATTATGGATTTAAACATCTTTCTTTCCGGTGATGGAATTCAGCATTTGTGTTATCTCATTGCATCGATAGGAATATGATGACGCTTTCTTCATTTGCGACGTTCGTGATCTGCTGAGCAAAGTTGATCTATGGAAGCGTGAGCTACCCCGAGTCACTCCGTTCTATGGTAAGTATCACAAGGTGCGAGTCGAATAAGCGCCTATTACTATAGTCGTAATGTCCGTACCGCGCGGTGAACTAGAGAACAAGTGGAAGTGCAGTTCATGGACGAGAGCTCCAGAGAAGACCTTCAATTCCTTTGATGTTTTATTCAAGTTGAAGACACAAACTCTTAAATGCGTTCAAGGGCAGTGGGAAGATGAAAAATAGTGCGCCGCTCTCGCTAGGTCGCCCAAGGCCAGATCATAGCGATCTGATTGATTTGTGCTTGTTGTCAACATAGATTGTTGAAGATGAAGCTTTTAAGTTCTTGTTTGAATGCATGCAAAGTTGATGATGATTTTATTTTATAAGGCAGTAACAAAGCTATCGGTCTAAAAATACGTTTTGTAACGGATCTTCTTTATCACAATGTAGCAAACACTATCTATTTTTGCCCAATATTGTTCTTTTTTTCCTAATTGGTTTGGTTTACTGGGTTGTTACGGTTGAGCGCTTACTAGCACTCTAGCAGTGTTAACTGGCACGTGCAATTCCGTAAGGGAAAATGTACGGTGAGGAAATTTAATGGAAGGTAATGCAACCCTCGATAGAGGGGAGCATGTTTACTTCATCTTAGAGAACTTAGTTTTTTTTTGTGCTTCCTTATAAGGATGTTCCGAGGATATTACATTTTATGCTTCTGTTGTAGTACTTAATCTTTTCGTTGACGGGATTTTCTACGTCCTTGTGAAGCTTACTAAAAATATTGTGTTTCATGTCATTAATAAATACTTCCTTACGCGTGCGGTATGATTTATGAGGTCATTTAATAATTCGCCTAATTTCGGAGCAATCAATATCAGAAATAATTTTTCAAAAGGCAGACTTAAAAAAAAGTGGAAAGAAACTAGCCTGCCCTCATTTGAAAATCTGCTATTCAATGAAAACTTTTCATGCAGTAGGTTGGAAATGATTACTGCTTAATTCTCTTCGCTGATGACTCCATACGTGAAGCCCGAGCATCTTAAGTACACTAGGAATTATTTGTGAATTCTTTGGCATTGAATATCTGTTTTTATGGCGCACACTGCATTTATAAATATTTCATCATTATTATATCGTTATATTATAGTTTTCCTCTTCTATAGTACTATAAATCGATGGCCTACACCTTCCTGTTTCAGCTATCAAGGCTTGCACTGATCCTGTGGTACTAAAGCTATTGAAAGACAGCGGTGTCAATTTCGACTGTTCAAACAGGGTGAGCTCTCGTATCAACTATCTGTAGCCATTGTTATGAGCTTGTGTGAAATGTTTCAAGAGGAACTAGAGTAGGGATAGGAAAACGTTGAAATGAAATGTGTGAGCAAAAATTTCGACGATACCTGCATAAGTGAAATGTCATTTTATATGTGGTATTCCTAGTGTTACTGCAATGGGAGTTTTACTGACAGTTGTATATGCGGGAAAAAGAATCATTACTTCTTACATTCAAGCGAAAAATCTGTTTCACACTTATTCACTTTGTATTAGCTGAGGTAAGCAAGTCTGTTTTCAATGAAGACATAGGTGTGAAATAAAAACCGAAGTGCTTCCATTTAGATACTGAACAGACCGTTAGGAGCAAGCATAGATTGTGTCGTTGTTTAGGATGATGAAGAAATTTACCTTTTAACAATACGAATTGTATTCTGAGTACCAGATGCTTAACATTTTTGTAATATAAAATGAACAAAAAGAGGTCGAAATTCATTCGTTATGCAACATGAACTATGCGGAAACTTTTCATGCTTCCAAATGTAAGCCAGTGTGCGGTGAGAATTGTGTTAGTTTACTCAGCTACTCAGTTGCTCAGTATCGAGAACTGGAAACACATTTTTCACGTTACCAACGTATCTTCGCGCCAGCATTCTGAAGGAACGGAATATACACCTACTTCATTTGTTATATCTTTAACCGCAATATCACTCTACTTCTCGTAGCCGATATTCCGACCTTAGTGAACACTAGCACAAAGAAAATCTTACACATTGCACGTTTTTGGTGAAAGCTCGGTGCCTCAGAAATCGAAAGATTTAAATCATTGGAATTGCGGTTGCCACTTAAATCACCACTTATGTGTATGTATTAATACTACCATGAATATTGGTTTTGTAGCATAAAAATCATTCAATAATATCATCTCGATCGCGGAATTTTCAACACTACAAATTATAAGAGAATCACAACTCTTCAGTTCCGGCTATAACTCAGCAGCATCGCATTTTTTTTCTAATGTCATGCTATCTCAGTGTAATCTATTCGAATATATGAAAGGTCTTACCTCTGAGGCGGCTCCCTTAAAGACCTTAATCAGGCCTAACGATGCAATCCACATTGGCTACATTGTATGCGCAGTGCCCTTGAAGATGCCAGCATTAATTTTGACCTGTGATTTTTCTAATCAGTGGTGCTGACAGGCACAACTTATCTAATCAGCAGAGCACCGCTTTTAGCAATGGTTGCTGAACGTCGGGCGTAGCTTATCAGGTGCATCTTGTAATGTGTGGGAAAAAATCACTGCGTATGCACGGGGTGAATGATGATGAGTGGGCGAAGCTCCGGAGGGAATCATCGGTAAACCGTGAAATCTTCCGTGTATTCGCCCAGTCGATCATCATGTAAAGACGTCTTACGCAGCCCCTTACACAGGCCGGAACGCGCACCGCGTTTGCCGACGCCTTCACATGACTGCTGAGAGAGTATAAGGCGGAGAGGCCACAGCGTCTTACACCAGCTTCTTACACGGGCCGTAACACGCTAGCACAAACGCGTTAGAAACGCGCACTCTTTCGTTAATGTTGGGTATTTAGTGGCTCCACCAGGAGGCTTGAGGCGACAAGACGCACCTCGCTACGGCTCCGCGATTTTCGTCGGAAATACCGCATTCACTAGATCTACGACGCTCTACCTTTCTCAAGGATAAGACCAGTGTTCCGGCACCACATGGACATCATGTAGGGTACGTCGGAGCAGTGTACTTATGTTTTGGATGCTGATTCCCGCACCTGCGACACGGCAGCCTCGCTAACCCTTACCGCCGGAGCCTCACCGGCGGCAGCGGGAAACGCGACCCTGCGTTCCGGCGTGATGGACGACGAAAGAACCATGGATCATTAAACCACTCCTGTGCATGTTGTGAGACGCCACATTAGTCCACAGACCGTCATCTTGAGACTGGGCACCAAACTCAACCTTGCAAAGTATCCGGCCTACCAGGTCACCAACGCCATCGGCGTCGCTGCTGGACTCACGGCGTCTGAGGTGCGCGACGTGAACATACAAGTAAGAACGCTACAGAACCTTGTCGCGGCGACAAGCGGCCGAGAATCGGCGACGCAGAAACTCGCTGGCTTGCGCTCACTGACACTTAACGGAGAACGCCACGATGTGACCGCCTATGTGGCAGCCGAAGCACACCACGCACGCTGCGTTGTTCATGGCCTTCCCAAGGATGTCCCTGACGACCAGCTTCTAAGCATCATTAGCATCGAAGACCGGCAGATTCTGGCAGCACGTCGAATACGCCAGTCAGAGGCTATACTCCTCACAGTGAAGGGTGCCACGATTCCCAAGGAAGTCAAGGTGGGCCTGTGGCTCACAAAAACGCAACCTTTTCGCCCTCGCGCGGTACAGTGCACCATTTGTTTAACCATAGGCCACCGCGCCGATGTATGCCCCACGGCGCATGAATTTACTCGCTGCGAGACATGTGGTCAACAGTTCCCTGCCGGGCAACAACCCGAACGTACGGCTCACGAATGTGAACTTAAGTGCTTCAACTGCGAGGGACCACACGCGGCTCGCGACCCACGGTGTCCGAAGAAACAGCAGGCCGACAAGCTCGCCCGCATCGCCGCCGAAAAAAGACGACTAAGGAGCACACCAGAAGACTCTGCTGTGCCTCAGAAGAGCCAAACAAGTCAGAGTCGAGCAACCAAACCAACCAAGAAGAACGACGAAAACTTTCCCTCACTGCCACTTCGGAACCGGTTTTCAGCTTTACAAGATACCACACCGGACCCACAACCAGAACCCCGGCCCAGGTCTGGCAGTCTGCCAGGTTACACAACGAAGCGACCAGCGCCACCGCCACCGCCACCCAAGCCGAAAACCCCAAGTTATATTCGGGCCCTCCTCTCCCAGAAGTCGCCTGTGGCTTCCGAAGAACCCCCGCACAAGCAACCGAGACAGGGTCCATCAGACAAGGTGAGTCCGTCCTTCACTCCACTGGGTCACAGTGCCAACAAACAACATAACACCCCTACACATGCATCCACCTCGACTGCATCTTGCGCTGGTCCACAAGTATCAGCACCACCGCATTATTTTCTCGCATATAAGGCCGAGACAGATACGCGGTTAGAAACAATAGAAAAACAACTTAGCCTTCTGCAGAAGCAGCAAGACGAGATACAGGCACAACAAGTAGAGATCCTCAAGCAACTAGCAGCACTCGCGCAATCGCTTGAGCTCCTGAGAAACGCAGCAACTACGCGCCGACGTGGTACAGCACGTGACGATGCACACCCATATAAGCTTGTCAATACTAACAATGGCAACGTCGAGTAATTTTCAGCCCGTTCCGTCACAGCCCACTGCGGGGATTATCGTGTGGCAGTGGAACTGTCGAGGTATTCGCCGCAAACGTAGCTCCCTCTTACATTTCATCAAGCAATCCCCGCGTAAACCAGATGTCATAGTTCTCCAGGAACCATTAGCATTAATCTCCTTACCTGGCTATACAACCTACAGTGCTCCTAGCATCCCACAAAAACGTAGGCATGGAACTGCACAAGTCACGTACCGGATCATGGCCTTAACGCTGGTATCGGACCAACACACCGTTCTGCAGGAACCACTCGACTACCTGAATAATGACAAGGAAGAAAGCGTTTTCTTAAAATGTAGATTTTTTCGACAGTACGACATGAGCATCATCAATACATACCGCCTACCTAATTCGAAAATGCACCGTAGCCCATGGCATCGTCTTTTCAAGCAACTTGAAAAATCGGACTTGCTTTGGACAGGCGACTTCAATAGCAGTCATACCTACTGGGGATACCATGCCTCCTCGGAGGCCGGGATGACCCTTCTCAACTTGGCCCACACACACCACCTCTCTCTTCTCAATGATGTCAGCACGCCCACTAGAACCGGTAATTCTGTGCAACGGGACACGAATCCCGATTTGGCATGGAGCAGAACAAAGAAGACACCGGACTGGCGCAATTTGGGTGAAACATTCGGTAGTGATCACTGCATCATCGAAATTACCATTCCCTTACCTAATCGACAAAGAGGTCCCAGGCGTGGGTACGACTCAATACCGCTGGAACTCACAGACTGGGACGCATATCGCAGGGTAACTTCAGAAATGAAAACGTCGACACTTGACGATTGGAACCGCTTCCTCCTTACAGCACATAGACAAACCACCAAATCAGTTCAACGCAACGAGGACAACCCACAAATTGACCGGCACCTTGTAGGACTCTGGGACAAAAGGCATGCGCTAATTAGGAGATGGAAGCGGAACAAATTAAACAAACGTCTCAAATCCCGTATAGAAGAGATCACGCGAGAAGCGCAAGAGTATGCGGACAAGTTGGCCACCGACAATTGGCTGGATATCTGTGAGCGCGCGGGCAACAACTTACACACGAGCAGAGCGTGGTCTCTTTTTCGCACCTTGCTTGGACAACCCAAACGAAAGAACCACCTAGAAGTTATACAACTCAAGAAAGGCACTGACTCGCAAACCTTGGCTGAACAAATCGCTGACCACTTCTTTCCAACAGCTACGACTGTCCGTTGCACTCATCCTCTGCCGGTATTGGACGACCACACTCCTTCCGATCTCGACCGCCCCTTCTCATTGGGGGAGCTGCGAATGGCTATCGACGCCTGTAAACGGCAGACAGCGCCAGGCCCGGACGGGATAAGCAATAAGATGTTGAGAAATCTGCCCGAAACCCAACTGCAGTTTCTCCTCGACACCATCAACAAAATTTGGGAAACAGGCAATATACCCGCAGAGTGGAAAATGGCCACGGTCATTCCCATTCCGAAGCCCAGTAAGGCACCAACCGAAATTGCGAATCTTCGCCCGATTTCACTGACGTCGTGTCCAGGTAAACTTATGGAGCGCATGGCGCTCACGCGACTACTCTGGCAGCAGGACAGAACCTGTCCGGTTGACCCACGCGTCATCGGTTTCAGAAAACACATGTCTACGCAAGATGCGATGCTTGCTTTGCAGGACGTGTACACTGAATACAGCACCTCTCAACTGCGCGCCATAGTTGGCCTTGATATCAAGGGTGCCTTTGACCACGTAACCCACGCGGCGGTTCTTGAGGGCCTCAGGGCAATCCGACCGGGGCAGAAGCTATACAACTACGTCAAGAATTTTCTTACTGACCGCACGGTTGCCGTACAGGTAAATGAAGTACAAGCACGCACGCGGTACCTCCAACGAGGCGTGCCGCAAGGGTCAATTCTGTCACCGACACTCTTTTCCCTCGCTCTCAACGGTCTGACGCACAATCTGAGATCTGTACCAGGCCTTCATTTTACCATATATGCGGATGACATCACCCTCTGGGCCGAAAATGGTTCCCCATCAGATATACAATACACGCTACAGTCGGCCATTGACAATACTGCTCGATACCTTGAAGACAGAGGGCTCACTCTATCCAGTGCCAAATCCTTGTTTATCGTCGTCACTAACAGGAAACTTCCAAACGCACAGGAAGACAGGCAAATCGTTACACTCTCCATAAAGAATGAACCCATTCCGAGGAAGCCCTGCATAAAAGTTTTAGGCTTCTGGTTGCAAGACGACGGTAAGTCAAATGAGTGGCTTCGACATACAACCCAACAGTTACAGCAAGTCCACCGTCTCTTAAAACGCACAACGCACAAGCTGAGAGGCATCAAAGAACACCAACTCAGGCGCATGACCCTTGCCCTAGCCATTCCCCGCATCTTGTATCAATATCCATATATTGAAATTACGAAAACCCAGAAATCTAAGCTCGAGACCCTACTTCGTCAGATTTCTCGCACTATATAGGGTACCCCTCAATACGCCAAGTCTGATAGGGTTCAAGGAACGGCTATCCTTCCAAACCTCGACGAGTTGGCTCAAATTCACCGGGAAGCACAATTCACGCGTCTCAAGCTATCCGCACAAGGATATGCTCTGCTTCGTGAACTGGGCTATGATATACCTCCACCTGTCGCACTTGAACCATCCCGGCCCCCATGGGCGACGCTCGACCAGATCAACGTCGAACCTGTGCCGCGGAACATGGATCGAGATACCCAAACAGGACGACGCGAAGCACGAGCCCAACATCTCCAAGAAACCACAGGAGAGTGGATCCTGTACACAGACGCATCTCCGTCTCAGACCGGCGAGGGCTTTCGAACGGGAATAGCTTCCGATGGACTACCACTTTCATGGGGCTTCCATTATAACATCGGTACACAATGCATGGCCGAAATCACAGCCATAGCAGAGGCAATTACTATGCCCAACCCAAATGCCCGTTGTTTACTCATACGAACAGACAGCCAGGCAGCCTGTCGAGCCTTCGCGACAGGTGACCTCCCAGACGCGCTATACAGCATACTAACAAAGCACTTAGATGTCCACCCGTCGCTACGTGTTCGAATACAGTGGATACCTGGTCACTCAGGGATAAGGGGGAATGAAGTGGCACACGCCATGTCCCGTGTAAGTCTCCCGGGCCCTCCCCTGTGGTGGCCGGATTCACTGAAGCGAACCGAACTACTTGCTCTGGCGCGTTTAGATAGGCGCGAACGATTAGATGAGATGCGCAACAACCGCAGGGTTTATCCTGATCCACCTCACTCCATGACGAGACGCGAGGCAGCCCTGGTGAGGCGTGCCCAAACTCACTCTTTGATGACACCTCACATTGAGCACTACGTACAAGGCAAGGACGGGTCTCCTTCCTGCGTGGCATGCGGTGGATTCCCCGATAACGCCCACGTTCTGTGGAATTGTCCGAGTGCGCGTGCAGCTATGGACGAGAGCCTCAAACACATACCAACCAAACTAAGACCTGCGACCCTGGAGGAGTGGCTGGCGGACTCCTCCCCAGACCTCATGAAGGCACTCCTTGGACATTTAACACTTCTAGGCCTGTCTGAGGGCTAGGCCTTTTTTTTTCTATTAGTGGACCCGGACGGGGGTTTCCTTTTTTTTAATAAAGTTGTTCTCTCTCTCCCTCTATTTAGTGTCATCGTGGTGCATGTGTCCAGGTGTGCTTCGTCGTGTAGTGGCTAGCGCCGCGCGTTCGGAAGCGAGCGGTCCCTGGTTCGACTCCGCGCTTCGGACACAACTGTCGGAATTTTGTCATAAAACTAGACGTGGCTACCTACTACTACTACTACTACTACTACTACTACTACTACTACTGCTACTACATACTACACAGGAGGGACAGACCCACACCCTAGGAGCTTCGCCCCTAAAAATCATATTCATAACTAGCATAAGACTGAATATGGTTGCTTTTCGCATAAGCATAGTTATAGTTCAGGCAGCCGATGAATAATCACAGCTGGTTTTGGGACGTAATACACCAGAAATCAATCAAGAATCTGAGGTGCGCAGCATTTCGCATGCATACGAGGAGGGAAGCGACGCGTGAGACTTCTCGAGAGAAACATTCACTAAGCGGAAGGGAAAAATTCCCCTGCTCATATATTTTTCTGCCCTGCTGGCCTTTCTGCCCTGCGCGGCATAAGTACCCATGCCTCTACCACTGGTCTATTTCAAGTGTAAAAGAGGAGGAAGGCGAGCAAAAAAAGAGAAAGAATATGCGGTTTAAGAACTCGATAGAGGTGTAAAGATACGACATTAAAGCACTGGTGTAACGAAGGGTAGTGTATGTAAGAAATAGAGAGAAAAGAATAAATGGTGACAGAATAATGTAAGATGTCAATTCTTTTGTATTGTTTTTATGTTTGGTATGTTTATATACGTATACTTTGTGTAATGCCCCCCTTACCCAATGCCCCCAATGGGGCCTGTAAGGTACTTTGAAATAAATAAACAAGTAAACTGCGCTTCAGGCCAAAACAACGGCCCTGGGAGACAGAGCTTGCATATAAAAAAGCACGACATTTGATTTCGCTCCCTTTAGCGTACAACACCTATTCGCTGATTTTGCCTTGGTACTGCAGACATGGTCATCCTAGCATAAGTTTTCTTCCGTAGCATGCGATAGGTCCCTTGTGTTTACCGCCTTGGTAGATTAGCGGCTGGGTGTTGGTTTGCCAATATCTTGGTCGCGGAATTAAATGCCGGCCACCGCGATTTGCATTTGTATGCTGGCGAAATAGAAAAAAAGCAAAAGCTAACCGTGTACTCATGGTCAGGTGCAGATTAAACAAGTGCAGATTAAAGGAGCTCGGCCCAGACAACTTTTAATGAAATTGGAACCAGCCGTTCTCCGTAGGAGAAATAAACTCGTCCGCTGTGCACTTCATTCGCCACAGTGCTTTGCTTGTGACCTCGTGTAACGATATTCGTAGCCATCTCGGTCCGCCCAACTGCCCGAGGGACCATGGAACACCCAATCTGAACCGCAATACACTGTATCCTAAGGTTGAGACTCGGACGCCTACTTTTTCCACAAATATTCAGCCCTTTGACTACGTACCCGAGATTCTGGAGGAGCTATGTGAACTCCTCTGCGTTGACACTCGCAAGAAACCCGTGAAAACGACGAGAGACAAATTGAACCACAACCACAACGCCTGGCTGACAATTGTTCTTTGTCCGAACGAAGCATTCTCTAAAGAAGTAAATCAATCAATGCGTTGTAAGTCGCGTTGAAAGAACTTCTTATTCCAATACAGCACAGTTGCTGGTCCAGCGTTGTGGTTGTGTCCCTTCTTCACTCTGTCTCGAGATGTTGGCTGGTTTTTGGCAAGTAACACGAAACAAATGGCACAAGTGTCAACTCTTCCACCAGCACTGATGTTGCGTTATTTATAGCTCGGTTTCCACGTGACACCTATTCCCGGATTGCACGAGATCAGCCTCGGTTTTTCGACCGCTTATTGCCCGTAAAATGCTCTCTGTGCCATTGAGGGCACTGGTCTTTTTGTCGACAGTTAATGTGCTTGAAGTCCTATATCAGGAAATCAGCATGGAGCTGCAATATTTACACACGACCTAAAAAAATTGAAGGGACGAACCATCTCGATTCTAAGAATGTGAGCTCACAAGTGTCGTGTGAGAATCTTCAAGGGTTCACTTTTGTTCTGCGTTGTGGTTCGTGTTTGAGAGAGAAATACTAGAGAAGGGCAACATATCTTTTCATTCTGGTGAACAAAATTTATATTCCCCAAATGTTCGCTTATTAAAGAAAACGCAAGTTTCAGGGAACTATTATTCTGTTATTAAGTTCATTTCGGCGTTGCCTTCGAGTGTGCAGTTTAACCGACCATGTACGCTCCTTAGCACGCCGCACAAATACCCCCTGAATGGTGCACTTACTCTGAGTGCTTTCTAATTTGTTCTTAGAAAAAAAATAAGCGACAGATGCATATGTTGAGCTGTAGTTTGTGCTTTGCGCAATTGAGGGTTTATGAAGTGACGTAGCAGTTTAAGGCAAAAATAAGACCGAGTTGGTGAAGTTATTTTAATTAAAAAACAAGAATATTTGCGATCTGAAAATAACTCAGCTTGTACGCTTACGTAACATCTCACTCAAATTCATCAGGTATTTGAAAGGCCGTTGCACTACTACGTGTAACAATTAAACTCATATTCTGTGAAGTTTTCGTGTGGTAACTTAAAGCCGAGTTCAAACTAGCTTTCTTCAAAGTATATATCCTCTCTTTGGTACCATCCTACAGAGGGAGATTGCTACTATGCTTGCCCTTGGAACGGCGCCTGAACGCATTCTATACGCCCAGACAGTAAAGAATTGTTCGCACTTGGACTACTCTTTGGATCGGGGCGTTGATCTAATGACATTCGACTCCGCTGAGGAACTGGACAAAGTACATCATAAGGGCGCAAGGTGACTATATATATTGACATATGTTATGGTTAGGAATTGTATAAGACCTCGAAAGTCTTTGCAGGAGCTGCGTAGAAGGATAAAAATATCTGACACGTCTTTATTGAAACTGTCGAATAAAAAAAGTAAAATGGCATTTTTCAGTATGGGCATAAATAATTACTAATTAATAATATGGCGTAGCCTTTGCGAGTGAATCAGAAACTATACGCTCTTATGCGAATCGC
This sequence comes from Hyalomma asiaticum, assembly GCA_013339685.2. Lineage (NCBI taxonomy): Eukaryota > Metazoa > Arthropoda > Arachnida > Ixodida > Ixodidae > Hyalomma > Hyalomma asiaticum. The sequence goes on from CM023488.1 coordinate 53,320,116, forward strand.
ACGTTTCGTCGAGGAGGGGACGGTTGCAGTTAGCTAAGGCACCTGGTTAAATCTTAGTCATAATTAATGGAAACCTGGCTTCCACGAATGCATACGCATATTAATGCAACATTTAGCAACCTTAATGCAACATTAATGCAACCTAACTATTTTGTGAATTATCAGAAAATTCATGCATTCTAAGCGTTTTCTGTAATCCTTGATGTATCCTAAATTCTTAGGTATCTGTTTGCACAATTGTGTCTATGTTAAGATGAGCATATGCATGTATGTGCATGAGGAGCCCATATACTGCAAGCAATTTCAAAATAATCATGATCCTCTGTTTCTCTTCACACTTTGATGGAAATCCTCCCCATCATAAAATTTGTGTTTGTAGAAATACCAGCAACACGCAACGGCAAAGCTTTGCAGAGTATCAGCGATGTCACCTTGCCAAGAACAATTAGAATTTTCTACATATTTGGCTATGCTAATTTTCTAAATTTTCTCTGTTTCTTTCCCTCTTTCCTTTTCTTCTTTCTTGTCGTGTCTCCTTTCTACTATCTTTCATTCACATCAACACTTTCCCCCTGAGCATGGTAGCCAGCCAGTCTCAGCACTGGCTAACCTCGCTCTCTTTCCTCCTCTCCTCCCTCGTCTTCTATATGAGAAGAGCAATGAAAATGGCGCAAGTCGCGTTTCTGACATAACTTTCAACCACGTAATTTTCCGCCACGCAAAAACAAAAGGGGAACAGGAAATATGAATGTGTTAAACCACATACCAGCAGCTCCGTTTGCGGAACATCACGCTGGTTCTAAAACGCGCCTCAAAGTGGACATGTTTTATCTTTTTCAGGCTCTTGCTCCGCATAATCGGTGACGAAGAGGGATGCCACTACACCCTGAACAAAAAGTTTGGGTGCTTAATTAGCGATGCCCCACAATTACTGGAGAAAGCGCGAACCCTGGGTCGGACAGTCGTAGGCATAGCGTGAGTATGTCTAGGTGCACGCATGACAAGCGTGAGCAGTGTGGGCGGATAACACTAACGCAGCAAAATATGTTCGCTGGACGTATTTGCGACTCAGTGAATTTAGAACAACTTATAATACTATCAATATCTAGGGTTTTATGTACCAAATTCATGATATAATTTGGAGCTTTCATAATTGAGGGCTCAGGAAATTTCGACCGCTTGCTGTTAAAAAGCAGTCATGGTCATCACCCAGTACACGGAGCTCAACATTTTGCGTCCATCGAAATGTGTCTGCCGAGGCCAAAATTTGATTTCGCCACCTTCGGATGAGCAGTTCAGGACAATAGCCACTAAAACCGCAGTGGGACTGAAAAGGACATATGTTGCTGTAGCGCACAGCTCAGTTCTCTGTGGCGGTACTGCAGATTAATAGTATTGTGCTATAGTTAAATTTCGATGACCCATTATAATTTCCCAGCATTGCGCTAAGGTAATTCCTAACTATATATGAGATTACTGATATTTTGTTGCTGAAACTGCGTCGTTGCTTTCCCATAGTACTTTTTTTTAAATCGGTTGTTTTGTACAGTGCTTGTTAGTTCTGCGTCACATTTCATAAATGTTTTTTTTTCTGCCGTTGATGTTTTTTCTAGTTCTAATATCAAGCCGCTGCTTTCCTAAGCAATGTTCTTCTCTTGTAATATCATTTGATGCCAAGTCTGAATTCTCAAATAGTAGTGTGAGGTTCAAAGTACAATGAATATTTCGGCGTTCGCCTTCTGATAAATGGCATTCTATTTGATGTAGAGACTTCTTTCTATACCGTTGTAATGGTAATCCAGATAACTATCAGGTGTCACAAAGCTGATTTAGTTCTATGCGGACATGTTATCACAAGCAACACGCAACGTACCTTTCACATTGGTATTACCAATACGCTTTAGAGTTAGACATTCCTCCGAGTGTAGGTCAACGTACACTGCCTGTAACATTGAAAATAGTTGCGACAAAGTGCGTGTATAATTTTTTCCATGCTGTCTTGTAATATGACGCAACCGGCACTCCACAGTGAGATAAAAGGGAAGCCCAATTCTTCAGAAGCTACTTCGAATGGTCTTTTTATAAATTTAGTAGGTGACGTAGCATCTCTTTTTATCTCTTTGGACAAACAATAAACAGTACCTGAAATTAAGTTCAGTTTTATTTTCAAATTAGCTTGATTATTTTATTAACCAAGAATTTTGGCAAGGACAGAAATTCCGGAAGAGGAAGCCGCTGGTATTTTTGATCCTTGCAACCCTTGCATAATCTGTCGCTACTGTGCATGAAAACGTCCTTTCACACATTTCTCAAAACTGTCCCAAGAACAAGAATAAAGTTCTCTCGCAGCTAAAGCGAAGCAGACGAACTTTCAGAAAAAAAGTGCTGGTGACGTGTTTTCCTTAATATTTAGCAGTATCTCAAAATGTGTCACGAAGTCTTCTGGGCTTCGAAGAAGTATCACAATTACTTTGTTGCCTAATTTCAACATTCATTCCATCCAACACACTTTTCAGGTTTCATGTGGGATGTGCCTATAAGGACCCGAGCATATTCGTGAGAACGATTGAGCAAGCAAGAAAGATATTTGACTTGGCAACTGATATGGGCTTTCAAATGACCTGTCCTTGATATTGGCGGAGGATTTCCTGGTGGCCTACGAAACAAGGAAAAATTTCTTAAGGTGATCACAGAACTTTCCATCTTCAACTTTCTACATAGCAACCGAAAACTAGGGCGAGAGCGGAGATCATGGTGAGACATGGAAATCCCACCCCTGAAAGTCTCCGTGCAAAGGTCACGTATTTGCTGGCGCTTTATACTAGAGATGGCACACAGCGTATGGAAACACATGGGCAAAGGTCGGCTTCATTTTGAACGCGTCGACTAGGTAGCCATTCATGTGAGGTGAGTTGTACATACTAGAAGAAAAAATGCTTCGCTCCTTCATGATGGTCACCTGCCATGAAAGCCTTCTACTTTGTTTTCAGAAGATAGGGAAACCTACCGTAAGTGCCTCTAGCGGAAGTATCAACCTTTTCTACGGAAATGTAACAAAATGCTGGATATACACGAAGTGACCCAAACTTATGTCCTGACAAGGGACGTTTACTGCTGAAGTAATATTCTCTTGCACTGGAAGGAAATAAACACAATAGCACCCACATTTCAGAAAAGAAAGAATGAAAACGGACAGGAATTGTTCGTATGCGTTGTACACTGGATGCCCATACCAAATAAGCCAGGAGTACGGGTATGCGAAACGTAAGGATGCGAGGAGATCGCAGAAGTGCTGCGCTGGAAAGGTATATTTGGAATATTTGTATGTTTTGCTAACATTCTGGCGAAAAAAATGATTTTGTGTTCACCTGCAGGAATAAATGTTCAGTATCTAGAACACTTGGGAACACTTATATTTCTTGGGAGAACTGATAAATTTATTGAAATGTGATAATGAAAATATTACCGGCGGTCTCATTGGTTTATAATACTAAACCTTAGCTCAGCCATATTCGTGTCCTTTTTTAATTTGATGATGCACTGAGAATGAGCTTTTTATAGGCGTATTTACTCCTTCCCGCCCATATACCTCGCTGAACCACGCCAACGAAGTACTTCCACCCGTAGCGCTATAGGATTTTCGAGAAAGACCCAATGAACTTCATTTCCGGTGGCGCCTACGGCAAGGTTATCCTGGCTAGCGAAGCTTTGTTACAAAAGCAATTGGTACATAGAGACATGGCTGTTTGTTCCTTTCTGCCCGTGTTTTGCACGTCCTTCTTGAATAGATATCTCGGCAACCTCCGCAAAAAATGGGAGCATGGCGTGGCTTATGTTGCACCACCGAGGGCCTATTTTGCTTTTCTTTAGGTTACGGCGACTGCGAACGGATGAGTTCAAGATAATGACGTGTACAAAAGAGCAGGGCTGTGATACAGCAAAGAGAGATATGAACCATCATATAAAATAAGAAGGATATCTTGCTTCTTGAGTAAAGATACAAACACTTGCAGGACAAAATATATGTGCCCAAAAATGACCGAGCGCGACAACAGTTCGCTACAAAAATTTAAGCAAGATGCTTAACTCCGCAGTCAGATATTTCCTGCCGTACGTTGAGGACCCATGGGCGTTATGCGATGATTTTATCTTTAAGAGCAATGTACTAGCTCCACCATAACTTGCAGCAGTGAGTAGAAAATGCGTTGCCGTCAGAAAACCAATTATTGATGCGAATTGATTTACAAGGAATATTACATTTCGTTATGACGTCATATGCAGAGAGCGTTTACGTAAAGATCCTGCATATCCCACCCTTTGGTGGAAATCGGTGTCATACGAAGCAATCAGTGATGAAATCGCCTATGTCGAATTGTTTCGCATTATTTATGTGCAGGGTTAAACCTCCCAAAACCTGCTCTTATGATGAGGGACGCCGTTGTTATGGGCTCGGTAATTTTCGACGTCTTGGAATTCTTTGACGTGCACTCACATCGCAGAATTGTTTCACATTAGGCCAAGCATTGCGGCTAAGATTAAGGTCTTTGTGCAGAGAGCATGAGTGGGTGCGTGCTGTTTCCTCAAAGAACATTGCACGCTATACTGCGCTGATGTGCGCATGATAAGCATCGTCTGTAGGAGTATTCCTACAAGATCGAGCAAAGTTAGACAAAAGCATGACAAGAAAATTGCAATACTATGTATTGCTTATTGCATTGCTCCGATAGCGCCTAACTAATGCATTAGAAGCACAATTCATGATGGTGCGCACGCACCAGCATCACAAATAGCGGTGTGATAGGTTTACTCACGATATGTGCCGCGTGGGAGGAGCTGCCGTATCCTAGCGCTGACGCGCTTACTTGGCATCTCAGGCAAATAGGTTCGATACCTCACCCCCCCCCCCCCCCCATTGTTTGGTAGCTTCCATGTGTGTGCTTGTGCGTGCTTCTTGTGTTTTTATTTCAACCTAATGCAAGATGCGTACCTGTATTATCTTTAAATATGTTCTAATCAAATGTCAGATGTATATTTAATTGGCCATTGATTGACAGAAACCTGTAGAAATTCAAACTGTGACGCATACCCCCCCAGTATGAGGCACACATGATAGCAGTATTGCTAATCGTCACGTACGTAGTGAGTTATCCCGTTGGTGGTGTAAATATGAGCCATCCATGTTTTTTATACATGTCTGCTATCCGATGCAAGTATTCGAGTATATCAGGCGAAAGAGACAACAGCAGAGTACTGACACGTAAATGTATAGATAGATAGATAGATAGATAGATAGATAGATAGATAGATAGATAGATAGATAGATAGATAGATAGATAGATAGATAGATAGATAGATAGATAGATAGATAGATAGATAGATACAGTCAAAGTTACTCAAGTTCACCTACAAATGGCTCGCATTTCAATTGTATAGCTAATGACACAATGGCTATCGTGAGAGCAGAATGGTCAGCAAAAACAATAGTGAACAAGAGGAAAAATACAGATGCTCGAAAAGATGCAGTCAGTTAAATTGATTTTGTTGTACGTCGGCTGATCATAACAGTAACAGCGTGCTGCGGATTGCATCGCGTCGCCCCAAGCTGACAAAAGCCTAAATATTATTATCTCTAACTGTTTAAATGTTCTAAATGATAATATTCGCAACCACGAAGATCACAAGTGATATTTCATTCTTGCAATGGCAGATGCGCTTCAGGGTAACCTTCGATGTACCTTTGCATCTGTTGACAGTGGCTGTGCTTGTGCAGGTATGTGAAGCCATCCGTTCCGCTCTGGACGCTCAATTCCCTCCGTCAAGTGGCATCCAGATTTTGGCGGAGCCCGGTCAGTTTTTTGTGACTTCGGCGTACACGCTGCTGCTCAAAGTAGTTGGCAAGAGGAAGAGAAACCTTCTCATTGATGGTAAGCTAATAACGTCGAGAGAGTCTAGTTTTTTTTTTGTCGGCGAACGATATACTTGGGAGCTGTTTTTTCTGCTACAATATTGACGCGGCGTGTAACAAAATGCCGTGAATGGATATTTAGTTATATACAAAGGAGGTTGCAAATCATAAGCCACTTGAAGTCCAGACTATGCCGATTTAAACAGACGAAGGTGTCGTGGATGCTTTTCCTAGCACCTGTTGTGTTCTAATAAACCTCAATTGGGGTTATCATATTTACAAAAGCCACGTATTTTCTTAGCTTTCCCAATAATTTTAAAAGTGTGTAAAAGATAAAAAGGTGTGATCACATCTGTCTACAGATATCAAACCCTATAAAAACGTCCTCGTATGCTCTTCTTCAAAGAATAATCAGAACATTCATTTACTTGCTATTTTTTTTACTTTCAAGGGATGGTTCAGGAATACCAGGAAGTCTTTCTGAGTGAAAGCAAGAGGAACTGCATTACCAATTGCATTTACGATTTCCTGGATGTACAGTTCAAGCCACTGGACGTAAGAAACCTTGTTATATCGATGCTCCTGCTAATTATGCGCGATACTCGTATCAGAGATTTCAGTTCAGGGCAAGGTTGATTATTCTAGTACATCATCAATAGCCATGACAGGAAGTGATTGGGTAAGAGTGATGTCCTGACCATTATTTGCTAAATAAAAAAAACCATTGCCGCAAGATTTGGCTAAAAGGGCACGGCGATTCTATTAAATATTGGTGCATTTATTTTCCAGTTTATGATGCAAGAACGAAAGCTAGAAGATTACTTCATTAAATACAGCTCTTCTAAGCAGGTGCTGATGTGATCGCTTTCAGGAAACTCTCGCATCTTTAAAACTGTAGCTACTCAGCCATGAAATTTTGCGGTGTATGCCCGAAGTCAGAAGGATCAGCATCTCTACACTATTCTAGGTAAATTTCTAAATAAAACCATTGCCTATTATTATGAAACCGCGGGAACACGCTCAAAGAAGAGTTTCAGGACACTGTATTGGACTAGTAACATGCCATAGGAGAAATCTCCATAACTGGTCGTAGATTATGGTTTCTCCCAAGGAGACGTGATTTCTCACAAACTGATCGCAAACCTTCATTCAGAACATCTTGCATCACGCCTTCATCATTCAGAATATCTTTCCTGTCGGCTAATCACCTGGAGGCTTTCTTTGAAATACAGGCTGATTTCGGTAGCAGTACACCATATGAAGCACAGAAAACTTAGGTCACGGTCGAAGTTGTGGGTTCGATACCCACCGCCAGCGGCTTCATATTCATAGAATAAGGAAGGGGAAAAAGACAGAGGGAGTACTTTAGAGCCGAAGAATTAAGGAATTGGCGCCATGCAAAGAACTCACCTGGAAAACCGCCTATGAAGAATGGTTAGGCATATATCGAACTGAACGAAAAGCTTTGTACGAAGTGCCGTGAGTGGGTATATGCTTAACACGGACTAACGAGGAACCTCAACAGCACCGCTGTGAATAAATGGAAGCTCACAGTATGGCCTAACGTTGGCACTCACGTTGCTGCACAGACATCCCTTTTGTCGAAGAGAATTGATGAACTACGATGAGGTGATTTGCGTATTCAAGTATTCCTACGAGATCGGGAAAGTTGTACAAAAGCCTGCCTATAGTTATACTTGAACACACTTATTGTTTATTGTATCGCTGCAATAGCCTTTAACATAGCAGTAGGAGCGCCATCGGATGTAGAAAAGTACCGTCATCAAAACTGCTGGCGTAATAGGTTTATTTGCTATATGTGTCAGAGCAGCCACTGTAGCATATGCTTCTCAAATCGAGAGCCGTGGTTCGATTCGTAGCCCCTTTACCTCTTGGCAAATTCTCTTCGTGGATCACAGCGCGTGAGTATGCGTCTCCGCGCTTGTTATATCTACATTTCAATGAGAAGCTACACGAGATGTTATGACTGTGCCTCCCCATTTCTAAATAAATGACTTTCATTCATTCCTTCCTTGCAGCCTCCATATGATCGCCCGTGTAATCTGCTGAGCACTCTTTGGGGCGCCACCTGTAGCCCACTGGACTGCATCGCCGACAGGCAGCTCTTCTTCGACGCAAGGCCGGACGAGTGGATTATCGTAGACAACATGGGGGCCTATTCACTCGTCAATGCTTGCGGCTTCAACGGCTTCGGATTCCCTCGTGTCCACTACGTGGTCGACCCAGCCGATGCTGCGAGAGTTCACGATATTCTGGATGCCTTGCCCGTGGAAGGTGGCTATGGGCCAGTAATTGAAATTATCAAGAAACGTCCGAGTGACAACGCTCTCAAGAAACTGGGCCACATTGAGAATGGCTCCATAGAGAAGCAGCTGTTTCAGCGTGGCCTAATACAGAATGGCCATGAGCAGAATGGTCTGACGCAAAATGGCCACTGACGAAGCTCTGCTATAGCTTTTGAGAATGCTGTGTTTGATGACAAAATGGGCTTGCGAATCACATCGCAGTAATTCTGCACACATTCTGTTTTGCGTGAACGCTGGCCTCAAACGTCTATTTAATCTACATGGAAGTTATTCCTGAAATTTAAGGTTGTGGTCCGAGTAAGAAAGGGAAAGCTGATTAGTATTGACAGCGCGTCTATTGCTCATTGTCGAAGACAATGCTAACGCGCTGTCAGTCAATGGCATGTTTGTCCACCGAGAAAATGTCCAATACTGACGTTCTGAAATGAAAAGTCAGTTCCCCTTTTCCTGCCATCGTATTGATGTCCGGATACGTGACCAAGGTCAAGGCACCCAAGCTGAAGGTTATTTTTGTTTTGGCACAGAGCGGAGTCAGAAGAATGACATTACCAAGACGGATATTCCAGTACTTTATATATTACAGTTTATAGGACGGAGACTTTATTATGTATGCTATTGTGCTCCAAAGTAACGGCTCAAGAAATTGCAATTTTTCTTGTCATGTTTTGGTCCGATACAAGTTTTAACACTTCTATGGGGATTGTAGGCCCCGAAGGCATTCATTGTATTGCTTGCGGATTTTACCTGGCTTTCCACCACACATTTTGCGGTTTGTACTATGTTGGTGGGAATTATAGGTGACTGCTGCATACGTATTCCATAAAATGTCAATTTCAAATTTTTTAAAGAAAGGCTGACTACGTCTTTCGCGAAAAATATTTGTGTCCATAAAAGCTCCTGAACCATAGTGTACCGTTTATGCCTCGGAAAAGAGCATCATTTGGTTGTTTTTACCACGTGAAGTGAAAAATCATATTGGAACAAAAAATAACGGCCGAAGTAAGTTGCAGAAATACAATCACGATGAAGGGGTGGCGACAGCAGGTATAAATGCCTGTCGGAGCAACACAGCCTCACGAACTCTTAATGAAAGCTTTACCATGTGTAGCCTTTAATATTAAAAAATTGAAAGATGTTAAGGTACTTGATTAGCGACAATTCCATGTGTTACTAATGTACGCGTTTAAGTCACTTAAAGCAAGCGTTACAAGTTTCAGGCAACATTCGTTATTGAAATGTGCGTGTACAACTGCACTTAAAGTGCGTACACGTGCCTCTGGGGGAGAGCAAATGCGTATGTTTATCATCTCTTATCTTAACCGCATATTAGGTACATACTGCATTTCTCTTGCTCGATAATAAAAGATGAAAAGGCTGTTCGTTTTGTCTCTCTGCTACTGTTCTTGAAACCGTTAGAAAGGCACCCTGAGGTAAGTAGAGGTTACTGTTATAGGATAAAAGGACCACCTTGCATTTGTCCTAAACTCTCTTCCCTAATACCTTTCTTAGAAGCTTGGTAAGGCTTTTGTACCGACAGAATTGCACAAGAACCCTACAGAAACGAACCGTCTGCACATAGCGCTGAAGGATGGCCACGCTCTGTTCAGTCGGCACTTTTGTACTCCGATGAAACAAAGCAGGAGGTTTACAGACCCACGCTAGCGCAACATACAAGTAGAGGGTTAGATAAAAGCAGACCTCATTGCGAAAAAAACTTTATGGGCAGATCTATAAAAAAAGGGAGTCATAAATTAACTTTAAATGTTCGGGTTGGCTGCACGTTTAGACGCGCTACTCAGGGTGCAGATAGTGGCAAAACATACATTAGGCATAAGGTGCCTAAATATTTCCCGCGTACGTCCCACTATTATAAATTCAAAAGTACATTTTGAAGCTTCCGCGATACAAAATTTCGGCTGAGGCTTCTATAGGACACGCAAATGCTTTCAGCGATGCGCCCACGCCTTCAAAGGAAGTCATGGGAAGGCGATATCACTGGAGCTTAATGGAAAAGTGAGCGGGCATGCGTGGTACATTAATCAGAGCAGCATTATCCAGAATCTAGGACGTATCGACAAAGCGTCTCAAGAGTGAAATGCTCGTATGAGACTATTTCAGTCAATCCGAATGCCAGGCATTTAAGTATAAACTCTGACTGGTTAACTACCTCCTGATGCATTGCAGGGACTGTGGGTGCTCTGCCATCTTCGGTGCTGCTAAAATGATTAACATAGCAAGCGAAATACTGGGGTCGGAGGTATTCGAGCCTAGAGCTGTGAAAAGGTGAGGGACTTATGCTTGCATGCGTACCTTCCGGGATCCGACTTGGAAGGAGTAACTTTATGTGAAGTGCTGATAGTATTCGTACTTTTTCTTAAACAGTCTCTCCGTAGTCTGTGCTATTGTACTGTGGTTTACATTTCGAGTCGAATATAGTGTTTAGAAGGGATTCTAATCGTTCAAGTTTTTGAAAGTTCACTATCAATATGCAATCTAAGTAGCAGAAAGGAATTAAGGAATAGACACGTGAGCAGCAGGAGCAATTATAACTAACCTGCTGTAAAAAAATCATAGCATATCCACGAGGTGAATAATAATGAGTGGGCGAAGCTCCGGAGGTTCATCGGTAAAAACCGTGAATCTTCCGTGAATCTTGCCCAGTACATAATCAAAGGCGTGACAAACACTGTACGTCGCCATGTAGCGCTCTCCTACATACTTGAGCAGGCAGCGAGCGCCTCCGCGCCATCTATTGATCAATTCACGTACTAGCTAAGCAGCACCGCAGCGCTCGGACCGACGGACCGACGGACGGACGGACGGGCACACAGACAGACGGACGGAGAGACAGACAGACAGACAGACTCGCATACCACGCGTTCCCATACATCTGAATGAAGCGAGCACCGCAGCGCCATCACGCCATCTAGTGAGCCCTTCATAAAACTACAGGTGGCTACCTACTGTGTACGGAGCAGGGAACGACGCACGCCCTAAGGAGCTTCCCCCCTAAAACAGCAAGGCTAAGAGTCCCTGTCTGCTGCAAGTGCTGCCCACAAACGAAGTCCCTGTTGCGCTGGACAACTACATATGGTCCCCAGAGCTGGCAGCGAAGGAGCCGCGGGTGTGGCAGGTCGACGCCATATCTGAGAAGTCAGCGCACGGTATCTGCGCAACCAGCCAGGAATCCAAAGAACGCAGGTATGGTTAATGACGTCGACAGCACGGGAAGGCGCTTAGATTCGGTCTGCGACATCGAGGACAGCACGAGCCACGTAACTGCCTTTTCGCATCACTGTTTACGTGGCGTCCAGGTTAAGGCGAAATGACAGGCTTTTACACAGTTTTGTTAACATTTAAGGAGTCATTTTGAGAACGGTCAATGACTTGCTTGCGGGATCTTGAGAAAGGTTTGTGCATATATACGCAGTTAACGAAGTGAAAGTACCAAGAAGGGCAGTACATCTCGGCGAAAATGATCGCTTTCTCAAAAAAAAAAGAAACAATCCTGAAGTAACAATTTCGGCTTAACAACCGTGAAGCTATTTCAATAGAACGCGAAAGCACAGAGGCCGAAATACTAAAAAAATATTGGCAGCTTGCCTCTAGTGGTACATGGCTGACCAGCTGAGCATGTGGCCGTCCTATCTTCATCCGGCTTCTAAAAGCTCGACTAAGTCACGCATTCAACGAAATCGTCAAATGGCTAGCTGTTACGCGGTTTTGCCGGGAACATGTCACGTGAATACCTGTGACGTGCGTTACGTGATTTATTTCACACGTTTAGATTTAAGTTAGCTTGGCGGGAATCTTTGGCATTGATGTCTTGTTACGTGACTTTATCGAGAAAGTGTCACGTGACTAGCTGTGACGTCATGTTAGGTTATTTAGGTCACGTGATTACATTTAGTGCCATTTTACATGGTCACGCACCTGTCACTCATAAAGGCTATGCGTGGCGGCCATGCTAGGTAGGTGGAAGGGGACATCATTGATGTAACGTCATGTTATGTGACATAAGTCACGTAACTCACTCTGACATCATCTTACGCTGTGACCGTCGCTGTAACTGAGCTACGCTAAGCGAACACGGCTATGCCAGGTGGTTGCTAGGCGGCGCGACCTGGAGCGGTACAGTCTGACTGAACTGCCCCCGGTATCTCTCCACCATTTTGTGTCGTTGAGAAACGGCATAACAAAAAGAGCTACTGCTCCGCCGTAAAAGAGGTAAATATTTTACCACACATTTTTCGTATTTCACAAGTGTACTAGAAGGACACTCTAAAATATCTGTTTCAGTTTGCTTTTCAGATATCATAACGCAGTAAGACCAACCAAAGCAAGAGCATTGCAGCTTCTTATCGTCAATTTTAATAAGAAGTCCCGAAGGTAACGGACACAGTTTTTGGGAAAATAGGCCGCCACAAATAACTGTCATAATTGCATTCGTGGCTCTTCTTTCTGATGCTGGTTCCATAGTTCGAGATTCGATCCCGCGACCTTCAGATGAGCAGCCTATAACCACCAGACGACCGTGGTGAGGCAGTACTAGTGAACGCCATACATTAAGACGTCAATATGATTATATGTGCATTAAACAGTGTACTTGGTTAGGGCTAATCCCGCTCTGTCTGTGCGGTGTCCCCCTGCCCCAGCACTTCACTCAGTAGGGAAAAGCTTACCCGCTATTGCCTTTAAACCACTCTTACCTTATTTCACTGGCACATGATTGTACGAAAGACAATTTGCGATAATGTCTACAAAAGGTTTGGCTCGAAGTTGCGGGCTTGATCCCAGCGGCTGTGGCTGCTGGGATCGAGCTCGGATAACGCGAGCCCTTACGACTAGAAATGGAAAGATAGAAATATAGACAGAAGGAAAGAATGAAAAAAGACAGCTTTATTTACAGAAAGGTAGAAAGGTCGTCCTGAGCTGTGGTTTGCTCTGGCCTCCTACTCTAAGCTGTGGAGTGGGAAAGAAGAAGAACCAGGATGAGCGATGATGGTGAGATAAGGAAGGGCCTATGTACATGTTCACGTGATGGGGCAGTGCCCCTCTACAGTCGTCCGTCATGTCAAATGGCACAAAAAACTCGCACTATAGCGACAATGTTGACCGAACACGTACGGCCAGTAGATAATTATGAAGGGTGCTGTGGCTTAATATAAATGACAGGTCATGACGTTTATAACTTAAAACTCTCGACAGTTAAGTCACTGTCAGGAATTAAAGAAGAGCCTAGCTGTTGCGGTGGCTTTTACTGCGCGGAACTGGCTCTAGTTTTCCCAGTAACATACTTCTTATTGAAAATCCCGCTCGCTAAGAGCGTTTGTACGCAGAGGACACTAGGCACCCTAAAGAATGAATTTGACTAAATACGCAAAAGGGAGAAAGTCAAATGGAATGACAACCGACGACACACGAACTATGCATATGAGTAACAAAATAAACTCTAGCAAAACTTATGCAACGTTTTCGAGCTGCGTAGAAACTATTCTTGTGCATAAACTTTGACAGATTCGTTAGAGTCAACTTAAGAGGCGTCTTATGCAGCTCTAGGGAAGAAGATCTTGTTTTGCAGACTAAATGCCTGCCCATGAAAGGGGTCCCTGAATGTTTCTTGAATGATATCAGAAAATGGCGCCGATCGGTGGTGAAGGCTCCTGCGGATATGTGATATCAGAAAATGGCGCCGATCGGTGGTGAAGGCTCCTGCGGATATATGAGCCAGATGTTACTGCACAGGATGCAACAGGAAACTCACTTCATGATAAACAAAATGGAGCACCACGCAAAAGAGAACACACTATAGATGAAGCAGAGATGAGGAAGAGGGCCGGAACGTAACTACTCACCCAATTACGAGTGCTTGTAAATCTAATTCGCAATTCGATTTGAAAATAAAACCTGGGAGCAGCTGCGCTTCTTTGAACAAATGACGTCACTTGGGGCACGGAACAAGTCGGATGAAGCAGAAATGGTATCGGCTGGCTTCAGGATCGCGGAAATGTCTGCTGTGCTCTATTCTTTTTTGCCCCCTTGAGTTCAACATATAAAGAAAATGTGTGTATTTCCCCAAGAACACCAAAATGAGTCAGGTCACATAGTCGGTGGTCCTTGCGATAAAATTTTTTCAAAGGCCATGCACTATTTTGAAACCGACTTAAAGGTTCCGCGGTACTTCACATGTTCACATAATTAGAGCAACCTTCACAATAAATTGGCATCATTAGCTGAGTAGCATCATAAAATGTTGCAGGGACCCTTTAGCACACAGGTTGGTGAGATGGATACAAAGTACATAATAGCAAATTCTTCCACTCGATGTCGGCAAAATGCAAATTCATCTACAGGCATATAATGCGACTTTCTGGCCTGACGTGCTCGAGGAAAGGAACCGAAGTAGTCATTGCCAAGGAAAGGAACCCAAGTAGTTATTGTCCATTGCCAAATGTTGGCTGCGCATATCATTAAAAACAACTTTGATAAAGCCAGGAGGTGGTATTGTTAAGAATATTATTTTTTTGCAGCCTCCATAACGGACAGTTGCCGCGTATACTAGCAATGCACGGAAAATACTCCAGCACCTCAGTCATACTTGTTCCCCACTGTCCCCTCATTTTCGAGTCTTGCACGCTATGTATTGAAACGATGAGGTTTTCGTCACAATCCTGTGCAGCCTAAAGGTATATGAAAAGGAGAACAAGGTCAAAGATATGTACACGGCTCAAGCCCCGTCTGGCAATCGATCCCTAATACACCATGAGAAATTGGTGTCCAGAGTTCCCAGCCCATTGTATAAGTCAGGCAGAGTGGCCACCTTGAAATTGAAGAAAATGAGCTTTCATAACCGAACCGCCTCATCTGCCGGAAATGAGGCCCAAAACGTAGCGAGATTATGCATTCATTGTGGAGATCTCACGCCCCTAAATAGCGGTGCTTTCCGCGGCCATAATATGGTTATGAGGCACACTGTAACCGTGGGCTCCAGAAATTTTGACCACCCGGTTTCCTCTAACGTACGCTTACACTGTTGCAGCACGTGGGCGCCTAGCATTTCTGCATCCAGCGAACATACAACTGTCGGGGATGGCATCAATAAACTTTCTTCGAGTCACCAACCATGCACCCTAACCCGCTATGCCACCGCGGCGGATCTTCCGACCAACGGTCGCAGTCGGATGTTTAAAACCTAAATAAGGTATAGTTAATCTTCCCACAGAGCACATGCCATGAGTAGCATAAGTATGTCGAAATAAAAAATTTTGTGTAAATTAAAGGCTCGTTACACGAACAGAAGAGCCACTAACTTTTGACTTGTGCAGGATTTCTTATCGGCTGTAAGTGTGGCGAGAACTATAAGAGAATGTGCGTGAAGCAGAGGCAGAAAGCACGAAAGAGAGCCCTGATCAGTATCATGTTCTCTCACACTCGCTACTTTTACTCGGTGAATATTCAATGCTTGAAAGTGAAGGAGTCTTAAGTTGTCATATAGTACAAGATAACTGCTAGATCGTAGCCCACAGCAACTTGTTTGAGGCTGCTTCTTTTGAAATGTTACCATTTTTATAGGGCACTTCTCTAGGCATTCGCATGCGAAGCTTCTGAGAAGGCATCAGTGCTGTCTGCGAATCGCACGTAGAATAAGTAACGACCGTACACATACTCTGAATATTCCAAGTCACAATACTCGTATACTCATGATGTCAAGAGCGTACACGGAATTCATTGAAGCTCGTACGCAGCCACATTACATATGAGCCGCCGTGTTGGTACAAGGGTTACATTGTCCTACTGCAGACTCGAAATTCGCCGGTTTCATCCCGAAAGCAACGGTCGCATTTCGAAGAAGGTGCACTCTTAGATGTCGCTGTATTTGGATTTATATGCACATTAAAGCATCCTCCGCTGCTAAGATTGCCGAAGTCCTGCTTTGAGGAGCGCCTCATCATTATGTCATGGTTGTGGTACTTGGCAACCCAAGCAACTGTTATTTTGTTAGGCGATAATCTTTTATTCAGACACCGTTCGGCGAACAACAGCTATCACGAACGCGCCTTGGAGTCTCTAAGCTGCAGAGGCCCAATTACATTGCCTTTGGGAGCACGCCGGTCGGTTTATTCATCTGCACTCCGCAATCCTGCCCAACTAAAGCCCTAGTCCACTGCTAGCGCCGCTCCACTTTCGTCAGCGACTTAGATAAGAGGTCTCAGGGCAGCGACCGCTAGTCGCTTTCGAGCGGAAAATAAGCCTCTTGCAAACACGCACAGCTCTTGAATAGGCTCCTCAGGAATGGTGACGGATCTTGAATCGGCTTACTTTGCCAGCTGCGCAAACATGATATCTTATCTTGTTGGACAACTCAAATGGGAGGACATTAAAATGTGACTGCGCTGTTGGGCGTCTGTGCTAAAACAGATGGGTTGTGGTGGAAAGCAAATGATACTATTGTGTTGGGAATATACTTTCTCGATTCTTGAAGGCAATGCGACTCATTTGATCACGTATGTAATTAGGAGAAGAGAGGGTGTGACTATGTATTTTTTTGGCCCAAGTCCAAAGAGAATGCGGAGGACTCGGTGTTTTCTTGCATAACCCCAGTAATCAGTCTGAATCACTCGCACCAACAAGCGATTGCCCCTAAGTAGCCTTCCATCAGGACTGTGAAGCGCCACTTCACAAATGCAAATTGCAATGTTAAAGCGGAAATTTCAGATGTTCGTGATAAAAGCAAGCGTTGACACTAAGTACGTTTGTAGTAACGATGCCTCATGCTGATATCCACCGCCTTTGCAGGAGGCTTCGTTTATGGTATGGTATGAATGAACTTTTTGAGTTGAAGAATCGAATCAGAGGCTCATGCGGAATGCTCCCACGTCGGGAGAGAGATGCCGAGCCTCCTCTGCCGCGACACGGACCCTCTCGAGATCTCTTTGAGTTGCACACAGTTTCGTTGAAATTTACGTCGCCGCATAGTTAAGGCTCCTCAAATGACTCCTGTAAATCGTTGCACCGAACACCAGGGAGGACTTACCGAACGCTATCACGGCTGACGATTCGTGCAGTTTCAGTTGGGTTAGCTGCGCAAAACGGCAATAATAAAAATATATTCCAAGTACAAGGAGGTCAGTAAAGAAACGAACATGTGTGAAGCCTTAGTTCTGGCTGTCGATGTTTTTTCTCCTTTTTATACAATTAAATTCGGTGTCGCAATTTTTGTATTCAGGTGTATATCGCAATGAAGCACCACGTTTTACCACTCTAGATCTCTTTTGCGATCCAGGACCCCTCCCCCCGACCCTGCTGCGTGCCAGGATAGAGCGACGCACTGGGCTCATCAGTTGGGACCGTACATATTGGCGCCCAGTGCCACTTGGCTTTTCATTATGCACCTGTAGAAGCGCCAGGCCTAAGAGTGAAACGTAAAGGGCAAAACTAGTGCAAGTCTACCACATTTTGCACAAGGATACTGCACTGGGACAACGGAATGAACGAAAGCGCAACTAAGCAAAAATGTTTTCTTAAGCACGATACACACAAGCCCACCGCTACGGGTAGTAGCTTTAGCGATGAGAATTGAAATTGTTCAGGTAAAATTTGTCAGAAATACTGTCAAATAGGAGTTAACACCTACAAACATGATAGCTCGGACTGTAATTTTAATTTACCGGAGGACATAATTCTACTGCGAGAAGGCGATCCGAGCGGTTCCCAATGATGCCATTCCTTTCCTCTCTTAAAAGCGAATCTTAAGCGTCCTGTACCTTTATCTTTTCATACTAGCTTCTTTAAAATCTCATCGTTCTGATTAATTTACTTACGCATAGATAGCCCGACATTTGCCATGCCGTTATCGTATAACATTAGAGTAGATTAATTATAATGTGCATCCTTTGGAATTTCTGGCGCAATTTCCACTCGCTAAAACTCTTCCTGACGTTCCATCCGCCAAATGGGGCATTCCCTCCCGTGTCCCTTGCTGCAGCTGCGGCTGAGCTTCACTACAGCTGGGTCTACACTGCTGACACTCTTCCGTCTCTTCTCACTCCGAAATGTTGCGACGCTTTCCGCGTTTCGCGACCGAGCATGATGAAGCCATTTGCACGGCTTGCAGGACGAACGTTCTCATTCAGAGCCGGATTCGAAAGCCCGCTTTCTTGCGGCTATTTTCCTGAGCTGTTATTCATATGTACCGAATTTACGTGGGAATTTGACAGCGTAAGCTGTTCTGAGATCACAACAAGGAGCATTCTTGGCGCCGTAGTTTTATCCGCCACCGGTGTCCGTAACCACTACCGCGCTAATTTTAGAAAAAAAAAATAACCAGGACCGAGAAAGATTCCAACCTACGTCCTTCTGCGTGGCGATCTGGCATTCTACCGCTGAGCTACGCCTGTAGTTCAAAGATCATCGCTAAAAGACCTATACAGTTATAAAGCCTGCCGAGGAATCGCATTAACAACTGTAATGTTACACCGCAGAAAAGTAATGTGCCCCTACGCGCCGAGGAAAGTGGATTGCATAACGAGTGTGACGAATCATTTGAAATAACACAGCTGCTCATGCTTTTTAGCTCTGTAGCCTTTACAGATGTATCGTGAACATAATCATTATGAAACTACCTTCTACTTTTCCGTCATCATTCTTACGAAACGCTGCCTCGTGATGCAGTTTTGTCGTATCGTACGATGCGTCACGCGACACGCGACGCGCGCAGGCCTCGACAACAATATCACTTGGCTCTTCAAATACCTGATGGCCCGATCACTTGGCCAGATGCCCAAGCGTTTACAATGGCTTCCAAGAAGGTCGCTCCCCCAGCTTACGCTGTCACTGTCCTACGATTCTGTGCAGGCCTGGGAGTTTTTCTAATCCGTGGATAAAATATGACCTCTATCACTGGCAAACGCGTTCCCCTAATTAACACTGATTACAAAAGATCTAGCTGGTCCCAGCCATGGCAGAAATGAGTTTCATGTGAAGCGAGCGACGACAAACTAGACCATGCCGAAGTGTTTCACGTTCAGCCAAGTGTTACGAGTAGGATACACGTCCGCACGGAATCCGAGTTAGAAACTTCACCACAACTGCTGATGAGATAGGGCTATTTAGGGTGTGTGCCGCGTAGAAACTGCTGCCGTGGACGAGTGATACCGTTCTCGCTTGTCACTTCGGTTGCTCGGGTTCGATTCCTTCCTCCGCAACGCGGGTAGTTTGAGCCATTTCCGTGTCTGTCCGCTGATATGTCTACATTTCAATCGGAAACAGCAACGAACGATGTGTCTTCCTCTTTATTGACCCACGCGTAGCTCTTTATAAATTTTGCAATGTCTACTCTGGGTGACCCTTGAATAACAAAAGCTGCAACATTAACATTCAGTCACCTGTGGCACATACTCGCCATACCCAAGGCTTAGCAAGGCGATTAAGGGCCACACGCGATCTTATAATCGTTAGTCTTCAGGTACATGACAGCAGCTTATCAGCTTGAAGGTGTCCGGATCACTTTTACGTTTCCCTCGTGCATTGATACCCTACAATAGCAATTTCGGCATGCAACAAGCAAAGGCGATGAGCAGGAGAGCGCCGAGGCAAAGACGTATAGCACGGTCAACGTTGCTCAAGTTCGCCTACAAATGTTTCGCATTTAAGAAAATGTTAAATTCCTTGTTGTCAACACTCATCGCTGATTCAAAATGTGTTGATGTAGTTTCCATTTTGCCCTGAAAGGGCAACTCCAGCGATTTTTCACTGTACACTAATCTCAAAGAAATTTTTCAGTGTATGTTGTCCTGGGCAGTGTTAATGTATGCAATGCCAGTCGTTTTGAATTCTTTTAGCTTTCGTCAAAATGAAGTTTCTGATGGATTCCCATGAGGTCCGCCCTGTGATTTCGACGTCATTATCTACAATGCTGCCCACCCGAAGAGGCGGGTTGTAAGAAGCAAAACGATGATACTTCAGCGCTCTGGTCATCGCTGTCAAGTTCTGTACAGGTTTCATGAATACATACGTCGCCGGATGGCCTGGGCACAGTCGTTTTTTCTGGTCCATATTTGCGACGGTTGGGATGCTCTGACATCATCACTGCCCAAAGCACTTGCCCGTTTCAATTTCGGCTGAGCACACCATAATTTCGGTTACTGAAAATTCCCAGCGACTGTCTCGGCGAATTTAACCACTCTGGCTACTGCAGGGCCACAAGCACCATTGTACTTCCGTTTAATCATATGCGCCATTCATCGTGTGACTCGAAATTTCACGTAGTATATGCATACAGGAATAAGCATTCCCGAGGAGAAATGCAGTGGTGCAGTTGAAACATGTCCTCAAATAAACTACGAGAGGCATCACATTGACTTAGCCTCCATCGTGGCATTCTACTTCATACAGCCTAGCAACTTCGCCGGATCCGACATGCACAGGAAATGCGGCTGCGAATATGCCGGCGTTGCACAACTCGGCAAGCTGTAAAACTGTACGTCAGCATTGTCTTTAGCGTAAGTTACTCTAGGTGCGTTGCAGCAACATCCTCAGTTTAATGAGGAGTTTCAGCACGGTTTTGCAACGAGGATCTGCAGGCGTCCTCTCAGGACAGGTTGCCCCAACTATCATGCAGGAAGAATATTTCAAGGCAACCACTCTAAAGACCACTCTAAGCGCAGCAGTCGTGTGTAATTACAACCAGCGTCTTCTTACACTATATATCAAATAATACACCAGATACGTGGTGCATGAAAGAGACGCGCTCTTCCACGTCGCTGCTTAAGCCTGTCCGTATGATATATACGATGGCTGCACAACAGCATGTCTTTATCGATGAAGCGTTCAGGCTCGCCATGTAGGATGTTTCATAGGTTTCGCGACTAAACTTGCCGCGAGATAAGCGTAAGCGCGTGCTCACATGTACCATCCAGTATCTGTCGGGGGCCCCCCGAGTAGCTACGCGGTAGTGCGCCTACATTTTGTATATCGCTAAGCTCTTAGTGTTTTAATTTTTATCAACAAGATAAACTTCACGAATGCCATCAGGCGCCTAATGCTCGATATTGGTGCCATTTCAAACAAAATGCAAATTAAAATTCGAATGCTAATAAATAAAGCTGCATTTAAAAAGCGAATATAGTATTAAATCAGCATTAAAAAGTATGTGCGCCATCATTTGCACTTCAACAGATTTAATTAGGAGTATCGTGTTAGAGTGCCCGTAAGCACGGGTAATCGTTCTTTTTTTCTTGCATTTGTTTACTATTTTTTCTTCGACAGTGCGTCATGGGCACATTTCTAGGTAAAAGAAATTCAGCTCCAAGTCACCACTTTATTCTTCGTTCTCCCTTTGGCTCTTTCTTCGCTTCAGTTGTAGTTGATCATGCATCACGAACTCGCCCAAATTTTTTCATGTACAAGTTTGAGAGTTGACTGATTAGAAGTAATTATTCGATTGATTTCGGTGTCTCTGCATCCAAAAACCACGATATGGTTATGAGAAATGCCGTAGGGGAGGGATCCGCAAATTTCGACTTCCTATGGTTCTCTAGCACCCACTGGTATCGAGCCATAAACGGGCCACAAAATTTCACCTCCATGTAAATTCAGCCGCCGCGACCGGGATTCGATCCCGCGAACTTCTGATGAGCATCCGTGTACCATAGCCAACAGACAACGTGGCGGGACAAATCAAGCAATCAATCAATACTCGGTCATGAAGAAATACAAGATACACACAAGTACGGCAAGCATGAAGCTTAGTACATACAAGTACTGCTAGTATGCAGTTGAGGCATTTGTGCTGGATCTCCTGTATCTCTTCTTATTTCAAAACATTAGTTAGTGATAGCGGGAATACCCTGTATATGACACCTGTGGTGCAAAGGAGGACAACCTGTCTGTACAAGGATTGTCATTACGCGGGTACGAGCGACACATAGAAAGAAAGTAACAAAAAATGAATCCCGCATTACTCATACCACTTTGGCCATATCAGTATGGGCCGTTCGTGGTCGATTTCACCCAATGTCTACCTAAGTCAACAAAAATTTCGCCAGCCTTACAGGGTAGTGCCAATAAAGAAACCTAATTGGTACATTAAGGAAGAGAAAGCTGTCCTTTTTTAACGTATACCTATCTCTTTGACTCGCCATCTTTCCCTCAAATTCGCCTTCCCTTCTAATATCCCGGCGTATTTCTAAACAATCTTCACATGGTGTTATATGTGTAGTCAGCCTTCCTCTTATATCAGTCACGTGTCCACCAAAGCCTCACTCGTTTCTATTGGGCCCTGGATATTATGGCCACATCAGCTGTTGTCTGAAGGCACTCTACTCTCCGGGATGAAGTCACGCCGTTAAATTAGAAAGGCCGGGGGTGGGGGGTTGCTCTATTTTTCTCTATATTACAATGTATGCGTATAGTACATAATATATATAAGGGACAATAGTACACTCAGTAATTCATAGAATTACGAGAACGCACATGACTCAGTATAAACGTCGGTGGTCATGGTAGCATTGAGTATTTAGGGCGTATATGAGCATCACGTAAGAATATTGGAAATATACAAGCTGCTCCACAGCTACCATAGTCGTCCACAGAGAGAATTCAAATACCAGTAAGGCAGGATCGAACAGATCGCTAAAAACTATATAAAAAAGAGAGAACGTCACTGGAGGAAATGTTTTCACAAGGTCACTTGTCTTCGTCAGGGGGGCCTGACGCCAAGTGACTTGCCAGGAGATGACTTCACTTGTTAAGACGTTACCTCCAGTGACGTTCCCTGTTCTACATCGTTTTTAGCGATCTCTTCATCCATTGAAGCCTCCATGCTTCCCTGCGCTTCTCTTTTAGTGGAGAAGCATGTAAGGCAAGTTGATACAATCACCCCAATGTTAGTCACAGCTATTTAGAGGAGATATTTAGGAAATTGCAAGGGAACTTATGCATGGGAGCCGTTGGTCACTAAAGGTAAAGGTGTAAAGATTAATGGAGAGTACCTCAATAACCTCAGATTCTTCGATCCTAAGCAACGTCTAGATCGAATTGCAAAACATGATTACTGAACCAGACAGGCACAGTAAACAGGTAGGCGTAACGTTACGGCCGTCTAAATTTTGTTTCTGTTCGTGTCCTTGTGATTTCTGAAATATAGAAGCATGGAGGCACAAAAGGACAGAAAGTTGAGCGAGTTGGTAAGGGTCCATAGTCAAAAGAAGAGGCGTGAAAGACACGGACATAAGGGGAGAAATGCACAACACGAACGCCGAGTAACAACTGATGCAGATCACAGAGGCGAAAAAGAAAGAAGACACGCGGCGTATCAGCGCATACTCGGAATGGTAGTGCCACCTGTCAAACGGTTACACGTGCCGGTCTACGCGATAGACAACTGCTAAGGCATGTTTATAACATGTTTAATCACATTGAGCACGCAACATGACCTCTAGTATGTCACCGGATAAAAATTCTTTCAATACTATAAAAATGCAAAAAAGAAGAGCTGGAGAGGATGAATTACGAGGTCATAGGAAACCCATCGCCACCGCTATATCCATGAAGACAAAACAAGAGGACAGCAATGCCAAAGACCCTTATCAGCGAAGTGACAATGGCATACTGTTAAAGAGTGACAACCTTTGTTGGAATGGCTGTACAATTCCGCGTGACCTACGCGGGTTCAAGCGAGCATTTGAAACGTCAACCGGGAGGTGGAAAATAAGTTTCAAAGAGATCATGACGAAATAATTTCCCATAAATTGATCAGTGCTTGAACTTCAGTTTAGAATCTTGCTCTTCACTGGGCTGGTGTCATCCTATCTAGATGAAGAAACGTGGCACAAAAGCTCGTGTGTTGCGATTGTGAGTGTTCAACCCAAAGCAAGTAAAAAATTTAAGCCAGTTCCATTGCATCGAAAGCTGCGCGAATTGCAGAGCAGTCGTTCAGCAGCATCTCCTTTGAGTTTATGCTGTGCTCATTTCTTCGTTGTTTTCGAGTTAGCTTAATTTGATGCAATGAAACAATTCACATACTTCATGTGGATATTTATTTTATATTATCAATATGGCTTATCTTAACCATTCGTACTCTGTATACATTTCAACAGTTTTTGTGAGACATTGACATTGTTTGGCCCTGCTTGCAACGGCTGCTTTCTGAGCGTGAGTACAATAACGAGATTACAAAGAACGTCGACTCAGGAGACGGCCGTAAAGTGCCCCGCGCTTAAAAAGTACATTGATATTCGGTGTAATCTATTAAGGTGGATGGCCTGCGAAGGTGTATCAAAGCGTTTACCTTAAAGTCTCTGTATAGTCAACCGCAGGCTCCTTTAAATCACCCAAGTTAAGCGGCGTGGTATTCGGACTCGTTGTTACAACTTTGCTGCTCATATATTCATGTTGCGTAGCTTCAACATTTGTACCATGTAGCGCACGCAACTGCATATTTCGTCTGTTCTTGTCCAGATAATTACTGAAAAATGCTATCACCATAAAGCTTAGCAACATCATCGTTATTATTTGAAAGGTTACGGCGTTAAACGTTACATTAAGATAATGACTATAAGGCATGTGTAATACTGGGTTGCGCAGGTGTGCACCACATGTGACTAGGTATGCGCAAGGACAACTTCACTTGGCTTGGGGACTTTAACTTTCAAATCTTAGCACTAACACCTCCCTCCCTTCTCTTTGCTCTCCATTTCTCTCTTTTTCTTCGTAAGTCGTCGGAATCGATCGTTTACACCCTCTTCCCACCTTCTTCCCTTATGAGAACCCATTTCCTTGGTTTCCTTCTTATTCACCCCTGGGATACACCTAGTGCTACAGGTATAGAGGCACATTTTACTGACTTAGTGCAATGATTACGTTAGCTATCCTAGCATGCGTAGTTTATTTTTTTACATTTGATAGCTAGGCACAACTGAAAGGCTACTACCGCAGCAAACACAGAAAGCGTTATTAACAAGTATCGCCCAATTCAGTGAGTGCAGACTGTGTAAGGAGGCTGCGTGGTGACCTAGGGTACCTGAAATGCGCAGGTGTGCGTTCTACAGATGCGAAGTTTACAATTTAGTAGAGCGATGTCTCTTTGTCAATTGTAAGTTAACTGTAACCGTTTTGCTTGATTTTATTGGATGCTTCGTTTGAACATTAAAGCCTGGTTAATAGAGTGCCTTTCGTCGCGTGTACAAAATCTAAATAAATACTAGCAAAAATAACGCCACTAATTGCTTTTACAACAACTTCTTTAGTGATAGCTACAGTAAAGTATTATGGTTTACCTGCGTCACAATTCCATGCAGTTTCGCACAGCTCACTCCATTAAATGTAGGCAATAAAACAACCTTGTTAAACTGCTACTGTACCATAGTGAATCGTTTATTGCTAGCCAAATGTTGGCGAGTCATGACGTTGACCTGAAATCACGGCTGGTAGAGGCGATGTTGAAAAGACACATACCCTGATCTCGGCTATCAACACGTAGTTCTCCAATAACGGAAGTCTGTGTATTGGTTATGAAAAAATTCTGATGTCCTATGATGCTCTAACATAAGCATTGCTCCTCGCCTTCCGCCCGAAAGAAGCGGCAATATAGTTATTCATTAATATATCCTACACTTTTTCTGCACAAAAGTACCACTAAAGCCGTTACTTCTTACAACTGCAGATGCGTGCCTCCATTTAAGAGTAACCAAATGAAGCATTCTTTCCGTTCCTAAATATATCGTTGCAACGACAGCAGTACGCAAAACACCACATATATCTGTTAGGGCTTGAGTGCGCGTTAACAGGACATTACGTTCCGTTGGAGCGAAGGTTTAAGAAAATGTGTCAAGTTTCTTATTCTTTGGCAAAATGTTGACTGGCTTTGCCTGCTTGGCTTTACACTATCATGGTCTTAATGATAGCTTTACTACGAAAACTGTACATATGTAGTAATCCCCACGCGATGTGATTTTTTTTTTGTTTTCGTTGCGTTTTCTTTCATGCTGGTTCGATCGCAGTAAACAGCTAAGACGTACTCAATGTCAACGTAATATTTATTGGTCGCAATGCACTTATGCTACATCTAGAGATCAATATCGCTCATCAGTGTTTTTGCGGTGGAGGCGACGCAGTAATATATTAATAGTAAACTTTCTTAGCATTAGGATGCTTTGCATATCAAGTATTCATCACCACCTCTGTCGGGATACCAACATATCTGTAGTTGTAAAAAATGTGACTTCTTCTAACATATGTAGCGTGCATTTTACTTTCAGCTTGATTACAATAATGCAATCAACTCGTTGAGCTTCGTGCAAGTACCATAAAAACCGTTAATCCCCAATAATTCATGCGGCCTTTTTTTCATAAATGGGTGCGGCAGAAAGAAGGCCTTTAGCTGCCCATCAGTTTAGCTGCATTCACAGCGTGAAAGGACATTGAACGTTTACAGTGAAAAATCCGCTTCTCTATATCTCATAAGATCATCACTCTGGCCGTCTGGCCTTGAGCCTCCACAGTACCAGGACAGAAGTGAGCGACGTCATTCCACGTGATGTGCTGTGCTGCACTGTGAGTGGGTGAGGGGATTTATCTGGTCGCCGGGCAAACAACGTTCACTACACATAAGCCGTGGCCCGTTGCAGCCCTGGGAACCTGTGCGCAGAGAAGACATTTGTCTTAACGCTCCGCAGGGCCGGTTTTCCCAACTCTTCCTCGGCTGCGCCTAAGCCACACAGAAAGCGGTCGTTTCGGCTCCCCGCTGGCCCTTTCGTGCGCGCTCGAGCTACACCTCTTTTATTATTTCCACACTAGTGTCTTCTTGGCCCTCGCTGCGGGCGTTTTTGTGCAGGCGACAGGCTTAGCTCAGTAATTCAGTAGCTGCCAGTTAAACGACAGGCTGCGTAATTCTCAAGGAAATACGGAGTGGTGTCTTGATATTAGGGGCAATTGAAATTACGAAACAAGTAAAAAACATCCAGAAAGCGGCCACCCTTCCCGGCTATAGAACAGACGCTGCCCCACCACGGTGGTGTGGCGGCTATGGTACTTGGCTACTCATTCGATGGTCACGGGATCGAACCCCGTCCGCGGTGGGTGCATTTCGAAGGAGGCGGCATGTTGAGGCCCGTGCACTGTGCGATGTCAGTGCACGTTAAAGAACCCCAGGTGGTCAAAAATTTCCGAAGCCCTCCCCTACGGCGTCTCTCATAATAAAAGCTGGTTTTGGGTCTTAAAACCCCATAAATCAATGCATCAATTCAACAGGCACTATTTCAAAGTAGTCGCTGCGAATTCCGCTCGTGCAGCTACGCAATCCGATGTCGATTCGGCACCAGAAACAGGATCAATGTTAATTTAGAATTTGTCACGCGCGGTCTGTGCGGCCGGATGACTGTCGTCAACGCCTTGGCGTTGGGCGGATGTTTAAAGCATAGAGGTCTCGTTCACACTTCCTTGAAAGTAAAATGGGGTGCAGATGCGGATCATGCCGAATGATGCTCTGCCATTAAAGCTGGATCCAGAAAACACAATGTAAAATTTTGTTTACTCTTCTCGTCCCCAATAAATGCCAGAATAGGTGGTCATGATGCTCTTTTTTTAAAGTGGGGACACCACCTATGTGAATATTTCCCCATCCAGCTTGAATCAAGATGTTTGTCTGCAACATGTTTAAATAGTTACACTGATGTAAACGAATAAAACATTGCGCTGAGGTATAAGTGAATAATCTTTAATTAGCACCGACTTTCCCTATAAAGGTCGTGTAAACTACCCAGTCCCGAGTGCGGAAGATAACGCTCCATGATGTGGATTAACTGTAAAGTTCATTACCTATAGTCATCAAATTTTGTGCATTGAAATGTATCGGCAATTATAATAAGGAGACTAAAGTGGTGGCGCACTGCAAATGCATTCCTTACAAAAAGCATTCTGATAAAGACTATGCCACAGTGACATCATAACACAAATATTTAGCACAGTAATAAACAAAACAAAATGCCCTCCCAATTGGTCATCTAAGCCATGTTTTGGTACTAAAGCTCGACATAATCATCTTATATCTTTGGCAGTACTACCCGTTTCTTGGTTTCCAATTTGTCATTCGAACTGACGGTAGCGTACACACAACGTACAGAGGTCCACTTCTTACGACTAGCTAGACGATAGGCTAACTCTCAGCGCCCCCTCATTCAACATACTGTACTTCTATCCCTTAACGTCAATTTAACAATCCAGCGTCCACCACACGCTGTGTGGCTACTGATTTTTTAGCGGATATTTTTCCTTCTCCAACTTCCTTGCTACTCTTCGCTCAGGAGCAGTGGCAAGTCGCTGGCCATGAGCACAATGTACCTACAGTGTAAGCCGCTGCACAAAGTTATTCCTCGTTGACTTTCTTTCATGTGAACAGACTTATTTCTTCATAACTGAACTATATGCGCATAGTTTTGAAGAGGACTGTCAAGAGAATTTTCTCTAGTTCGTCGCGTTATTCGACAGCACGGTGTAATCCACATACCACAAGTTTTCGGCATATTCTGCCTTGACACTTATTAATTTTTGTTCTCAATATGACGCATAAGCACTTTTATGAATCACAGAGCAGCCATTGTTTCTGCTTGCCAGGGTATTTTGTGGATTTGAATTTTTCCTATTTTTGTGAAGACGCACTGTGGAGTCAGTAGATTTTGCCTGCTGTTCTCGTGCACGTTCCAAGCTCCCCTTGGCAACACATTTCCACCACAGCTGCAGGAACGCTTTTAATGGAATGTCTTTTCGTAGCCCATGTAAAGAAGGTGCATTCGTTCCTTCTATCATATTTTTTTGCATTTTATGCTCTTTATTCTACGTCCCACTAATTTCGCTCTGGCCTTGTAACATGACCATGGTTTTCTGAGCATCGAATGTCTGCCTTTTTTTTTGCTCTGTACATTAGGGACAGCTGGCCACTGTTGTGCTGTACCTGCCAGAGACGCTAGGATCGAATGTCACAGAAAACGCACACACCACACACATCGTTTTACACCGGCTGCGTTTCATTTCAAAGTAAACTGCAAACAAGAGGCCTTCGCTGAACAAAGTCGTCAGGTGGGCAATTTGCAGCCCCGGCGCACAGGTATGCTTGTGACATACCTTGAAACGCATCGCAGGTGTCTGCAAAAGAGGAGGAAACATTAAAGTCCTTGAAATGAAAAAAAGTGAAATAAGCCAATAGTAACTCAGGCGATGTCATTGCGATAATAGCTGTGGTGAGAGCGCATACTTGATAAATTGCGTGTGTTGTGAGCGCCACAAGAGTGCGGCAGGTTGTGAGGGTCGACGAAGAAGAGCAGCACGTAGGAAAAACAGGTGACCTCAAAAGCAAATCGTTCGTAGGAGTACTTTGCCATGATGAAGTCATCAGATCAATGTCACGCAGTCTGTACTTCAAGATGGCTTTTCCAGTGCCCGCTGCTTTGAAGCGCACACCAGTACAACCGCGATAATAGTTTCCTGCTGAGGCTTTCTAGGGAATCGCTTTACATGAAAGCGAGCAAGAAAAAAGTGCCAAGAGTGTGAAGGGGAGAGCAGAAAAGGTTTACTTTTTAGTGTGTTTTTTGTTCTCGTAGGTGGCGTCCGAAATGGAAAAGGCGACAGGAAACTCATCAATGATCTTTACCGAAGGCAGCGTAGTCGACGTAGCCAGGAAAGTCATCGGCAATCAGGTGTGGATGCAAGAACGCTCATGCGAACGTTTCCGGTACACATGCCGCTTCGTGCGGCAGGTCGCGTAATTGTGGCTTGCTTCATATATATATATGTGTGTGTGTGTGTGTGTGTGTGTGTGTGCGTGTGTGTGTGTGTGTATATAATTCAGGCATACGCACTGCATGTTAAACGACATTAAGCGAAAATAATACCAGCATGAACGAGCAATCAACTATGCCTAACAATGTATTTATTTTTATTACATGGCACCTTACTGCTCTTCTCTGCGTCACAAAACGTACTTTCTCTCAAGTAGCAGCACGAGAGACAATGCTGCTATAATAATAATAATAATAATAATCAAAAGTTTATATAACATGCCCAGACTGTTAAGCATATTAAGATCACCTTGCTAGGAATGACTCTGGTTGTCTCTATAAAGCTGTAGCACTACTATCAGTACTCTCACTTCTAGTTCCGGCAAAATAGCGCTGATCTGTTATATATTTGTAAGGTTGTACACAGTATCATGTCCTGCTCTGCAGTGCTTACCTGACATAATATTCAAGTTGCACGTAAGCTAACTAGAGCGAACTGCCCCTGTTGGCACAAAGCCAGTCACACGATATAATGTATTTTCAATTACTTTTTTTACCTCGACATTTCTCATAGCCCACAGTTCCTGTTCTTTGCATTATCTCAAAATACTCATTTCTTGTGTTGTGCTATCGGGCTTTTGCCCTGCTATCGGGGTTATTTTGCGCATGTACTTTTGCTTTTTCCTAACCTTTATTCTTAAACGTGCCTTTATTGCATTGTTTATTGTACATTTCTTTTAGCTCCCTTTTGTTTCATTTTCCTAGTGCCACAACAAGTCCTTTACGCTTTTCCAGGGCACGACAAATGAATTATTATTAATATTATTAAGCATTTTATGAGTATCACGGTTTTAAGGCATGCGTCGTGCCCTTTACCAGTGCTGCATTTGTGTCCCTGTACATTACGTGCTTTATATATATATATATATATATATATATTTCAACTCGGGTTACAATTCAAATTCAACCACATAATTCAAGCTCAATCACGATATAACAACGTAATTCATATCGGCTAAGTATACTGGATGAACATATTGAAAGTTTCCTTGTCTATTACTTACAATGAAAATCACAATATATGCAGAAATTATGTCCTACTGCCTCGTTCCCACAACGGATTATAATCTAAAAACGCAATGCACCTCCAAATATCACTATTTCACATGCACAGATAACACAATGCACCATTATAAGAGGTAACAAGTCTGTAGGAAGCAAGAACATATACTTTGTTTAGCCACTATTTTATATCCTTAGCCCATCTAGCGCGCTCAGCAAAGAAGTCACAGAGCATTACTGTTAAGCATTATTTTCAACGGAGAGGAATTAAACACTTTGAATATATGAGGAGCTTCTCAATCAACTATTAAAATTATATTTGAAATATTATTGTTACTCGTGATGGATTTAAACACCTTTTTTTGATGATGAAATTAAACATTTATATTATCTCATTGAATCGATAGGAATATGATGACGCTTTCTTCATTTGCGACGTTCGTGACCTGCTGAGCAAAGTTGAACTATGGAAGCGTGAGCTACCCCGAGTCACTCCGTTCTATGGTAAGTATCATAATGTGTGAGTAGAATAAGCACCAATTACTGTAGTCGACATGTTCGTACGGCCCGGCGAATTAGAGAACAAGTAGAAGTGGACTTTATGGACGAGATTTGCGGAGAAGGCCTTCAATTCCTTTGATGTTTCATTCAAGCCGAAGACAGACAGACAGGCAGACAGGCAATGAACTTTAATGAATCCTCAGGAGCTACGTAAGCACTCCCTAGCGGGAGGCCGTCGTAACCGCTGGCCGCACCCACGTGGAGGAAAGAACGCCATGACGCTCCGCCATTTCGTGGGCCCTCTGGATAGCCAGGGCTTGCTTTCGGAGCACCGTGCTTGTGATAGGCCTCCTCCCATTCAGCTTCGCTGGAGATAACGTCGTTAGGCAACGCGGGACATCGCCAGAGCATGTGAGCCATAGAACAAAAAATTTCACTGCAGTCGGGACAGCCAGGGTCCGCGCCCAAGTGTAAGTTACTGAGGATGCCCCGGGACGGGAAAGAACCCGTCTGCAACATTCGAAGAGTAACTGATTGGCCTCTGCTGAGCTTCGGATGAGGAAGAGCGTAGACTCTCCGGCCAAGTTGGTAATGTTTAGTAATTTCATTGAATGTGAGAAGTGGGTCGTTCCGCTAAGTCCATTCCTGTTCCTCCGGAGCCGCCAGACCGCCGCGGCGCGTGAGTTCTCGCGCACGGTCGTGAGCCAGGTCATTGAGGTTTGGGAAGCCCTCAAGAACGTTCGTCCCCATGTTTGCGGGGTACCACATAATATAATGAGAACCGGGGCAAGCCCTCTTCTCTAGAATGAAGGCCGCCTCTCGAGCGAGGTTACCCATTTCGAATGCCCTAATTGCGTCTCGCGAATCGGTGTAAACGTAGAAACGCTCTGGGTCACACAGGGCCAGCGCAACCACGATTTCCTCGGCTATACCAGTGGTGGCCGCCCTTACTGAGGCTGAAGAGCGAAGCACTCCCCGCCCGTCTACCACCCACAACGCGAATGTTCTACGGTTCCCCGTACTCCACCGCATCTACGAAGACCGCGGAGTCTATGTCATCCCTAACTCTCTTCAAGATGGCTCGTGCACGGGCTTTACGTCCACCCTCGTTATGCTGTGGATGTACGTTTCGCGGGAAGGGCCCCACCATGTAGGTTGCCCTCATTTCCCGAGTCAGTGGTATCCTCCGTTCCTCCATTATCCTAGGAGCCGTGCCAACTTCGCCTAGGATCCGCCTGCCCGCTTGGGTCGACGACAGCCCAACCATCTGGGCAGTGACCTGCGCCTCAAGCTGAAGGCAAATTTTATATGCATTCGAATGGCAGTGGGATGGTGAAAAAAGTAGGCAGCTCCCGCTAGGTCGCGTAACACTAGATCACAGCAACGCTGGCCGATAGTTTAGTGAAGCAGGTCATTTAATGGTCGTGTGACATTTTGGCGCGTACATGTTACCTGATTTTGGCGAAAAATGTCACGAAACATTGCGTTAAGTAATTTTCATGGAGACTCTTCATGTCACATTTTGTTACGTGTCATTTTGGCGGCAATACGTCAGGTGATCACCCCAAGACAAGTGACGCAACGTCGCTTGACATACTGTCGCCAAAATCGGGTAACAAAATGTCATGTGACATGTTTCCGCCAACACTGCGTAACGAAACGTGATGTGGCATGTTCTTGTCAAAATCAGATAACGCAATGCCACTTAGTGTTTAACGATGCCTGAAAAATTACGGCTAACTTAGGAAGCTTCGCCGCTAAAAAAATGCACCGTATCGCCAGGCTTGAGAACGAGTCAATGCGTCAGCAGCACAATAGAACGTTATATGAAGCATGAACAGCTGCTTTAGCCCCGGTGGGCGTCGACACGCCTCCCACGTTAGCTATAAAAAGTGTGAGGTGCCGCCCCGCCACGGTGGTCTAGTGGCTAAGGTACTCGGCTGCTGATCCGAGGGTCGCGGGATCGAATCCCGGCTGCGGCGGCTGCATTTCGTTGGAGGCGAAATGTTGAGGCCCGTGTGCTGTGCGATGTCAGTGCACGTTAAAGAACCCCAGGTGGTCGAAATTTCCGGAGCACTACGGCGTCTCTCATAATCAGAGCTGGTTTTGGGACGTAAAACCCCACAAAACAACAAAACAACAAGCGTGAGGTGCAGCTGCGCGGTCCTTCTGCCTGAGAACCCGTGTGCGCGCACTTTTAATGAGCCTCACTTGCGTTTCGCTGGAGCTCCTCGACCAGCACTGTTGACACGCAACGCCTGTTGAAGGAAGCATGCTGTCAATGCTGATACGCTGTAGAGCCATCAGCGCATACCCGTCGGCTATAGTTACTGTAGCATATACAAACTAGAAGAGAACCTCAGGGGAAGATGGAGGCTTGAATCGATGAACAGATCGCGAAATACGATTTAGGACAGGGAATGTCGCAGGAGCCAACGTTTCCACAAGTGGAAAAGGAGAGCATTGCTAGCTCTGCCCCCGAATTTCGATTCCATATGAGTAACTTTTTTACTGATACTATGAGGCAGTCAGCACTCGTACAGTGGTCAGTAGTCATCAGGGGTCGCTGTCCTGAGGAAGACAAGTCCCCTTGGCTAAACGTTGGCTCCAGCGACATTCCCTGTCATACATCGTTTTTAGCGATCTGTTCGTCGATTCAAGCCTTTATATTCCCCTGAGCTTCCCTTCAAGTTTTTTTTTGTGGGCATTTATAAGCATGTTCCGATAATATTTTGCCCCGCCACGGTGGTCTAGTGGTTATGGTACTCGGCCGCAGATCCGAAGGTCGCGGGATCGAATCCCGGCCGCGGCGGCTGCATTTCGATGGAGGCGAAATGTTGAGGCCCGTGTGCTGTGCGATGTCAGTGCACGTTAAAGAACCCCAGGTGGTCGAAATTTCCGGAGACCTCCACTACGGCATCTCTCATAATCAGAGCTGGTTTTGGGACGTTAAACCCCACAAATCAATCAATCAATCGATAATATTTTATCTTATGGTGGAAGTAAAAGTATTTCACTTCTTCACTGATCGATTTCCTCCGTATATGTGAAGTTTAAAAATGAGTATCAATTATGTTTCATGTTGTTTATAAATAGTTCCTTACGTGTGCGGTGTCGTTTGTGAGGTAAATTATGAATTCACTGAACTTTGGAGTAATGAATATATGAAATAATTTTATAAAAAGCTAACTTCAAAAAAGGAAAAAAAAAAGAAACCAGCCTGCTCTCATTTCAAAATATGGTTGGAGATGACCTTTGTTTAATTCTCTTCGCTGAATACTTCATACGTGAAGCACGCGCACGTTACATTTTAAAGGAACACTGGGGCTATTTCGTTGATTCTTTGGCATTGAACATCTGTTTTTATGGCACACAGCGCATTCACAAATGTTTCATAATTATAATAGTGTTAATACAATATTTTTACTTTTCTAAAGAACTGTAGCTCACTGGCTTACCCCTTCATGTTTCAGCTATCAAGGCTTGTACAGATCCGGTGGTACTAAAGCTATTGAAAGACAGTGGTGTCAATTTTGACTGTTCAAACAGGGTGAGCAATCGTATAAATTACCTTTAGCCATTGTTATGAACTTCTCTGACGTGTTGGAAGAGGAAGTCGAGTACGGATAGGGATACGCTGAAATCAAAGGCGTGAGGAGAAATTTGAACGATACCTACATAAGCGAAAAGTCATTCATATGTGGTATTCACAGTGTTATTGCAATGGGAGGTTTACCAACAGTTGTAAATGCATAAAAATAATCATTCAATCTTACAATCAAGAGATAAATTAATTTTTCTCCGTATTAGGTGCGAAAAGGAAGTCTGCTTTGAATGAGGACATAAATATGTAATAACAAACCCAATTGTTTTCATTTAGATACTGATTAGTAAGTTAGAAGGAAGCGTAGAATGCTT
The DNA here is from genome assembly GCA_013339685.2 of Hyalomma asiaticum. Taxonomy (NCBI): domain Eukaryota; kingdom Metazoa; phylum Arthropoda; class Arachnida; order Ixodida; family Ixodidae; genus Hyalomma; species Hyalomma asiaticum. The sequence continues at coordinate 53,355,599 of CM023488.1, forward strand.
CGCAAGCTAGACAAACTTGTCTTTTACCAACGCAAAGTCTTTATTGTGTGCCGGATGCTTAAAATTTTTGTACTATGAAGTGAACTGAAAGAGAGTGAATTTCATTCTTTATGCAACATGTAATATGCGGGTACTTTTCATGCTTCCAAATGTGAGCCCGTGTATGATAAGAATTGGCATAGTTTACTGAGCTACTGAGCTGTCCACTTTCGGGAACTACAGAACCTTCTGCGATATTATCAATGTATCTTTTCGCCAGCATTCCGAGAGAACATATATGCATAGATAGAAGGGAAATATCTACAATATGTTAAAACCTATACATAATTCATTTGTAATATATTTTACAGCAATATAACTCCACCTCATGTACCCTGTATTTCTACGTTTTTGAATATTCGCCAAAGTAAAATGTTATTCATTGCACTTTTTTTGTGTAAGCTCGGCGCCTCAATATTCGTAAGATTTAAATCGTTGGAACGGAGATCGTAATTTAATGCATTTCTTTTAAGTCTTTATTGACACAACAACAAAGCTTTGGTTTATAGCATAGCAATCCTTTAATGATATTGTTACCATCTCGCAATTTCCAACACTACAACTTATAACACAATCATGGTTCATCAGAGCGATCTATAGGTAAGCAGCATCGCACATTTTTTGTTCTAATGCCATGCTATCCTACTATAACCACATAAACTCTACGAAAGGTCTTACCTCTGAGGCTTCCCCCATAATGATTATAATAACGCCTAAATATGCAAGGCAAATTGGTTACATTGTATGTAATGCGCCCTGAAGATGCCAATATTAATTTTCACCTGTGGTTGTTCTAATCAGCGCCACTGACAAGCAAAAGTTCTCTAATTAGTAGCTTAGCGCTTCAGCGATTATAACCTAATATCGGGCGCAGGTTATCTGGTACATTTTGGAATATATGGAAACCAGCACACATATAACCAGCATAGTACTGAATATAATTCGTTTTTGCATAAACATTGTCAGAATTTAGGCAGCCGATGGAGAACCTGAGGTGTGCAGTATTTTGCATGCGTACGAGAAGGGAAGCAACGCGTGGGCTTTCTCGAGAGAAGCAATGACTCAACGGACAAGACAAACACCCACTTTGGGCTGTTTTTGTGTCTGCCTGTACCACTTGTCTATTGCAAGTGCAAAACAGGAGGAAGGCGAAAAAAGAAAGATTATTAAGCTTAAATACTCAATAGAACTGTAAAGATACTGCGTTAAAGCACTGGACTGACGAATGGTGATGTATGTGAGAAATAGAGAGATAAGAATAAATCGTGACAGGATCATATTAAGATATCGACGAACTGCTCTTCAAGTCGAGAGAATGGCCCTAGGAGACGGCGCTTACATATAAAGAAGTAAGACATTGATATATATTGGACTTCGCTTCCTTTCACGTACAAACCCTATTCGATGATTTTACCTTGGTACTGCAGACATGGTCATCCTAGCGCACGTTTTCTTGCGTAGAAGGCGAGAGGTCTCTTGTGTTATCCGCCGTGGTAGATTAGCGGCTGGGTGTTGGTTTGCGAATATCTTGGTCGCGGCGTTGCTCCCGCGATCGCAATTCCATGTTGGCGAAATAGAAAAAGCAAAAGGAAACCGCATACTTTTGGTCAGGTGCAGATTAAACAAGCGCAGATTAAAGGAGCCCGGCCCAGACAACTTTTAAGGAAGTTGGAACCAGCCGTTCTCCGTAGGAGAAAGAAACGCGCCGACTTTTCACTTCATTCGCCACAGTGCTTTGCTTGTGACCTCGTGCTACGATATTCGTAGCGTTCTCGGTCCGCCCAACCCCACCAGGAACCGTGGAAGGCAAGAGTTGAAGAGCAATACGCAGTATCTAAAGGTTGACACTCGGATGCCTAGTTTTTCCACAAATATTCAACGCTTTGATAACGTACCCGAGATTTTGGAGGAAACACGGGAAGTCCTCCACAATGACACTTCAAAAAACCCGGTAAAAGTACGAGAGAGAAAGTGAACCACTACAGCAACGCTGGACTGAGACCTGCGCTTTGTCCGAACGAAGCACTCTCTAAAGAAGTAAAAGAATGCCTTCCCTTTGCGACGTGGTGCCTGGTCTCGGATGCTGCGCATGCGTTGTAAGTCTTGTTCAGAGGATTTTTCGTTCCAATGGAAAACAGGGCTGGGGTTGTGTCCTTCGTCCACTCTGTCGCTTCCTCTTCGCTGGTTTTTAGCAAGTAACACGAAACGAATGACACAAGTGTCAGCTCTTCCGCCCGCATTGATGTTGCGTTAATTCTAGCTCGGTTTCCACGTGACATCGATACCAGGAACGCCCGGGATCAGCCTGAGTTTTTCGACCACTTATTGCCCATAAGATGGTATCTGTGCAATTGATGCCGTTGGTCTATTTGTCGCCGGTTGATGTGCTTGAAGCACCACGCAGATACAAGGAAATCATCATGAAACTCTAATAACGTCATACGACCTAAGAAGTGGAAGGGAGGGACCATTTCCATTCTAACAATGTGAGTATATAGGTGTCGTACGAGAATCTTCAAGTGTTCACTTTTGCTCTTCTTTGTGGTTTGTGTTTGAGATGATAATATTGAAGAAGGGCAAGATATCTTTTCATTCCGATGAAGAAACTTTATATTTTTAAAATATTTGTTTATTAGAGCAAAGAAAAATTCAGTGAATTATTATTCTGCCATTAAGTATATTTCGGTGTTGCCTTGGAGTGTGCAGTTTTAACCGACCAGGTACGCTCCTTAGCACGCCGAACAAATATGATTTGAACGGTTCACTTCCTCTGACAACCTTGGAGTTGGTTTTTAGAAATATGAAGTATGACGAATGCATTAAGTTGAGGTGTAGATTATGCTTTGCTGCATTTGAGGGTTTATGGATAGCGTACCAGTTTAAGGCAAAAGTAAGACCGAGTTGATGCAGATATTTCACTTAAAAATCAAGAACATTTGCAATTTGAAAATGAACTCAACTGGTACGCTTACGTAACATCTCACTCAAATTCATCAGGTGTTTGGAAGGCCGTTTGACTACTACGGATAACAATTAGACTTATATTCCCTGAAAGTTTTCATGTGATAACTTAAAATCGAGTTCAAACTAGCTTTCTCCGAAGTAAATATCCTTTCTTTGGTATTGTCCTACAGAGGGAGATTGCTACTATGCTTGCCCTTGGAACGGCGCCTGAACGCATTCTATACGCCCACACAGTAAAGAATTCTTCGCACTTGGACTACTCTTTGGATCGGGGTGTCGATCTTATGACATTCGACTCCGCTGAGGAACTGGACAAAGTGCGTCATAAAGGCGCAAGGTGACCATATATATGACATATGTTATGGTTAGGAATCGTATAACACCTTGAAAGTCTGCAAGAACTGTGTAGAAGGATTAAAATATCTGACACGTCTGTATTGAAACTGTCGAATGAAAAAAGGAAAATTGCATTTTTAAGTATGGGCATAAATAATTACTAATTAATAATATAGCGTAGCCTTTGCGAGTGAAACAGAAACTATACAGTTTCATGCGAATCACACGTTTCGTCGAGGAGGGGACGGTTGCAGTTAGCTAACGCACTGGTTAAATCTTAGTCATAATTAATGGAAACCTGGCTTCCACGAATGCACACGCATTTTAAACCAACGTTTAGTAGAAGTAACACTTAATTGTTTTGTGAATGATCAGAAAATTTATACATTCTAGACGTTTTCTGCACTCCTTCATGTACCATAAATTCTTAGGTGTCTGCTTGCACAATTGTGTGTATGTTAAGATGAGTACGTGCATATATGTGCATAAGGAGCCCATATACTGCAAGCAATTTCAGAATAATCATGATCCTCCGTTCCACTTCTCACTTTGATGGTAATCTCTTCCCATTATAACATCCGTATTGGCAAAAACACCAGCAATAGGATATGAGAAAGCTGTGCAGAATATCAGCGATGTTACCTTGCCTTGCACAATTAGAATTTTTCAGATGAGTTTTCTACATTTTGTCTACGTAAATTTTCTACCTTTTTTGTGTTTTTGTTCCTCTATCCTTTTCTTCTTTCTTGTCCTGTACCCTTTTTATTATCTTTCATTCGCCTCACCCCTTTTCCTCTGCAGAGGGTAACCAACCAGTCCCAGCAATGGCTAACCTCCCTGTCTTTCCTCCTTTCCTCCCTCCTCCTCTATGTGAGAAGAGCAATGAAAATGGCGAAAATCGTGTTTCTGACATAACTTTCGACCACCTAATTTTCCGCCATGCAAAAATAAAAGAGAAACTGGAAATGTCAATGCGTCAGGCCTCCACGCGACAGCTTCGTTTGCGAAACATCACGCTGGTTCTACAACGCGCCTCAAAGTGGACATGTTTTATCTTTTTCAGGCTCTTGCTCCGCATAATCGGTGACGAAGAGGGATGCCACTACACCCTGAACAAAAAGTTTGGGTGCTTAATTAGCGATGCCCCACAACTACTGGAGAAAGCGCGAACCCTGGGGCGGACAGTCGTAGGCATAGCGTGAGTATGTCTAGGTGCACGCATGACAAGCGTGAGCTGTCTGGTCGGATAACCGTAACGCAAGTGAATATGTTCGCCGGATGTGTTAGCGACTCCGTAAATTTAGAACTTGTAATAATGTCAATTGCTCGGGCTTTACGTACCAAATTCATACTGTAATTGAGAGGTGCCCTAATGGAAGCCTTCGGAAATTTTGACCACTTGCGTTTATATAGCGGTCATGGTCATCGCCCAATACATGGACCTGAACATTTGCGTCCATTAAAACGTAGCCGTCGAGGCTGGAATTTCATTTCGCGACCTTCGAATGAGCAGCTGAGTGCGATAGCCACTAAAACCGTGGTGAGACTGAAAAGAACATACATTTCTGTGGCGCATGCCTCAGGTCAGTATGCCGGTACTGGGCATTATGAGTGTTGTGCAATAGTTAAGCTTCGATTCTCATTAATAGTTCCCCGGCATTGCGCTAAGCTAACCATATATGACTATATATGACATAAGTACATATGACATGACTCTTATTTTGTTGCTGGAATTGCGTCATTGCTTTCCGGTAGTACCTTTATTCACATCGGTTGATATGTACAGTGCTCGTTATTTTTGCGTCAACGTTCATAAACGTGACTTTCTTTCTCGTTGATTTGTTTTCTAGTGGATATATCAAGCCGCCCCTTTCCTAAACAATGCTCTACTCTTGTAATATCACTTCATACCAAGTCCGCATTCTCAGATAGTGCGGGGTTCAAGGTGCAATGAATATTTGAGCGTTCGCGTTCTAGGAAATTATGTTCTATTTGATGTAGAGACTTCTTTCTATACCGTTTTAATGGTAATCCAGATAACAACCATCAGAACTAACAAAGCTGATTTATTTCTACGCCGACATGTTCGCACTAGGAACATATAACGTCGCTTTCACATTCGTATTACGAATACACTTTACAGTTAGACATACTTCTGGGTGCAGGACAACGTACACTGACTGTAACATCGAAAATAGTTGCGAAAAATTGCGTCTACAATTTTCTTTCTGCTGTCTTGTAACATGGCGTAAGGGGCACTCTACAGTGAGGTAAAGCCGAAGACCAATTGTTCAAAAGCTATTTCGAGTGGTGTTTTTATACATTTAGCAAGTCACGTAGCACCTTTACTATCTGTTTGGATAAGTAATAAAGAGCACGCGAAAGGAAGTGCAGCGTTTTCTCCAAATTAGTTTGATTAGTTTATTAAGGAAGAATTTTGGCTAGGACAGATATTTCGAAAGAATAAGCAGCTGGTATTTTTGCCCAATGCAAGCTTTAGATAGCCTGTAGCGACAGTGCATGTAAACGTCATTTCAGATATTTCTCGAAACTGTTCCCAAGAATAAAGTTCTCTCGCAGATAAAGCGAAGCACATGAACTTTCAGAAAAAAGTGCTGATGACGTGTTTTCCTTAACATTTAGCAGTATCTCAGAATGTGTCACGAAGTCTTATGGGCTTCGATGAAGCATCACAATTACTTCGTTGCCTAATTTCAGCGTGCATTCCATCCAACACCCTTTTCAGGTTTCATGTGGGATGTGCCTATAAAGACCCGAGCATATTCGTGAGAACGATTGAGCAAGCAAGAAAAATATTTGACTTGGCAACTGATATGGGCTTTCAAATGACTGTCCTTGATATTGGCGGAGGATTCCCTGGTGGCCTACGAAACAAGGAAAAATTTCTTAAGGTGATCACAGAATTTTCTAGTTCCAACTTTCTGCAAAGCAACAGAAAACTAGGGCGAGAGCGGAGATCAGGGTGAGACATGGAATCCCACCCCTCAAAGTCTCCGTGCAATGATCACTTACTTGCTGGCGCTGTATCCTAGAGATGGCACACACCGTAGAAAAAACAGATGTGCAAACGTCGGCTTTATTTTAAACATGTCCACTACATAGCCAATCATGTCTGAGATGAGTTGCACATACTGTAAGAAAAAAAGTGCTTCTTTCCTTCATGATTGCCACCAGTGGTGAAACTCGTATTCTTTGCTTTAGTAAGACAGAGAAATTTACCGTAAATATCCCTGGCAGAAATATCAGCCTTTTCTAGGCAAAAGTGGCATAAAATGCTGGATGTACACATAGTCACCCAAAATTATGTCCCGGCAAGTCACGTTTACTGCTCAAGGAATGATGCCTTGCACTGGAAGGATATAAGCACAATACGACTCCGATTTCAGAAAAGAAAAAAAAAAACAGGCAGTAATTCTTTTTATGCCTTGCACACTGGATTGCCCAAACAAAATAAACCAGGGGAACGGGTATGCAAAATGTCAGGATGCAAGGACATCGTGGAAGTGTTGCGCTGGAAAGGTATGTTTGTATGTTTTGCTAACATTCTGGCGAAAAAAAAATGATTTTGCACTCATGTGCAGGAATCCAAATTCAGTACCTAGAACACTTTGGAACACTTATACATGTTGGGAGCACTAATAAATTGATTGAAATGTGATGATCAAAATATTACCGACGATCCCGGTAGTTTATAATGCTAAATATTAGCTCAGCCATATTCGTGTTCTTTTTTAACTTGGGTGATTCGCCTAGAAGGAGCTTTTTATAGGCGTATTTATTCCTTCCCGCCCATATACCTTGCTCAACCACGCCAACAAAGTACTTCCACCCGTAGCGCTATAGGATTTTCGAGAAAGACCCAATGAACTTCAGTTCTGGTGGCGCCTACGGCAAGGTTGTCCTGACTAGCGAAGCTTTTTTTACAAAAACAATTGCTTCATAGAGACATGGCTGTTTATTCCTTTCTGCCCGTGTTTTGCACGTCCTTCCTTAATGGATATCTCGGCAACCTCGGCAAAAAACGGGGAGCATGGCGTGGCTTATGGCGCGCCAGCGAGGGCCTATTTTGCTTTTCTCTCGGTTACGGCAAGGGCGAACGGATGAGCTTAAGATAATAACGGGTCCAAAAGAGCTGGGCTGATAAACAACAAACATTTACATGAACCATCATATAAGAATAAAAAGGGTATCTTGTTTTCTTAAGTAGAGATACAAACAGTTGCAGGACAAAAGATATGTGCCCAGAAATGACCAACGCAGCAACAGTTCGCTACAGAAATTTAAGCAAGACGATTAACTCCGCAGTCAGATATCTCCTGCTGCAGGTTGAGGATCCATGGACGTCATGCGATGATTTAATCTTTAAAGATAATGTAGTAGCTACACCAGAAAGGTATTTAGTTCGTCGGGATTAGTCCTTGAAGCAATGAGTAGAAAAGATGTTGAAGTCAGAAAACTGATTATTGGTATCATTTGTTTTTCAAAGACTATTAGATTTATAATGTCATGTGCAGACAGCAGTTATGTAGCAATCCTGCAGATACCACCCATTGCGGGAATCGGTGCCATAAGCAGCAATCAGTGACGAAATCGCCTACGACAAATTGTTTCACATTATTGATTTGCGGGGTTAAATGTCCAAAAACCAGCTGAATTATGAGGGATGCCGTTGCGGTGGACTCCGAAACCACCTGGGATTCTTGAACGTACACTGATATCCCACAATTGTTTCACATTAAGCCAAGCGTTACGCATAACATTAAGGTCTTTGTGCAAAGAGCATGAGTGGGTGCGTGCTTAACGTGGGCTTACCAGAAACATCAGTGATCGAATCGTAGCCCATGGTACGACGTAAAGTTGGCACTCATGTTGGTGCATAGTACAAACATCTCTTTTCTCAAAATACATTGCACGCTATACTGCGCTGATGTGCGAATTATAAGCACCCTTTGTGAGGGTATTCCTACGAGATCAAGCAAAGTTGGACAAAAGCATCCCAAGGAATAGTAAAATACATCTGGTGCTTGTGACATTGCTCTGATAGCGCTTAATTCATACATTAGAAGCACCGTTCAGGCTGCGCGAGCACCATCGTCTTAACTAGAAGTGTTATAGGTTTACTCCCGATATGTACCACGCGGGATGAGCTGCCGCAGCCTAGCGGTTACGTGCTTCCTTGGCACCTCGGGCACCAAGGTTAAATACCACCACCAGCGGTGGTATCGAAATGCAGCCACCAGCAGCGGGATTCGTTCTCGCGACATTTGGATCAGCAGCGTAGTGCCATAAACTTTAGACCACCGGGGCGGGGCGCGTGCGTGGAGCCACGGCGCGCAGTCAGTTAAACTGATTTTCTTGCTTGTCGGCTGATCATAACAGTAACAGCGTGCTGCAGAATGCATCGCGTTACGCCGAGCAGGCAAAAGCCTAAAGCTTATTATCTGTAATTGCTCAAATGTTCTAAATGACCGCATGCGCGACCACAAAGATTAGAAGTGACATTTCATTCTTGAAATGGCAGATGCGCTTCAGCATAACCTTCGACGTACATTTCCGTCTGTTGACGGCAGCTGTGCTTGTGCAGGTATGTGAAGCCATCCGTTCCGCTCTCGACGCTCAATTCCCTCCGTCAAGTGGCGTCCAGATTTTGGCGGAGCCCGGTCAATTTTTTGTGACTTCGGCGTACACGCTGCTCCTCAAAGTAGTTGGCAAGAGGAAGAGAAACCTTCTCATCGATGGTAAGTTCATAACGTTCAGAGAGTCTAGTTTCTTTTCGGGGAACGATATACTTGAGGCTTTTTTTTTCTGCTACCATATTGATGCGGCGTGTAACGAAATGCCGTGAATTGATATATACAGTGCAGGTTGGAAATCATAAACCACTTGAAGACTATGCTGATTTAGAGAGCCGAACGTGTCGTGGATTCTTCACCTGGCTCTTGTAGTACTCTAATAAACCTCAATTAGGGGTCATAATATATATAAAAAAGCAGGTATTTTCTCACCTTCCTCACTAATTTCAAAAATGTGTAAAAAATAACAAGGTATGACTTCATCTGTCTACAGATACGAAACACTATACAAAGGCCCCCGTACGCTCTTTTCCAAAGAATAGTCAGAACATTATTTACTTGTTATTTTTTTACTTTCAAGGGAAGCTCCAGATATACCAGGAAGTATTTCTAAGCGAAAGCAAGCGGAACTGCATAACCAATGGACTTTACGATTTCCTTGATGTACAGCTCAAGCCACTGGACGTAAGGAACCTTTTTACATTGATGCTCCAGCAAATTATGCGCAGTACTCGTTTCAGAGATTCCAATTCATGGCGGCTTTGATTATTCTAGTACATGAATTATAGCTATAACAAAAAGTGATTGGTATAAATGAAGTCCTGAAGATTATTTGCTGAATAAAACCAAATAGTTACCACAAGAATTCGTGAAAAGGACACTGAGATTCTGTTAAATATTGCTGCATTTAATTTTGCAGTTTATGATGCAAGAATAAAAGCTTCAAGATCACTGCATTGGATACCGCTCTTCTATGTGATACTCATGTGATCGCGTTCAGGAAATCCTCGCATCTTTAAAACTATAGCCACTCAGCCATAAAATTTTGCGGTGCTTGCCCGCAGTTAGAAGGATCATCATCTCGTCGGCAGATTTCGAAATAATACAATCGCCAATTATTGTGGAATTGCGGGAACACGCTCAGACAAAAGTTCCAGGACACTGTATTAGAACACTAACATGCCTTATGAGCAATCTCCATAAGCTGGTCGCAAATTATGATTTCGCCCAAGGAGACGTGATTTCTCACAGACTGATGGGAAACCTATATTCAGAATATCTTGAATCACGCCTTTGTCATTCAGAATATCTTTCATGTCGGCAAATCTGCGGGAGTCGTTCGTAGAAATATGGGCCGATTTCAGAAGCACTACACCCTATGAAGTGCAGAAATCCTAGGTGATGCTCAAAGTTGTTGGTTGGATAGCCGCGGCTGCATAATCATAGAGTAAGAAGAAAAAAACACAGAGGGAGAACTTTTAGATCGCGGCGTCATGCGAAGAAATTAGCGCGAAAACTGCCTATGAAGAATTGATCGGCATCTGTCGAACTGAATAAAAAAATGTAAACAAAGTGCGTGATAGGGAACAGGCTTAACGTGGGATAACTAGAAACCTCAACAATACCGCTGTGAATAAATAGAATCTCACTAATATGGCCTCACGTTCGCTGTCACGTTACTGCACAGACATACCTTTTGTCGAAGAGAGTTGATAAATTACGATGAGGCGATTTGGGTATTCAGGTATTCGTACGGGATCGGGAAAAGCCTGGCTAGTGATACTAGAACACAATTATTGTTTATTTTATTACTGTGATGGCGTTTAACCACACTAGGAGCGCAATTGGAAGCAGCGTCATCACAAACGCTGGCGTAATTGGTTTATTTGCTATATGTGTCAGAGGAGCCGCCGTAGCCTACGTTAGGGTGCTTGCTTGTCAATTCGAGGGCCCTTTTATCCCTTTGCATATTCTCTTCGGAGATCACAGGGCGTGAGTATGCGTCTCCGCACTTGCTATATCTATATTTCAATGAGAAGCTACACGAGATGTTATGACTTTCTTGTTTTAAGTGTCTTCGAATGATATGTGAAAGGTCTGTATTTTTTCGTACTTGTCTGACATGGGCTGCACAGAATTCGGATACTCGCGGCACATACTCGTACACCATGGGTATAGCGCCACTGGTATGAGGTAGGTGCTGCTGCGGCATCGCTAAACGTGGGACCAGCGCCATGGGTCTGAGATACACGCTAGTGTAGTGTCGTTAATCGTACCGTACATGACAAGTACATAATATTAGTGATGTAGAGATAAATCATTCGTTTGTGTCATTCATTTGTATGCACCATTCAAATTTCAGTTTATACAAAGTGAAATCAATGGCCAGAAGAGCGCCCAGAACTAGGCGACTAGACAGATAGGAAGATGCGTAGATACGATTAAAATGACTTCATTTCGCCAAGAAATCCTTCGCATTTAAAAGAGAGCAAGAGACAAACACCTGGCACAGCAACATATCAGCTCGCATGGCTTAGATAGTGCCTTATACTACTACGAAGCAAGTATTCACGCGATTGAAAGCACAAAAAAATCACGTAACTAGTCACATGACGTGTTCGCTCAAAAAGCACACGAAATCCAATAACAACTACTCACGTGACATGTTCGCGCGAAAACCACATAATATCAACTAACCACATGACTTGTTCCCGCCACAAGCACGTGGTTTCTGTGCGAAGCTACTGTACCACTAGAAGGGACACTGGAAGTGACACGATATACAGCGCTAGTGCTTCATGTCTCTTCCAGAGCTCGTCCTCAGATTTTGCGCTCAAGAAGCTAGCGCGAGCATTATCTACGCTTCTATTACCAGAATGGTTCAAGCAGCGCAATTTTTCTTTTACAGGCAAATTTACATGGCGTGAATGCAACACGTTATATGTGTAAGAAGGAATATTTGTCTTCACTGTCCTTATATGGGAGGAAATCGGTGCAACACTCGAGAGTTTTGTTTGGCACGACCACTAAGTCGGTCATGCCATCTTACATAGGTTAACCAAACAGGCCCCTCTTAAGGATTCAATAAACAGTTAGGATTACCTTCCCTCCTGTGTACCTAGTTCAAACATGGCAACATATGTTGTTCTCGAGCAGGAAGATTCGGCAGCGGACCATCTGTTTCTTCGTCGGACCTATAGAGTCTGCTAATGCTTGAATATAGTTTCGTTTGCTCGGCATCATGGTCTCCGTGTGTCTTTTAAGTCCATCCGGCTTTTTAATTGCTGCTACTGCTCTGATTTCTCACAGTTTGATCTTTTTTCCTTGCAGCCGCTCTGGCTAGCATACGTTGGAAAGAATAACTGTATATTAGGAACCCTGAGCAGGGCTTCATGGTAGTTCGCAAACTGTAAAGGTGGTTTAGGGGTACCGAAACACCACAGTACTGGTCACGCACCACCTCAGTACTAGTGCATACTCCTACATGACAGTGCCTATATCTTGCAACAGTGAGTTGCTCGAGGAGTGACGACATTAATACCCCATTTAACTCACAGAGGAACTGTGCCTCCCCATTTCTAAACAAATGACTTTCATTCATTCCTTCCTTGCAGCCTCCATATGATCGCCCGTGTAATCTGCTGAGCACTTTTTGGGGCGCCACCTGTAGCCCACTGGACTGCATCGCCGACAGGCAGCTCTTCTTCGACGCAAGGCCGGACGAGTGGATTATCGTAGACAATATGGGGGCATATTCACTCGTCAAAGCTTGCGGCTTCAATGGCTTCGGATTCCCTCGTGTGCACTACGTGGTCGACCCAGCCGATGCTGCGAGAGTTCACGATATTCTGGATGCCTTGCCCGTGGGAGGTGGCTATGGGCCAGTAATTGAAATTGTCAAGAAACATCCAAGTGACAACGCTCTCAAGAAACTGGGCAACATTGAGAATGGCTCCATAGAGAAGCCATTTCAGCGTGGCCTAATACAGAATGGCCATGAGCAGAATGGTCTGACGCAAAATGGCCACTGACGAAACTCTGCTATAGCTTTTGAGAATGCTGTGCTTGATGACAAAATGGGCTTGCGAATCACATCACAGTAATTCTGCACACATTCTATTTTGTGTGAGCACTGGCCTCAAACGCCTATTTAATCTCCTTGGAAGTTATTTCGTGAAATTTAAGGCTGTAGTCCGAATAGGAAAGGGAAAGCTGATTAGTATTCACAGCGCGTCTATTGTTTCATTGTCGAGGAGAATGCTAACGCGCTGCCAGTCAATGGATGTTTGTCCGCAGAGAGAATGTCCATTACTTACCTTCTCAAATGAAAAGTCAGTTACCCTTTTCCTGCCACCGTCGAGATGTCAGGATAAGGTCAATGCACCCAAGCTGAAGGTTATTTTTGTTTTGGCACAGAGCAGAGCCAGAAGAATGACATTACCAAGACGGATATTCCAGTACATTATATATTACAGTTTATAGGATGAAGGCTTTATTATGTATGCTATTGTGCGCCAAAGCGAGGGGCTGATGAAAGTTCAATTTTTCTTGTCATGTTTTGGTCCGATACAAATTTTAACACTGCAATGATGATTGTAGGTACCCAAGGCATTTATTATATTGCTTGCGCATTTTAGGTGGCATTCCACCCCAAATTTTGCGGTTCGTACTATGCTGGTGGGAATTATAGATTACTCCTGCATACGCATTCCATAAAATTTAAATTTGCCCTTTCATTTAGAAGGCCTGACTACGTCTCTTTCGAAAAATGCTTGGGTACATAAAAGCTCCTGAAACATAGTGCACCATTTATGCTTCGGAAAAGAGCATCATTTCGTAGTTTTTACCTCAAGAACAAAAAACATACTGCAACAAAAAATAACGGAAGAGTGATTTGCAGAAATACAATCACGAGGAATAAGTGGCGACCGAAGCTAACATAAATGCCTGTCCAAGCAACACAACCGTGCGAGCTGTTAATGAAGGCTTCACCTGATTGATGGATATCATGTGTAGCTTTTAATATCAAAGAAATAGGAAAAATGGTAAGTTACATGATTAGTGACAATTCGTTGTGTTACTAATGTACGCGTTTACGTCACTTAAAGCAAGTGTTACATGTTTGAGGAAACATGCTTTACTGAAATGTGCATGCACAACTGCACCTAAAGTGCGCACACGTGCCTCTGTGGGAAAGCAAATGTGTATGTTTAACATCCGTTATCTTAATGGCATATCCAGTACATACTGGCTTCCCCTTGCTCGACAATAAAAGATGAGAAAGGCCGTTTGTTTTGTCTCTCTGCTACTGTTCTACAAACTTTTAGAAAGGCGTCCTGAGGTAAGTAGCGGCTACAGCTATAGAATAAGAGAATCATCATTCATTAATCCTAAACTCCTTTCCCTAATACCGTTCTTAGAAGCTTCGTAAGACTCTTGTATGGACCAAGTCGCACAAGAACCCCACAGAAACGGACCGTCTGTACAAAGTGCTGAAGGAAGGCCAAGCTCTGGGAAGTCGGCACTCTTGTACTCCGATGAAACAAAGCGCGAGGTTTACAGACACACTCTAGCGAAACGTACAAGTATAGGGTTAGATAAAAGCAGATCTCAAATGCAAGAACTTTCAGGGCACATCTATAAAGAAAGGGAATCATAAAATAACTAAATGTTCGGGTTGTCTACGCATTTAGGCGCGCTGCTCAGGGTGCAGATAGTGGCGAAACTTACATTAGGCGTAAGCTGCCTAAATATTTCACGTGTACGTCCCACCATTATATAATTTCAAATAGACACTTTCAAGCTTCCGCGACATGAAAGTTCAGCTGACACATCTATAGGACTCGCAAATTCTCGATAGCGAGAGGCAGTTATTGTAGCAGTTCTTTCAACAATGCGCCCACGCCTTCAACACAAAGCCTGGGAAGGCGACGTCACTGGGTCTTAAAGGAAAAGCGAGCGGAGACGCATGGTACATTAATCGGAGAGGCATTATCTAGAATCTACGACGTATTACCAAACCGTCTCAATATTGAAATGCTCGTAAGGGTCTATTTCAGCCAGCCCAAATGCCAGGCATTTATTATAAAATCTGACTCGTAATTGCCTCCTGATGCACTTCAGGGACCGTGGGCGCTCTACCAGCTTCGGGACTGCTAAAATAATTAACATAAAGCGCAATGCTGGGGACAGAGGTATCCGAGCCTAGAGAGAGAGAGAGAGAGAGAAATAAGGAAGGGAAGGCAGGGATGTTAACCAATCATGAGTCCGGTTTGCTACCCTAAACTGGGGGATGGGAAAAGGGGAACAAATGTAAAGAGAAGGAGAGAGGGGGAATGCCACAGGGCAGTCCTATATAATATCATAGGCGCTCGGCTAGGCCAGATGTTTTTAGAAAGGCCAAAAGCGCTTTCATTGCTTTCTGAGCCGTTGGTCGGTGAGGACGGTATTCTAAGATTGTCTGTTCACTAAGTGGACGATCGTCGAGCTTTGTGAAGGACTCGGTCATAGGCAGTCGATGTTCCTCAAATTGTGGGCAGTGGCACAACAAGTGATCTATGGTCTCTGCGCATCCGCAGACAGCACACGCAGGACTCTCAGCCATTCCAATCAGCGCAGAGTAAGCGTTCGTAAAGGCCACTCCCAACCACAATCGGCAAAGAAGCGAAGCCTCACGTCGGTGCAAACCAGCCGGAGGTCCGAGTTGCAGCGATGGGTTTAGCCGGTGCAGTCTGGTGCGCCTCGTGTATGGGGTATTCCACTCAGTTAACGACATCGTTCGCGCAAGAGTGCGAAGTTGTCTCGCAGCGTCGGTCCTTTCGTCAGGGTATGCACCTACAACAAAGGCTTCAATTCCTCCATGGTGTGTGAACCATCCTCAAGTTTACCTCAACATCCCTGGTATTCTGAGAAAGTCGGACTTACCACCATGTGCACTCAAACAACTAAGCATTTTACACATGTATGCGAAGTACAGGGGCTGTACAGAAGTATATACCGATGGCTCAACCACATCAACCAGTTCCGGTGGTGCTATAGTTATCCCAAGAATCGGCGTCACCCAGCACTTCAAAACTTCCCACGTCACCACACCTACAGCTGCAGAGCTCGCGGCTCTCCGCGGAGCGGTTCATATTATACACGCTGAGAGTCCTGCAAAGTGGGCAATCTTCTGTGATTCAAGATCAGCTCTACAAAGTATGCAGTCGTTTCTTCGACACGTGGAGCAAAACCACCTTACATACGAAATCGCGGTACTTGTCCAAAATTTACAAGAAAAAGGACATGAGATATATTTTCAATGGATACCAGGCCATTGCGGTATCAGTGGAAATGACTCCGCAGATAAGGCAGCTCGGACATCAGGCGAAGAAGACCGCTGTGCTCCCATCCGAGCCTAGAGCTGTCAAAAGGTGCAGGGCGTATGTGTGCATGTGTAGCTTGTGTGCATCCGACACGAGAGGAGTTACCTTATGTGAAGTCCTGATAGTATTCGTAGTTTTAAAGCGAAGCTTTGTAGCTCTACCAGCCAAGGGTTCTGTCGTGTCCGTCGTTGTAAGCAAGAAACGATCCCGAAGAACCGCTCGCGCTCGCGCTCGGCGCGTGCCTCCCGGCGCGCTACCTCTCTCACTCTTCCATCTGCTGTCTTGTGAGAGAGAGAGAGAGAGCGAAAGGCGCGCGTTGCCTATGGAAACGCTCTTTCTTCGATGAACGCCCGACCAGCTCGCAAAGAAGGAGAAAGCGCCCTTACCCGCGAGAGACGAGCTTGAGGCAGGCAGCGTCTTCTAGCGAGCTTCAAAACAAGCTTCAAAGTGATGAGCCAACATGATGGATGATAAGGGCTGCGGGCAAACAACGGAAACAGGCTCGGCGCGGTCAGTAAGATTAGATTGCAGCTGTTGCAAAGCTTATGCAGCTGCTTGAAAGAGGGTTGACGTCATTCGAAACCCTTCCAGCCTAGCAACTGCTTCGGTTCATTTCTAGACTACCCCACTATGGGTAGACCGCGGAAAGTAAAGACGGCAGAAGAAGAGCGTGAATATAAGGCTCGGCGGAAAGAGCAAAATCGTCTCGCTCAACAGCGTCGTAGGCAAAACCCAGCAGCTCTCGCCGTCACCGTGAGGGTGGCGTAAAAAGCTTCGCTTTCCAACCACCTTCACAGGGTGGATTGGCGGGCAATTTTTTTTAAACCGTCTCTATGCAATTTCTAATATTGTATTATTGTTTACATTTTACGTGAAATTTAAGCTAAGCTTATAATATTGTAGACATAAGGCGTCTTGGGTATTCTTATGACATATTATTTAGCCAATGTGCAGTAATAGGTAATTTATCTCTCCTCCTTCCCTGGCTTTCTTTGTGTTACGCTATTTCCAGGAAAGGCGTGCTAGTCCTTGCGCATGCGCTGCATATATCCAAGATTATGGTTTCATACGTCATAAAAGTTGGTTGTAAGATGAGCGCTTTTCGTGTCCGGACCCGTCTCCACTTTGCACGCGTGGTCAATCAAGAACAGCTCTTCAACTAAGAAATACACGGTCACTTCAGTATGAAATTGCACATATTTCTTATCTTTCTCATGCTGCTATACTGCTCCATGTCGGCGATTTGTTTAGTTAATACTTGATATTGAGGAGACAATGCACTGTTAGTAGCCAGTACTTCATTAAATTATACTCTCAGTGTGTCGCACAGTTGGCTCATGAAGCGCACACTTTCAGCTAGCGAAACAAATTTACCCATCCCCTGAACATCTAACTTCATTATTAACGGCAAGATCATCAACAATTGAGTGATGCCTAGTGTTTGGCAGTGATTCTAATCGTTCAATTTTTTGAAAGTTCACTGTCAGTAGGCATTGTAAACAGCTGAAAGGAACTAAGAAATACACTCGTGAGCAGCAGACGCAATTATAGTAAAATAACATGATAGTAAACAAAATAACTACACTGCAGTAGGAAAAAAAAACAGCACGGCTTAGAGTCCCTGTGTGCTGCAAATGCTGTCCACAAACGAAGTCCGTGTTCCGATAGACAACTACATATGGTCCCCAGAGCTTGCAGCGCACGAGGCGTGGGCGTGGCAGGTCGACGCTACATCTGCGAAGTCAGCGCACAGTATCTGCGCTATCTGTCAGTCAATAGGAAGGCGAAAGGGGCCAGCAGCCAGGAGCCCGGAGAACGCATGTATGATTAATGACGTCGACAGCACGGGAAGGCACGTATATTCGATCCGTGACGTCGAGGATAGCACCAGCCACGTGACTGCCTTTTCGCATCGCTCTTTACGTGGCGTCCAGGTTAATGCGGAATGACAGCCTTTTACTAAGTTTTGTTAAATTTAAAGAATCATTTCGGAAGTGGTCAATTAAGTGCTTTTGGCGACTCGAGAAAGGTTCGTCGAGGCAAATAACATGTACACACTCAAGAAAGTGCAGGAACCAAAAAGGGCAGTAAATCTCGCGAAAATGATGGTTTTCTCCAAAAAGAACTGATTCTGCAGCAACGACTTCGGCTTAACTACCGTAAAGCTATTTCTCAGAGAATGCGACAATACCCAAAGTAATGAATAATATGGTAAGCTTATTATAGTACTACAACGCTGAACTAACAACGGTGCTTGTGGCCATCCGTGCTTGATCCAGCTTCTAAAAGCTCCGCTGAGTGGCGCATTCGACGACATCGTCACGTGACTAGCTGTTACATGGTTTAGCAGGGAACATGTCACGTGACTACCTGTAACGTGTTCGGTTATTTATGTCACGCGTTTAGGATCAAGTTGGTTGGGCGGGGAATCTCGGGTTGTGGTGTCTTCTTATGCGACTTTATCGAGAACGTGTCACGTGACTAGCTGCGACGTCCTGTTAGGTTATTTGGGTCAGGTGACTACATATTGCGACATTGTGCGTGGTCACAATACCTGTCAGTTATAAAAAATGTGCACGCGTGGCTATGCTAGACAGTCGCAAGGTGACATCACTGATGTAACGTCACATTACGTGACCGAAATCTCGTAGCTAGCTTTGATATAATCATAAATGGTTAAAGCAGCTGTAAACTACACTAAGCGAACACGACCATACCAGTTCTTTTCCAGGCGGCGCCAGCTGGAGTGGTGCTGTTACACTCGCTGCCCCCGATATCTGTTGTCCATGATTTTCTGTCGGCGAGGAACGGCGTAACGAAAAATAACAGCTCCGCTGTAAAACACCCAAATATTTTACGACACATTTTTCGTTTTTCACACGTATAATAGAAGAACCCTCTGAAAGATGCGTTTCAGTTTGCTTTTCAGATATCATAATGCACGGGGAACCACCACAGCAAAAATATTAAAATTTCTCATTGTCAATTTTATAAAACTTCTCACAAGGTAATGGACACAATTTGTGCGACAAGATGCCGCTCCTAAATAAAACTGTAATAATTGATTCTGTGGATCTTCTTTCTGATGCTGATTCCACAGTCGTCTCGAGAGATTTGGAACAGTTCTTTCTCGACATCTATAAAATTGCTTTATTGGCACTAAGATGTATACAGCAGCGCTCCTGGCAAAAATGTTTGCAAAATAATAGATGAGGAAAGCGATGCACGACAGTAAAATTGCCTTATAGGTGCATCAGCACGATTAGCCCGCCATAAGCCAATCCTGCGTCTAGAAGAAAACGTTCTGGTATGAAGGCGCTTGTTTGCCTTCGATCATTTAGAGAGCGCTAGAAATAAAATAGGTCGCGCCGCCGAGGGGAAGTCATATAATTTATTAGTAGTGAAGTTGCTTAACCTGGCTGTAGTTTGTCAAGCATGCCAGTTTTAACAGCAAAGTAGCCGTAATTTGTCAGGTTTCTTGCAATACTACGTGACATTGCTTTACGTGTTTTCGGGTGATTACGTCGTATATTCCCGCCAATATGACGTCAAACAATGTAACGTGACATGTTTTCAACAAAATTACTGTCGAAATGTTATGTGACATGTTCCCACCAATATCACGTAACGCATTGTCACGGGACATGCTCCCGCCAAAATATAGCATCAAGGGACCTGTTTCGGTGAACAATCACACAGCTTCGCTGTGATCTAGCCTTGCGCGACCTAGCGGAAGCCCTACGTACATTTTTCTGCATCAGAAATACTTCAATATCTTTCTGCCCAGTACTGTCGCTGACATATCATTTCCTTAATAGTTTTGCAGAAAGTGAGAGGGCTTCCTGCTTATGAGCATGGCGACTGGTGACCTCTCGAGAGTTTCTTGACACGACACGTCTCATAAATGTCGCCTTTTCTTAAAGCTCAGGCCAATGCACTATAAGAACTTCTCAGTTTCCTGGCACTTTGAAATATGTTACTTCTCGCTGTAGTATGTTTTCTGATTAGACATGTGGACGGTGAGTAATGTTCGCTTACTGCACGAATCATTTTTACCGTATTGATACTGTCGTAGTCAGGGGAAACCCTAAAATATTAGGTGAATCTTTAAGTGATTTTTCATTTAGTTACAGAAAAGCTGATATTCCGTGGTTTCGGGATGTGCAGCAGCTAGGCTACCTCCAATACCACAGATAAACTAGCTTGGGCACTGTAATTTCTTCCTGCATAAAAAACATTCATGCTATTAGGCGGCTTACAGCACCATGTACAACTGTCGTTATTTCTTCTCAGACACATTGACTTCTGTATAGCACAGCACGCTTGCTATTTGAAGCTGTTGAAGATCGGCTCGGGAGTAGTGTCATGTTATTAGCATGGATTGCTGGACGCAGTATACCTGTAGCGTCGCCCTTAACTGGGGATACTCAATGAACCTAAAAATTATACACCACAACATCACAGTCTTATCACATACGGCCTATTGAAGAGGGCTACTGAAGATCGCAATAGCTTGAAGAGAACGCAGTGGAAAAAAGAGCCTGATGAACCACTCTGACGTGCCTGATGTCAGAGGGTCTCGGATGTGAGCGCCATCTGTACGAAAATATTTCGAAGTTACTAAGGCGGTTGAAGGTGTTCGTTTTGTTGCAAGGATGGCGTAACAAAATTAAAGGCAAAACCAGTGCCATCACACCCGAATATATCCGTTCATTGGCGGCCCAAGGTTAGGAAGACCCTACGACGCTAGGACGCTAACGGTGTGGCTAGTCCAGCATGACACGTAGGGAGACAGAATGCTTTGAAAGAGATGTGAAAACAACAGCTTGGCAACGTAAGCAAAGTTAAGGAAATGTTGTTGTTCGTAAGCAAGTGTAGGCTGACGCTGTAGACTGATTGTAGGCTGACGCGTAGGCTGATTGTAGGCTGACGGCACTGAAAATGGCAAAGCTGTTGTGATTGTCAAGCATATTGACATTTCGCCCAGTTTCTCGAAGCCCGACCCCACGATGTGCAATACAAGGCCGTAAATAGAGTAGTGTGGGAAGATGCTTAGTGAATGAAGAACTACAATGCAAATCAGCTTTCTGAGACAGGTGTACAAAGAATGCGCATCAACAAATGAGCTTGATTCCTCTGTCACAGGAATCGATATAACAGAAAAGCGAAACCTGTATTTGCGAAGCTGTGGAATGCCTAAGCGGCAATGGGCCGAATCTAGGTGCGGGAGCACGATTCCGCGTTGCGGAGATGAGAATCCGTTGAAAGTAGACATCTCCGGCACCTCGGCAGTGCACAGCGATCCTCAACAGCCCTCCACAAGCGGAGGTTCTTGAGACGATCACATATCTCCGGAGACATTACATTGCACAAACCACAGACTTGCCGTAAAGCAGGTCTGTGGTGATCCGTACTCAAACGGTCAAACCTTGAAAGAGAAATGGAGCAGGTTGTCAGCGGATCGTTTCGTGAACGCAAATTCGGCTCTAGCGAAGGGAGCTTCGTTGGCTTGCAGACGGCAGTGTTTGCTTTGTAGGAGCCGAGCACGTCGAAACACAACTGGCTGCACAAGCCAAATTGTGTAGCGGCCGTGGTTGTACTGCAATGCTGAAGTTACGCTGGCAGGACCCCACCGCGCACCACGCCGCTACGCTGCGATCGAGACGTTGGGGCTACCAAAGCGGAAACAGCAGGCGTGCATTAGTACGGGAATCTGCCTGGCTCCATCGCTCCTCGACGGCTGTACTACCGCTACAAACCAAGAATGCAGCAAAAGGGAGGCGATGCTAATGCAACAATAATTCTGCTTGCTTAACATCTTTTCTTTAACCGAAAAGCAGTTGGATGAAAATTGTAAAGCGATATGGCGAAGCTATAAAGCCAGTCAGTTGCCACGCCTCGAATGCATCGGTGGTGTGTTGGTAGAGCTTCCAGCTCACATAGTCTCAACTCGAATGAATCAGGGTTCAAGTCCGAGCTGGTGGTACTTTTCATTGTATTTCTTTCATTGTATGTTCTTTCATTTTTTGAGACGCCCACTTCCATTACGGAAGTACGTCAGTGATTTCTTAGTGGACCGCGGCAAAAACACTTTCATGTTAAGAATGAGTGCATGAAGCCAACATGTATGCTTAACTCGAGCAAAATTGCCTTGAAGTAATACATCTCGATGTTCATTCTGAACAGTTACCGTTCTCTATGCATCAACGAAGTTGTCAGAAAAAAAAAACGGAGCACGCTACAGCGCATCGCATAGGGGAGAAATGTTGCGCCCATCCTAAGTCTCTTGAACGCGTAACCATGCGAAGAAAAAAAATTGCAGCTGGATA
This sequence comes from Hyalomma asiaticum, assembly GCA_013339685.2. NCBI lineage: Eukaryota > Metazoa > Arthropoda > Arachnida > Ixodida > Ixodidae > Hyalomma > Hyalomma asiaticum. The sequence goes on from CM023488.1 coordinate 53,378,225, forward strand.
TCTAGCAGCATACACACGCTTGATAGAAAAATTGCTCCCTGAGTAAAACTGCACAGAAACAAGACTGTATACAACTTTTCAATACAAACATGCCCGATCACTACAGTCTGCCCCGGCGGTGGTATACGAGCTATGGTGCTCGGTTGGTGATTCGAAAGGTCGCGGGATCGAATACCGGTCGCGGCGGCTGCGTTTCGATAGAGGCGAAATGTACTGTGCAATGTCAGTGCACGTTAAAGAATCCCAGGTGGCAAAAATTTCCGGAGCCCTCCACTACGGCTTCACCCATAATCACAGCTGGTTTTGGAAAGCAAAACCCCAGATGTCAGTCAATAACTACATTCAATCAGGTTAATTAACGAAATTTTAGTTTTTAAGCTTCCTCACAGCAATAGCTATCATTTCACGTTGTGCCCTTGCCACGCAGCTTATTTCCCATGCCCAAAATTAATAGAACATGAAACTTAATTTGGAAGGACCTTTATTTTTTCCTAAACGAAGGAATTGACCTGAAGAAATGAAATAACACGAAAGTGCTTCAGGCTTAGTAAAGCATAAGACATCGTAATTATTCCAACTTGAAATTCACATTCTTTCTTCGAGGTACAAGGTCTCTGAGAATTCACTTGAAATTTCACGTATTTTTTGTATTCTCTAGATTCGGTGAATTTTAGGACAATCAAGTGGGCGAGTATAATTCCTTGAATGCGTTACACATTTTTACAGGAACGCAGCACTCACAGAGAGTGTATCCGATGATCATCCAAGAGCGAAGTCAGGAGGGGTTATTGGTTCTCCGAATTCACAACGGCTTAACACTTTCACTTACGAAGGCCTCTGTAACCAGTGAAGTACTTCGCCTAAGAACATACCTGAATGGAACAGCAGTTGATGAAAAAGTAAGCAGTTGCTTCTCGTGTCACGATCTCTCATTTTGCATGGCTTCAGTAATATTTAAACAATACAGCAATCGGTGCATGGTTGAGAAAACCGTGATCTGTTGGCTCTTATGATGTTATTTTGACTTAGCGTTTCCTCAGTGGGGCTGACGCATGGTCTAGAGGTGTCTCTCATTTCAATCTCAGGAAATAGGGAGGATTACACCATGAACCTTAATCTCAACAGCACGCGCTTATTAACTCCAGCAATCACAGCGGGTTCCCAATCATATGGGCGTGCTGCAGAATATTCAAAATACATAGTTTGTTGTATGTGTGTCTTCCGCGCTTTGGCCATCTATCATCTATGTTGTGAATGTGCGCGTAACTTCGTTGATATGTGTCGCATGTAAAACGTGAAAGGGGAAATTCGGCTGAAGAAGCTTACATGCGACATATCATTTTCCTTAGGGGGAAGCCGCAACCCGGGCTAAGCTAATCGAAAACTCGTTCATATAGTGTTCATTAACCAAACTTTCACCTCACTGGTTTCTCGATTGTCTAGTTGTTCGCACTCTTTTATAGTCTTCGCCATAAAACACATGTTTCCCATGTAATCACGCTTTCTAGTGACGGGATTATAACTTTCAGTGCTACAGCCTCGTGTTTCCCTCTCTACATTAGTGGCCCATGCGTTTATAAAAAGCGCGTGAGCAAAACTAACCGCCTAAATCTACCGTCTCCCATTTCTCCTACGGCGAAAAGACGCTACTTGTTCTGCTGAACGTTTAACATTTACTGGCGTTTGTAATTGTGTCATACACTAAACCCGTATTGATACGAACGTTTCTACTGGCGGTAGTGTGTTGGACGATAGTACGTACGCGGTCCATTTAGAAAAGAGTGCCGGCCATAAGCATGCTCCCTAGTACGAAATGCTTCTTAGTGAGGGCTTTATCTAGGGATATATAGAGGGAAAAAATTTTTAGCGCGGTAGCGTTTAGGAACCGGTGTCCCAGGAAATACGATGTCGAGCGTCGGCGTCCATGGCGGAAATAATGATCTCCACATATACTGCCGATTTGCATTTACGAGGCACCCGACTATAGTGTACTAGAATATGGACATATTCTAGTACACTATACACCCGACGAACAAGCCCTCCTCCATTGCACAGGACCGTTAGTGAACGAAATTCGATCGCTCAAAGTAAATCCGTGAAAAATCCAAAAATAGGGGTTAAGTAACACCAACACACATGACAGCTCGGACTGCAATTTTAATTCAAACGTTTTGCTTCGCTGGCATTAGTGAACAATAAAAAATATAACAAAACATAGACGTTTCGCCACCTATGAGGTCAGTGCACAAATGGCATCCCATCAAAGAATACATCAACTTAGGTCTTGCCGTATACATCCGGCACGATTACTATTGCATCCCGCCAGTGAAGCAAAACGTTTGAATATGAATTCCCCTGGCTTTTGGAACATTTTTTTATGCAATTTCAATGTACGAGAAAACACAATTCCGTTACGGTGCCCAGTGGTGCCCAATGGCGCTATGCTTTCACTATTTAAGGTGACGCGTTAAGCGTCTTCCAACGATTAAAGACGATTTCATTCTTTGGCCACCGCAACGCGGAAATCTTTGTCCGTCTGTCCGGCTGCCCCTGATTCAACCGCCCGGCTGAAACCAGGCGAGCAACTAGCATGGTGACACGGGGCCATACACGTCAACATGACGCAGCGCGAAGGAAACCTCATGCATATTTGAGGCAAAATATATGTGTACATCTTTGTTCCGCAGCGTTCCTTTAATTCTGAGTACACATTGAATTGGTTTTTACTTTAGTGAATGAAAAATGGGCGCATTAGAAATGATGTCGAAGAGACGCTATGCATTAAAAACCAGTTGACAGATGCCGCGGATCTCCAGACCGCTTTAAGACAACAGTACTAAAAAATCCACAGCATATCCACAGGAGTGAATGATGATGAGTGGGCGAAGCTCCGGAGGTTCATCGTAGATCGTGCCGAGTTCCGGATTAATTTAGTTAACGCGCACGCTACGATTGCTTATGGTTCAACTACGCACAAGTGAAATCTCCCACCGGCACTTCATTGCAAGTCAAGATCCAGTATATATATATATATATATATATATATATATATATAGGGGTGGCCGGTGAACGGTTCTCCAGCGCGAGCAGTCGGTATTTTTCAATCAAAAAACTCGCTAGAAGACGCTGCCTACGCCAACGTTGTCTCTCGCGGGTGAGGGCGCGTTCTCCTTCTTTGCGAGCTGGTACAGCGCTCATCGAAGAAACAGCGTTTCCATAATCAACGCGCGCCTTTTGCTCTCTCTCTGTCTCTCTCTCTCTCTCACAAGACAAAAGATGGAAGAGTGAGAGAGCTCGCGCGCCGGGAGGCACGCGCCGAGGGTGAGCGCGAGCCTCCAGGCGGCGCCAGGTAGCTACATACATACTACTACTACTACTACTACAGAGGAGGGAACGACCCACACCCTAAGGAGCTTCGCCCCTAAAAGTCGCAAGAGGTGACGCGAGAGCATGGCGAGCAGGGGAAATCTGAATGGAGTTTAACAAAATTTCCCTTGCATCCATCGTGGGGAACGTGGGAAGAGTGTGAGGGATGGAAGGTGGCAGCAGAGAGGGTGCTACATGTCAGGGGCAACAGAAGACTGTCATCTTTCCATGTCATTCGCAGCGAAGCATGGAGATACGCAGCCATTTTTCTAGAGAGGCATGTATGCTTTTGTTGTTACCGTACATTTTGCTAGCTGAGTCATGCAGACAGAGTCATCCGACGGATTCGCCGCGGACTCTTGAGAAAGAACCAGCCGGTTTTTCTGTCGGTGGCGCTAAGGGCTCAAAACTACTCCACGTCTTCGCGGTAGCCCTCCAAGTATTCGTGAAAGAAGCCGTTTCTCACATTGCTTGAGGCGCTCGAGCCATGACATCTTTCACTTCTCTCCATTCTTTTACCAGCCATCCCAGAGAAAAGAAGAGCGCTTGGTCGGTGAACATGCGGGAGCGTTCCCACATTTATTGTTGCGCTCGATCACACAGTTACGAGAGGGCCGACGGACGACGCCCAAGGCAGGAACGGGTGCATATTTTGCTCTAAGATTTACTCGCTACATAAAAGCATGACATTGGGTCCTGGATATCCTCATAGCGCAATGGTTAAAGGCCAGACCAAGCAATCTTCAGAAACATCCCAATATGAAAACGTGATATTAGAGATGAGAACGTCACATATAAGTGCATGTGTTTTGCTTTTATTGCTTTTTTAACATGGTATTCCGGACACCTATTCTTCAAGGTACAAGGATCTAAAATCGAGAAAACATTGTACGAAGACAAACAGAAGATGGCCACGGTGTCAGTCGTCATGGCTCCGAATGACCTGATAGTGGTAAGGCTTGATTCTACAAGATAACTTTCATCTTTGTCGATGCGCTCACACGATGTTTGATATCGCACGTTGTTGTGTGTCTGAACATTCAACGTCACTGACGAACTACTCTGCACAGCAGGATCCTTCGCTAGGCTTGACGATCACCAGCTTAAATTAGACTTGGCGAAAGGGTGAAATAAATACGTGCAGTTAGTACGTTCACCCGGTTTCCTTGAACGCCCACAAACGTGATATTGTAAATCCAAGTAGGGTACGCAAGATAAGGCTGAATCAGTTGCTAAGAGAAGTATCTAAAATAAGAGAAAATCTGCCATCAGTATGTTCTTCACAACAGCGAACTTTAACGTTACTTTTAGCCTCGACTTGGATATCTTTTACATGCCATGTGAAATTTCATATTTGTATTGTAGCACGTGCGGTGAATGTCATCGTTTCACACATGCATTTCCGATGCATTTATATTCAACGTGTTTTATAAAATAAAGTCAGTCGTGGGTTGGCGCTCCTTCTGCATTTTTTCACTCTTCTTTATGTCACCTTTGTGCCACATCTTTCAATGATACTGCGCAGTAGTTTCTCTTAATTGTTTGTGTGTTGTATACACCGAATATATATATACTTATTTTACGCAAATATGCCACGTATGAGTGTTCCTTTCTTTACTTTGATTTAGTCAAACCTGCTTAAAGCTATCACCTCAAAGTAACATAGTGCAATAAATACAGTCGCCTTCATCATACAAAGTTAACGTCTTGTCTGCCATTCACTTCATTACTCTATTGCCGTTTCATTAAACGGCAATATAGTTTTGTATGCCACAAAAGTTTAAAAATTACGGTCAGTACAGCCATTTCATTAGATACGTACGTTTCGTACAACATTGGTCATTGTAATCGTTGCGAACAGTCAACAAAGGGCCATCGCAAAAGTAAATGCTTTTTTCGAGTTTGCAAGCCAACCCCTTGTTGCAATACTGCCGGATGCACCAATGTAATTGCGGTTAGTATGTGCGAAAAAGCATAGTAACTCGATATTTCTAAGCCATCAAACAGTAATACTTCAGGTTAAGCTGGACATAATCGTGACAATCTTACCTAATTTCATTTTTATATTTCCATTCCTCATACACTGTTTCGCAAATTATTTTTATTTCACTTCAGAAGAAACGCACGTGCTCTTTCATAAACTGATAATCTCATATATATTAGGTAGAATGTATAATACATGCTATGAGACAAGTTTCTCTTCATTTTTGTTGCCAGCTCCACTTGAAGTCCTTTGTTGGTTCTAATTACTGCTGTGTCCGTGAACAGCTGTGAAAGGTTATTGACAGAACGTCACATTCTATTGATAATACCGAGCATGCACTTCCGTCGCATTCTAAAAGAACATATACAATTGACTCTTTCAAGAAGCTTCACTGACTTAACGTCACGAAGACGGACTAAATGGCGGTGCTGGACGAATTCACTTCAATTGTTTCTCACTGTCACCTGATATATTTTGTTTTGGTTTGCTGATGGGGATCACATTATCATTTCCTTTAGACGCGAATTGCTGGCCTCGCTTATGTTTTACGCCGCTTCGCGAATGGTGTGGACAGTTCTGCAGAGTGAGACACGACACGTTTGAGTGCCCTGCAGACACAGTAATAATACTAGAACGCTCCGCGAATAATGCCTGAAAGCCGACTCATATCACCGCCGCTATCATTTTGCTGTGGTATTTGGATTTCTGGGCATAGCTTCGCCCAGTGAACAGTGCCACTGTGAAAACTTTCAAGTTTGCTAGGCTTTCATCGTCCCGACCACGTGACAATATCATGTAGCGATTGGCTAAGGGCATGGATGCGGATGGTGGGTATGGGAAGTACGGGTGGGCTTTTCCCCTTTGCGCAAACCGAGACTTTCTTTGATACCTTTTATTGGCTATCACTATCATATAACAGTTAGTAGTGGATTAAAAAAAGCTCGAATCCGCTCTTCCCTTCAGCGCAACCCTAGATTTTCTTTCTCTTTTCATTTCCCTCTTTCTTTCTTTCTTTCTTCCTTTATGTCTTTCTGTATTTCTTCGCATAATCACTATAAAGACTGTCTGCAGCAGCATGAGTCGTGGGTCAACGGCAACAGCGCGCCCGTTTTTCCTTCTGCGTGTCCGCGCCTTGGCTATGCTGCGAACACCGCTGCACAAGGACCAAGCTTAAGTTTTAACATGCCAGTTTTAAAAAGTAGCAACATCAAATATTTACTCAGCCAGCTTGTGTCAAGGATCCAGTTTCATCGCTCTACATTCAAGTATTGGACACATACGCGTTAATAGAGTGGGCAGTGCATATTTAACAGGAGTACGTCAGCAAATACGTCAGAGAAATTACAGGCGATAGATGAAGAGAGAGCTCAGTTGTTTTTTTTTTTTTTTGCCGGAACGTCAAAATGAACAATGGCTTGTGAGTAATGAAACGCAGTCAGCGCACGTGCTGCTATCGCGAGACCTGAGTAGTCACAGAATCAGCTTAGGACCACATATCTGCATCACTGATTGATTTCTTGGGGCTTAGCGTGCCAAAACCACGATCTGATCATGACAGACGCCGTAAGGAAAGACTGAGTGAATTTCAACCACCTGGGGTTCTTAAACCTGCAGTGACATCGCACAGTACACCGGCCTTAACATTTCACCTTCAACGAAATGCAGCCGCCGCGGCCGGGGCGACCCTCGAATTAGCAGCCGAGTATCGTAACTACTAGACCACCGTGGCGGGGCAGACATCTGCATCTGTAACTGCGAGTTAATCGATGCCTTACTACTTCCACCAGGCTCATTTGTTTTGTAATAAGGGAATTCGTATTTCCGAAAACTAGATGCAGTTTGTACTATTGCGCGAAAGGGATGATTTTGAAACATGGAAAATGGCAAGACATTTTTCTTCGGTGTAGATATAAACGCATCTTTTCTCCTTCTGAATATGTAATTTTATACCCCTAGCAGAGATCTGAAGTTCTGGCCTTCCTATGTGAACAACCACATCAGTAAACCGTCATAAAAAAGAATGTTTCTCTTCTTCGTTAACAATCTAGTAGATAGGCTTGGGTTGCTCGACTGTCTCTTGCAAAATACACGCATCCTTCTGTGTTAGAATTGGTATCAGGCCGCTCCGTAGGCTACACGCAATCGCCGGTGTCTAGAGTAGATGCTCAGCAAGGAAATTCTGAAAATCCCCACGCGCAGAGATGTCTCCATCTGGTAGTGAAGTATGGTGGGGTAGCCTCTTTTACGATGGCGTAACACTATGAGAAGCGGGCTATTTAAAATCGTCTACCAACAAATCGCGCTGCCTTCTCCCAATGACAAAATGACCGACACCGAATTGAGGAATTACATGTGGTTCCTGTGTGTGGCACATCTTGTACATAGTGCAGACTTTATCAATGCGCGTTAGAGCGCTCGACCCCTCGCTCATGTTCTGTTCTTATTCTTCTCCATAAGTCCTGCTAGATGCATGGTCACTTCCAAGCGACATGATTATGACGAAGGCACTTTATCGTTTATGAAAGCATGATATGAGTATGTGGGGGCCGTACATGCTCCAGTAAATTGACGCCGCTCATCCAAAGGCATGTTTGCACAGTAGAGGATTTAATATTTCATTTATTTAGGATGACGTCACATCACGCCACGCAAAACCACGTTACACTGTATCTGAAGTGTTGTCATTGATCTTTGCGTGAAGGAACTATAGATCCTCCCTCTGACAGTTCCTGTGTAGGTGTGGTGGGACATCTAATAGTGCTGAGAACGACTGTTGATGCTTGAAATCTTGCAGTAATGTTGTGTTATCTCCTGCTTTCCTTAATTAATATCATGGTGCTCCTCATTATTTAGCGCTGTATTCTAACAATTGAGCCCTTACGTGGTGTATGTCAGTCCAACGAAATGTACTCAGGCTCTTAGCCGTCGCCTGGTGTCAACCCGAAACTAACGGAAATAGAACCGTATAAGCGATCTCAACAATGTAGTAGCCAAAAGGACAGAAAGTTGAGCGAGTTGGTAACATTCCATAATCAAAAGAAGAGGCGTGCAGGACACGGACACAAGAAGAGAAGTGAACACCACGAACGCCGACTAGCAACTGATGCACAGCACAGAGGCGAAAAAGAAAGAAGACACACAGCTTATCTGCGCATGCTCGGAATGGTAGCGCCACCTGTCAATCGGTTACACGTGCCCGCCTACGCGATAGACAACTCCCAAGGCGTTCTATCTCCTCCCTGTTTAAGCTAATCGACGGTTGACTCACGCATGCACTTCCACTAATACTGATATACCAGGCCTCAACCAATAAAAGCGTATCTTCGTTCTTATGCCTGTACAGGATCTCGGTATTATCTAACTCGGGCATGCAGCTACAGACCTGGCACTACCGGAGAAAAACGTAATACAATTTTTAGATATCTCGTTGTCATTTCAGCGGAATCACGTGTGTTGGCAGTATTCCCCTAGAGCATCTAAGCCGTTGCTAAATTTTGACTCCAAGCATTCGAAAGTAGTAAAAAACGGAATAGCCTTGTCCTGTTTAAAGTCAGCCCTATCGAAGTCGTGCGTGCACCGTTTGACCATTAGCTTTAATGCGCAGGTTGAGCGCCTCTTAGATGCAGGTTACCCTAGACTAGCCATAGCCACAGTAGCTGAGCGTCTTAAGAAGTCGATTTCGACCGGAACAAAAGCGGTAGCAGAGAGTAACATTAACAAGAAGAAGGTCGTGAGTATTCCATACATCCACGCAGTTTCGCACCGGCTTAAGAAAGTGGGAAGTAAATATGGGGTTAATGTTGTGTTTACGGCTCCCAATAAGTTAGGAAGGGTTTGTGCTGCAGTGCATAGAAGAATTGAGCAGAAGGAAGGTAAGAAGCGAACCGATATCTGTCCGGTTAAGCACCTAGCCAAGAACAATTCACCGACTGCCGCATGGGTGTAGTTTATAAGATTCCTTTTAGCTGCGGACGGTTTTATGTAGGGCAAACTACGCGTTGTATTAATCAAAGATTAATTGAACACAGGAGGTCGCTATCAGGTGGGACGCCGTCCAATCTATCCTTGCACTGCCAGGTCTGTAGCTGCATGCCCGAGTTAGATAATACCGAGATCCTGTACAGGCATAAGAACGAAGATACGCTTTTATTGGTTGAGGCCTGGTATATCAGTATTAGTGGAAGTGCATGCGTGAGTCAACCGTCGATTAGCTTAAACAGGGAGGAGATAGAACGCCTTGGGAGTTGTCTATCGCGTAGGCGGGCACGTGTAACCGATTGACAGGTGGCGCTACCATTCCGAGCATGCGCAGATAAGCTGTGTGTCTTCTTTCTTTTTCGCCTCTGTGCTGTGCACCAGTTGCTAGTCGGCGTTCGTGGTGTTCACTTCTCTTCTTGTGTCCGTGTCCTGCACGCCTCTTCTTTTGATTATGTAGTAGCCGTCTTGCACTTATATATACACCCCTTTGTCTAGTGTTAGAAATACGTCTGTGATAGAGACGGAATACGGGCAGTGTCCCAAAGCATTGTTGTTAATGGATAACGTATCACTTCCCACAATTACGTTACAGTGAAATCCCACTATAGCGAAATATAAAGACCACTTCCCCTTGATACTGCACTTGAGGGCCTTGTCTTACGGGATACATTATCATATATGCTTTGCTCAGAACGCCATAAAAGACGTCTCGCCAGTTGTTGTTAAATATTTATTCGTGCGGAGTTTTGGCTATACCTCATTAGAAAACGTATTCTCGTCACTGCTGTAGCCTTCGAGAACTGCGCTCCAAGAACTGTACTAAAGCATGATCATGGGTTTTTTATGACATACAGAGTGGAATGCTTGGCCCAACCGAAAGAATCCATCCCGATCAGTACGAGGCGAGGGATGTTTCAGGATTACGGCCTCATATTATTCAAAAAATACAAAGGCCGTTAGGATCCAAGAAGATTGTGCTGGAAAGGAGAAAAGGTACAAGTATCTAGAAGAATGTATTTGATCCCTGAAAACGTAAAAGATTAGATGTACTAGTGTTAACCTGAGAGTCTTTAGAAATGGTCAGGGGTTGTTTATAGCATAATGATGAAAACTAGCCTTCAGTAAAAACAAAATCTTCAATATGCCACGTATTGTGGGAATCGGTCTAACTGCAAAGGAATCAGCCAGAGAATTGACCACGAGGGATCGTTTCACATCGAGCTAAATGTTACGAGAAGGACCAAAGTCTGTACAAATTGAGTGGTTTTGTGCTAAACTGGGTTTACAGGCGTTGTAGATGTCACAGTGGCGACAAGAGGGTAGCCTATGCTACGAGATAACGTCGGCACCCTCTATATTGCATGGCCATAGTAGAGAAATGTAGGCTTCGCTGCTCTTCGGTGCATATCATGAGTGGCATTTGTCGGAGTATTCCTAAGAGGTCGAACAAAGCTGGACAAAGGCCTGTTGAGTGGTTCCACTACTAGTACAGGGTTCCTCACATAACCGTAAGAGCGTTTAACCAACACTAGAACCGCTTTTGAAGCTCGAATAACGTGACCATCACAACTGCTGATGGAATGGTGTTGTTTACTAGATGTAGCGCATCGGAGGAGCACCCGCGGATTAGTGTCAGCTTGCTGGCTTCCGTACTGCAGATCCTGGTTCTATTTGCGGTAACATAATGCGTTGCAGACTGCGTTCGCTGGTTACAGCGTGCTTGTCTTTACCTGTCCACCTCTTATGTGTACAAGTCATTACGAAAGCTAAGACAACTAGTGCGTCTTTCTCTCATTTAAACTATGGAAAGATTGTCCTGATAAAATATTGAAACGGGCACAGGGATACGCTTCTGATGGTAGTATATTTTAGAACAGGGAGATTAGCCGGTGCAGCCCCAATGGCGGACCGTCAGCCTGCGCCCCACTGCTACGCAACCTTTGTTCCTCTCGAGATCGTCGTCGTCTTTAGTATTCTTGCACCGTGACATGACCCCCGGCGGCAAAAGCGCCGACCCGGCGCCAGCTAGACTGCGGCCACGTGGTATGGCTTGAGACGACTGACGTGGACGACATCAGATGACACGGATGACGAGGATGCATCGGCAGGAAGTATTTCATACGTCACATCACTGAGTTGTCGGACAACGCGATAGGGGCCGGAGTAGCGGGAGAGCAGCTTTTCCGAGAGGCCGACGTGCCTTGAAGGAGTCCACAGGAGGACGAGGTCATCCACGGAGAACTGGACATCACGATGGCGGCTGTCATATAGAGATTTCTGTCGTAACTGGGACTCAGAAAGACGGTCATGAGCAATGTGACGTGCTTGGGCCGCTGCAGAAATCGCGTCGCGAGCATATTCAGAAGGGGACTTCAGGTCATTGGGCAGGATTGTGTCGAAAGGCAAGGTCGGTTAACGGCCATAGAGCAGATAGAACGGAGAGTAGAGAGCGGTGTCGTGGCGTAACGAGTTGTAAGCGAACGTCACAAAAGGAAGGGCTGCGTCCCAGTCACGATGATCGGAGGAGACATACATCGCTAACATATCAGTAAGTGTGCGGTTCAGACGTTCTGTGAGCCCGTTTGTTTGAGGATGGTATGCGGTCGTTAGCTTGTGTTTGGTTGCACAAGATCGAAGTAGGTCTTCAATAACTCGGGATAGGAAGTAACGGCCCCTGTCCGTGAGGAGCTGGCGAGGAGCTCCATGGTGTAAGATGACATTCTGCAGCAGAAAGTCGGCAACGTCAGTAGCGCAACTAGTCTGCATGGCTCGTGTTATAGCGTAGCGGGTAGCATAATCCGTTGCGACGGCGACCCACTTATTTCCATTTCTGGATGTAGGGAAAGGGCCCAACAGGTCAAGGCCGACACGATAAAATGGTTCGGTGGGTATGTCCATTGGCTGGAGTAATCCAGCTGGAGACAAAGCGGGCTTTTTGCGACGTTGGCAAGGTTCGCAAGCCGCAACATAACGTCGCACAGAACGGTAGAGTCCTGGCCAGAAAAATCGTGCCGGACACGATCGTATGTTCTGGAAACACCAAGATGACCAGCGGTGGGTACGTCATGGAGCTGTGCGAGTACAGTTGCCCGCAAATGCGTGGGGACGACTAAGAGCAGCTCGTTCCCTTCAGGTCGCATATTGCGGCGGTATAAGATGCCATCCAGAATGAGGTACATTCGAAGGGAAGGGTCAGGCGGATCTGCGCTGAGGCGGGTGATGAGGTCGAGTAAGGTTGCGTCACGTTCTTGTTCTAGGGCGATGTTGTGGAAGGCGGATAGCGTGAAGATTCCAGCAGGCGCATCATCGGAGCCTGGGCCGTCGACAGGGTGTCGAGACAAGCAATCGGCATCCTGGTGTAGTCGGCCGGACTTGTACACCACTGTGTAGGTGTAGTCTTGAAGACGTAGGGCCCAGCGCCCTAGACGGCCTGTGGGATCTTTGAGTGTCGAGAGCCAACAAAGGGCGTGATGGTCCGTCGTAACAGTGAAGGGGCGGCCGTACAAGTATGGGCGGAATTTCCCCACCGCCCATACAAGTGCGAGGCATTCGCGCTCCGTGATTGAGTAATTGCGTTCAGCGTCGGAAAGCAAGCGACTGGCGTACGCAATAACTCTGTCGTGCCCCCGTTGACTCTGGGCTAAAACAGCGCCAATTCCATAGCCGCTAGCATCTGTACGGACTTCTGTCGGGGCAGATGGATCAAAGTGAGCAAGAATCGGCGGTGTGGTGAGCAGTGCGATAAGGCTTGTGAAAGCAGCAGCTTGATCAGGGCCCCATGAGAAGGGTACGTCTTTCTTGAGAAGGTCGGTCAAAGGTCGAGCAATGTTCGCAAAGTTCCTTACGAATCGACGGAAGTACGAACATAAGCCAACAAAACTGCGGACGTCTTTAGCACATGTTGGGACAGGAAAATCGAGGACAGCTCGAACTTTTGCGGGGTCCGGGCGGACGCCAGACGAATCGACTAGATGCCCGAGGATTGTAATTTGGCGGCGACCAAAGTGGCACTTTGAAGAATTTAACTGTAGGCCTGCAGCACGGAACACTGAAAGAATACACGAAAGACGTTCAAGATGTGCTTCGAAGGTTGGGGAAAACACGATAACGTCGTCTAAGTAACACAGGCAGATGGACCATTTAAAGCTGCGCAAGGTCGTATCCATCATGCGCTCGAAGGTGGCGGGAGCGTTGCACAAGCCGAAAGGCATGACCCGGAACTGGTAAAGGCCATCTGGCGTAACAAAGGCGGTCTTCTCGCGGTCCATGTCGTCGACGGAGATCTGCCAGTAACCGGAGCGGAGATCTATTGATGAAAAATACGTCGCACCGTGCAGGCAATCCAACGCGTCGTCGATGCGCGGCAGAGGATATACGTCTTTTTTTGTAATCTTGTTCAGATGTCGATAGTCTACACAGAATCTCCAGGTGTTGTCTTTCTTCTTTACCAAAACGACAGGAGAAGCCCACGGACTGGATGATGGTTCAATAATGCCTTTGCTGAGCATCTTATCAACCTCTTGCTGGATGACTCGGCGCTCTGCGTGTGACACGCGATAAGGCCGCCTGTGAATGGGCGGTGCATCGCCGGTATGAATGCGATGCTGCACTAGCGAGGTTTGTCCAAAAGGTCGACCGCCTATGTCGAAAATATCGGAATACAGGTTCAACAGATCCCGGAGTTCGTTGGCTTGTGAGGGTGAAAGGTCTTGGGCTATCATTTTCGTGATGTCGTCGTGCGATCGAGGTGGTGTGGCCGCAGACAAATTGCAGGTGGCCGAAGAGCTGGTTGAAGACTGATGCGGCGAGAGGGACAAAAGCTGGTATTCGTGTGACGGTGATAGAGTGGCGAGGGATATGCCCTTAGGTAGTACCTGAGGGCAGAATGCAAAATTCATTAGCGGCAGACAAGCTTTGTGATCTGATATGGTCACTACCGTGTTAGGGAAAGACACGCCATGCGATAGTAAGGCGCTGACGTCTGGAGTGACCACATAGTCGCCATCCGGCACACAGAAATTGGGCACAACACTGATACACGTCAGTGCTTGCGGCGGTAGCCGAACAAAGTCAGCGGAACAGAGATGGACCTGCGCTGTGTCGGGAAGTTCGGGAGCATCAGGCAAATCAAGCTGGACTACACCAGCTGAGCAGTCAATGACAGCTGAGTGAGCCGATAAAAAATCAAGGCCGAGGATCACGTCATGAGGGCAGTGGTCAAGGACGTGGAACAAAACGGATGTGTGACGATCTTCGACGCTTACACGAGCAGCACACATTCCCAGCACGGCGGGTGTTCCTCCGTCAGCTACTTTTACAATGGCGGACTCGGCAGGTGTGGGAACTTTGTTCAGCCTCATCCGAAGATCAGCGCTCATGACTGAAATGTGTGCACCGGTGTCGATCAGGGCAGTTACTGGTACGGCATCAACTTCCACGGCAATTAGGTTCTGGTCGGTCGGCAAAGTAATCAGAGGATTTGCAGGTTCGGGGTCCAATGCAGCGTCGCCTCCGGGAGCTGCATTTGTCAGTTTTCCTGGGATAATCGTGCGGAAGGATGCGGCGAAGAAGGACGGCGGGGCAGAGGCGAGCGGGACCGACGATCGTGTGGCGACGGTGAACGGCTCGAGCGTCTGAATGATGCAGGAGGGCCACGGTATGAGTCGTCATAGGCCTGGCCACGGTCGCAGTACGTCGGATCATTCGGAGCGGCACTAAACGGCGGACGTCGGTTGTCATTTCGGCGGTAGAAAAACGGAGATCGCGTAAAAGTGGACTGGCGGAACGGGCAGTAGCGGGAAATGTGACCCACGCCGCTACAATGGAAGCATATGGGCCTGTCGTCATGTGTTCTCCACTGGGCCGGGTCTCGGTAGCGTCGAAACATCGGTGATGGCCGACGAAGTGAAGCAGCAGGTGTGACTGGGGGCCGGGTAATAGAGCACACCGGTTGAATGCCTGCGTTCGCAAGTTCCTCGCGGACAACTGCCTTGATTAGCGACACCGTCTCTTCTGCATTCTCTGACGGGCGCACGAGCGATGGTGCCGCAGCCTCGATTTCCCGCCGTACAATTCGCACAACGCTATCCGCAGTGCGCGGCTGGAGGGACTGATGAGCGTCTTCGCACGAAGACGTAGCAGTGGTGTTTGGAAGCCGCGTGTATTGTTGGGTGATGCGACGGCTCTTGGCGTCTTCAAAACGACGGCACTCACTAATAATTTCGTCCACCGTCGAGCAGCCCCTAAAGACAAGCAAGTTGAACGCGTCATCGGCGATGCCCTTAAGTATATGGCCTACTTTGTCAATCTCGGTCATGGCGGAGTCAACGAGGCGGCAAAGAGCTAGAACATCAAGGATGTAAGCGACGTACGACTCTGTGGATGTTTGGGCCCGACAAGACAGGTCTTTCATGGCAACGGACTTGCTACCGGCGGGTGGGCCAAAGAGAGAGCGCAATTTCTGCTTACATAAGTCCCAGCTCGTCAACTCTTCTTCGTGCGTGTCAAACCAAATGCGTGCTGATCCCTGGAGGTAGAAGAGAAGGTTTGCAAGCATCATCGGGGGATCCCATCGGTTGTGCGCTGCAACTCGTTCGTACAAGCCAAGCCACTGATCCACGTTCTCGTTGGACTTGCCGGAAAAAGTTCCAGGGTCACGAGGATGAGTAAGGACGACTGAATGTTGCGCCGTCGAGGATGCTGACGACGCCGATGCTGGCGCCGTGTTTGATCCAGAGGCCTGGTCGTCGGTGGGCATCGTAGAGCGGTTGCTCACAAGTCCGCTGCGGAGTTCCGTCTTGTGCGATACCCAGCACCTCTCACCAAAATGAAACGGGCACAGGGATACGCTTCTGATGGTAGTATATTTTAGAACAGGGAGATTAGCCGGTGCAGCCCCAATGGCGGACCGTCAGCCTGCGCCCCACTGCTACGCAACCTTTGTTCCTCTCGAGATCGTCGTCGTCTTTAGTATTCTTGCACCGTGACAATATTGTGTACATTTAGGGGCTCATTGTCTATTAACATAACCTGAAAAGTTAAAATTAACCACCTGTGGCACACACCTGCCCATTGTGGGCCGAGAATTACGGATATTAGAGACACATTAACATCATTAGCAGCCAATTTTAAGCTGACTGCAGGACGAAGGCCTCTCCCAGCGATCACCAGTTTGCCCTATCCTGAGCGAGTTTGTTCCACCCTATACCCGTGAAAATTCATTTGATCGCTCCATCACGTTTTGTCTGCCTATGCTGCATTTTCGTTCTCTTGTTATCCTTTCCATAGATAGATAGATAGATAGATAGATAGATAGATAGATAGATAGATAGATAGATAGATAGATAGATACCTTCAGATTTTCTCATGTTTGCCCTGTAATGCTTTTCATTTAATAACCAACTTAGGACATTGGAAGTGCCAAAATTACAGTAAATCTAGGCGAGACGCCATTATGATAGCCTCTGAAATAGCTTTTACTAAACTGGCCTATTTAACGCGCACCTGAACATAAGTGCACGGGTGTTCTTCCAAAAGGCGGCCGCAGTGGCACGATAGTGAACGCGCCGCCACGTACTAATGGGCGAGACACTTTACGTGCTTAAAAGCCTCGCCGGGTCATCACTGCCACAGGTACACAGATTCGTGTGCCTTGCTATCTTAATAAGTTATTTTAGATTGGGAACGCGGTTATTGTGTTTCGGGGCGTTTCACCCACACTGCATCTGGCGGTTACCCTTTCGTTTACTGCTGCACAGTACGTTTTTCCAAATGTGTAAAAAAGAAGCGAGAACGTTCGTATCATCAGCGGAAATTTCATAGCTTCAAAGATCCTTGTAGATATTGGGTCGTGTACTGGGTGCGTCGAGATTATTTGCTTTTGTTCTCCTGACGGAAGCGGGAGTTAACGCGATGTTTTAGTTGACGATGTACAGCGCCGCCTCACTAGATCGAGCACGCTGGCTAAGCTCTCAACCCCGGCAGCCGTGTTTCTATGGCGCGAAATGCAAGAGCACATGTATGGGTTAAACATATGGGCACGTGAAAAAGCCTCTGATCTTCAACGTCAGTCCGGGGTCTCGCATTACGTGATGTTGCACAGTGATAGCGCGCTTCCTGTGCATTAAAGCTGTCGTATATTATGGCTTTATGTAGTTCGTTGGTACTTATTACTTACTAAAGCCGGTTGGACATCTCCAAACAAACAAAAGGGATTGACGCCGGAAATAAACCTAACGTCGCATGTTTGTGTTTGCCTTGTCTCTTTCTGCGTCAAATGGTCGAACTTGCTCAAGGTTTTCATACTTTTTTCTGTTATACTGCTTACATTTGAAGGAAGGGTGAGCACAGAGAGATAAGAACCTCTCAGTATCTAGTCAAGCTATGTATCAAAATACTACTAGTATATGCAGAGTTACATTTATTTTGTTTTTATATATGAAAGTGCCCTTCCCTTACAAGGCAAAAATGCTTGATAGAAATTATTTAACAGATGCAAATACACGTACATACGAACTATGCAGCCTATGGGAGTACCTCATGACTGTATGAAACGAAGGATCCGTGTGATATATGCTCGCACAGTAATTACGTGTCATGCATCTTGCTGCCGTGTTCTCCTGAGCGCTTACGTTCCTAGAAGTACCTGCACAGGTTTAAATCTACTTGAGTATTTTTGTCTTGCTATGCTGAACTGCAGCCGTTACAGTGAAATATATCTGGAACTGACCCTTCTTTAATTCCATGAGTTGTCTGTTGACATGTAGTCTTCGACGCTTTCCAATACGGTCTTACGAATGAACCTAATGGCCAACGTGGGTGCATATGCTTTCCTTTCCCAGATTATTCGTCTAGAAAATGCAACAAAACTGGTCTTCCCAAGAACGTAAGCGTTGAGGTTTACGTGGTGTCTGACCATCCCCACAACAAGCGATTTTCAGAGGAAGATTTCTGGATTTACATATGCATCTTCATGAACAGCGTAAGTACCGTTAGTGCATGATTAATCGGTCCTGTATCTTCGTAGCAGTGCTGCGCAGGAAGAAAGAAACGAGCATGACTAGCTTTAATGTATCCCATATGTTATTATCAAAAACAGATAAGAATCATAATCAAAATAAAATTAACAAGAGATAACCTGGGAGCCTAAAGCAGGAGGTCACTGCATACCACCTTTTAAGTGAAATGCAAATCCTTGCATAAACAAGATGCGCTCTACCTGTGCCTGAAATTGTTAATATGTACTTCAAATTGCATTTGTATCGCCTCTAAAACGTATCTTATATGTAACATGAAGGATTTATTCCTAGTGCAGAGTATTTTGTACTAATGTTTTGTACACAAGGAGCTAATTAGATTATCTTCACAGAGCCATAGCTTTATTTTTTTTGTTTCTAGTGCGGTGCCTAGCCCTGCACAGCTACCTTGAGGCTTCACAGCAGCTTGTTTTCTTATTGTAAATTCAGTGATTTCGAGATCAATTTGTTTAGTCTACCTTTTACTCCACTTGAAATCGGTAGCGCTTCGGTGTAGCCGCAACACCCTACTCCACGGAGGGTCAATTAAATATGACGATTCGTGCAATACTATTTGTTTGCCTCGAAGCTAACCAGAGTGGGTAAAATGGACAGAGTGATATGAAATAAAGCTGAGATAAACGTCTAGTGTGTTTGTATCTGTTGCGTCTACAACATAGAACGTGTGTTTTACATACTGCGCAATCTCCAGCGTATTTAGAGTCATCATCGTGCTGAGCCATTCCACCTCAGTTCGGAGAACGCCAGTGCTGTCCTACGTAGTCAGCTGTGGAAGTGAAGTAACGTTACCCAAGGAAAATTTGTACAGGAAAGCATGCTGATCTGACTAACCCTGTGCAATTGTGTGTTTCTAATGGCGGCCAATGGGAATATCGAGGAGAATACCACTAAAGGATATCGAGAAGGATATGTAGTGCGCCTGCGTTGGTCTCCTAACGCCGATGGGAGCTTGTTCAACTCTCTCTCTGTCGCTCGCTCTCCTCTCCGCTTTCCATCTCCCCCATTCCGTTCCCTTGTGCAGGGGGTAGTGTACCGGTTGTCCTTCAAGTTGGTGAACCACCCTGCCTTTCCCTCCCTGCTATTTATTTTGTTCCTTCTCTCTCTCTCACTATACACACACACACACACACACACACACACACACACACACACACACACATATATATATATATACATATATATTGCGAAAATAGCTTGGGTTGCCGCTAGTTTATAACAGAATTGACGATGCGCCTCTTAGAGAACGACGGTTTATTAAGTCAACGTTTCGGTCGGAGCCCGACCTTTTTCAAGATATCTTCAAAAAGAGGTCGGGCTCTGACCGAAACGTTGACTTAATAAAGCGTCGTGCTCTATGAGGCGCACCGTCAAATCTGTTCTATATATATGATAACTGGTTCTCAATAGACCAAACGTATTGGGAGTAAAATAGCAGACACACTTGGCAGTTATCGTTAAATGTCAGCGGTTTCGACCGCGGGTCGGGCCTTGGTCAACGCACAGATGTCGTGAAAAAGAGCGGACCCGTGGTCGAAACCGTTGGCAGTATATATATATATATTCCAGCTCCCTTGTTTTTCCTGACTTCGCCCCTTTTTGAATTGGCCCATTTTAGAAGTTTAGAGAAGGCGCAACGAACCCTCTGTGCAGCGTCCTCTTCTTTTCCAGCTAAACGCCATATTCATGAGCATGGCTTGCCCCGATGTTCGACTCATGCTCGTTGGAATTGAAAGGTCCGATGAGGCAAGTAACAACATTTAAATTGCGATGTTGAGCGCGTAAAAGCTAAAGAAGGTAATTCTTGACCGTTACAGGTTCAAGAGTCAGCATACGTTTTCGGAATTAACCAAATCAACGACATGACATCTCTTGATCTTTTCCGGCAATACGCTAATGCTAGAGTTGTAGAGTACGGAAACCCGGACATTACGCTGCTACTTACCGGGTAAGATATTTAAGGCACATCTTCAGTCTGAGTTACGTAATGGTACTAGACCTTATTCGGTATATCAACACTGGCGGTTTGCACCTAGTGATGATACTAGTAGATCTGTATTTCTATTGTATATATTTTATGACTTGGTGGTGGATGATCACTTTAGGTAGGCCCAATTTTTCACTGATTTAGATCAAGTGAATTTGGCTAATGTAGTGTGTCGGAAACTGCCAGTACTAGGCAGGCAACATGTTGAAATACTGCCATGGCTACATTTTACGGTATATTATAGAAGCGCAAGGAAGGTTACTGTTTAGAATAGGTGTCCTGGCGCTTGGCCATCTCCTTCTACTCTCGCTAAGCCGTTATTATGATAAGGTATTCAGAGTCATCATGCGAATACTAAGTTGCTTGGCTACGCTCCAAAAGGGAACACTGATGGCCATACTTTGATATTATGGAATGTGCAGTCGATCAAAGTGCGTGTTACACAGATAACATGGACTGAAATACGAAACCTCTGTGTCGTTGTGCGTATGAGTGGTTGTGTTTGTAAGACAATGCATCCCCTCGGCTGTCACAAAGCTGAAAACAAATTCCTTCCTCGACAATGACTGCCTCATGTTTGCAGAACCGTCGAGAAATCAGGGGCATTTCAATTCTAGAAGATTTAGCGCATGCATAAAAAGCAGACTCCTTGGAATTTTTCGGAAATTTGAAAAAGCGATGAGGCAGATGCGGAAATAGTGAGATGTTATATTTAGAACAATTTTTGTCGTTCAGAGCTTCAGACTGCAGCGTGTAATTTTGTGTCGCTAACATTTTCAAGGGGCACTCAAAGCGACTTCTCGAAAACGACAAATGAAATTATGGCGCAATAAAATTTGTCTCGGAATTTGACGTCACGAAATCGTGACTGGATTAACAGGATGGCTCTGAACAGTGCAGGCTTTTTTATTGGCGCTAACGTATCCGATATTCTTTCGAAAGGTTGTTACTGTTAGGTACGCATTCAGCAACATTTCGGGGTACAACCAAACAAAGGACTAAGGAGCCAATGTGTCGTCCTTGTTATGCCTATAAACAGCGGTTTCGAAAAGATACGCATCGCTATTCTTTGTTTTCGTAGTTCTGTTTGCGCCATTTAAGGTCAGCAAACGTTCTTTCCAGGCGTGACCTTTACGAGAGCGTCCCCGGTCGTAGGCCGAACCGAAATATTTCCGGTAGGCATCATTCTGTGTCTCTACAGATAGTATTCATGACATAAGTCTGCGCTGAAGATTATTTTCTACGCGCATGCCACAGCATATACAATGTAACTAGACTGCAAACATACTGCAGATGCTGACCTCACAGCAAAATATATGTTTAGCTGCGAGACTGTGATGCTGATATGCATTTTGGTGCATTCACTGCAGGATGGTTTGTGAACACTTTCCAGACCGACAAGACTACAGACTTCCAGACCCACAGGACTTTCCAAACCCACCCTTTTTACTACAACATCGCAGATTTCAAACGTATGCCATAGCAGGAGCGATGACAAGCACGTTTTGTGGGGCAACTGATATGGCCAGGAACATCGGCACTCCTTTATTCGAGATCCTCTTGCTGCGACATTAGTGTTGTCCCAGCAAATTCTTGCTCCGATTTCTCATAATTATTGTAGGCGTACTTTTCTCCTGGTGTTCACGTTTTTGCCTGATGAAGCGGTGTGCTTGTGCTAACAATCACCAGAAAGAATACGCTGGTCATCTCTTCCAATTACGAAAACAATATGGCCGTACATGCTGCCGTGAAATTCTCTATGTTTATTTTCAGTAACACTTTCTTCTTTGCTAATTCGATTACAAGACCAATTCAGTGATCAATAATGCCTTACCACTGCACAAAAGGTCCTTCTTCTCTAAGCAACGTAAGGCTTAGCATGCCTGAATGAAAAGTTGGCAACGGTCGCGACTCGCCCAGATTATGTAACTGGCTATGTCTGCAATGAATGTTTAAATGGCACCTTAAACTAAACGCTTAGGTACGTCCACGATTTAATCTTTCTGTATAGATATTTGCACCAACTTTACAACAATGACAAGTAAATGAACCTCTTCTTAAGTTGTATTGGTAATTTTTACGTATACGTAAATTTCACGCATTTGCAGGTTCAATGCAGCATGATTAAGGAAGAACTGCTGGAGGAATATTCGAGGTTACAATGGGGTCACTAGAACTTCTGCGAAAAGCACCAGGAAAAGCATACATAGTTGTTCCATTTTGCCTAGCACTAGTAATACGACAAACCTGCAAAATCAGCATGCTTGAAAGTGATTCCATAGTGTTACCCCCCCCCCCCCCCAAAAAAAAATAAAGGAATGAGGCCCTTTTCGCATGCCTTCGCACGTAGGTAATTATAATGTAATCGTGGCGAGAAGAATCAACGCCTCAAATGCTTGGAATTTTCACAGGAATTGCATACGAAGGTGGAATCTGCACTAATTATTTTGTGGCAATAGCCGAAGATACACCTGGTGCATACAGCGGGTTGATCGATGCAGCGCACGAACTAGCACACAGGTAAGAAAAATGTGAGCACACTCGTCGGCGTTGCGGCAACCTTATACAGTACTCGTCGATAGGGTTAAACGTGATACTTTTTTGTAATGACACTTAATGTTTAGCTGTCAGCTAACATGTGGCACTGATTCAGTATAGTACGTTGTTCTGCTACATATTATCCAAGCTGCATCGCAAACCGATTTCACTGAAAGCAACAGTAGTACGAAGATGTAGAGGGTGTGGGAATTATCACGTTTGCAAGGACAGCCACTCCGAAAGGGAAGCATGTAGGGGCGACGTAAAATATCATATATTAGTAGTTCAATGACATTAAACAAAGGGCATGCTGTTATGGCAAGCCTCTCGTCGTCGCCTGCTGCGTTAGGTTCCAGCGCAGCCCGTGAAGAAAAGAAAGGCCTGTGGAGGGGAACTGAGCTTGAGTGCGTCTAGTACAGTCGCGATTTACTTCACAGCAGAATTGATAAATGATGCTACCATATCAAGTTTAACTTTTTAAACTCAGATTCCTTCACTCTCGCGAAGCGGTGAAAGATAGTTGAGCCGAGATTGCCATGTCGCTCAAGCCAAGTGAACTTGTCTTTATCAAGGCAGTTACGACTGTGCGAAGCAGCTTTTTCTGTACGGGCTGACCTTCTATGCTGGACTTCGAGAGCTGAGGAGAAAAATAAGCTTGTGCGCAAAGAAAAGAAAGAAAACGTTACAT
Source organism: Hyalomma asiaticum (assembly GCA_013339685.2). Taxonomy (NCBI): domain Eukaryota; kingdom Metazoa; phylum Arthropoda; class Arachnida; order Ixodida; family Ixodidae; genus Hyalomma; species Hyalomma asiaticum. Next base: position 53,401,798 of record CM023488.1, read on the forward strand.
CGACGGACGTATTGAAGACAGAGTTGTTAGCGAGATAAACAGCGGGTATGAACAACGCCATACGGTCGGAACCATTCGCTCTGTGTCCCTCATTACCCTCGCCTGTTGAGCTCCTTCGGTCATACTGAAGAGGAAATAGGTTGGTGGATGGAGCGAGTTATCACTCCATCCACCTAAGTTGATAAGCTCCCTAGGTAGACGCTCGCTGGATCCGCGTAGGGCGCCAAGCTCCCTTGGTGGAACTCGCTCCATTCAACCTAGGGCACATATGTCGTATCACTGTGTTCAGTGTCGTCAGGAACAGCATCAACAGTCATGCAAGAACTAAAGATGACAACTTGATAGTAATACTTTAGAAAAATTCACTCGTGGTCCAGTCCCTGCAAAAGTCGATGTCTAGCTAAATGTACTTGTAACTACTCACGTACACACTGAATGATTAATTGCTTATGAATACTAGTAGTGGCAATCACTTTGTGGGCACTGTGGTACGTGGTGATGGGTTCTGTATAAAATATCACTACGTTTCGCCGCCCAGACTGAATATAAACATGATGCGTTCCGTGAAGTTCATTCATTGGCTCCCATGCAGCATGACAGTGAGTGGTTGCCCTTGAAGATAGAAAGGAGCCAGTGTTCGTTGTTGGGTATCCCAATGCCAGCAATAACGGCGTTTTCCTGCCCATCGAGTGTCTCCGGACGGGTGTTTAGAATACCACATCCAACCTCATCAACAACTGCAGAGCTGGCCGTGATTGATATTGCTCTGAAGTATATACAACAATTAAGCGCATCAAAGATCGTGATCCTCACAGACTCCCGCGCTGCTTTCAGTAGACGGTTGAGAAACCATGCCGATACCTCAGTTTTAATAAGCAGCATACTGGAATCTGCCGGATAAATTATTGAGCGTGGTGTGTTCCTCGTGGCGCAATGAATACCCTCGCTCGTGGGTATTGCTGAAAACGAAGAGGCTGATCACCTCGCTTCCATTTGTGCCCACAACGACTGCGACTGTCCTGTCTTTTCTTGTAAGATTGTCAACGCTCGTCTGGTGAACCTGCTACGGCAGCACCCAGACCGGCATGTCGCAAGCGGACCGTTCCATCCGCATGTTCGTGGTCGTGGCTTGTCTCGTTGCGCACTGGCATTGCTCTGTAAGTTAAGCGTTGGTTCTGTTCTAGTGGGACAATGCTTACACCGTCAAGGCCGTGCGGGCGTGCAGTCCATTATGCTCATCCTGTGGATCCTGTGAGACACTTGCACATCTTACTTTAGTGCGCCCCGCATACGTTTCGCAGCGTTCATGGCTAATCAAGGAGTATAGACGTCTTGATTTGCATTGCCCGACCGTCAACGATCATCTGCTCCCAAAGGCAAATGCTCCTCGACGGGACCAAGCCCATCGAGAATTATTGACGTTTCTGGGTGGTACTAGCTTGGCGTCCCCTTTATAGCCATATTTTCTTTTGTTGCGTTTTGTTTGTGTATGCGTATATTATTACTTTCTAGTTGTTTTCCTTTGTTCCCCTCTCCAATTTCCTTCTTCCAAAAAGTTGTGGGATCCTTAAACTTAGCTTTAAGACTTCAACGCAACAGCGATAAGTCACACCATTCTGATCGGCTCTCTCTCTTGTCATGCTCTTGAGTGGCCTAGCCACGCAATTACCACGGCACTGCACTTGTGTGTCTTTACTCGTGGAGTGGAGATTGCGATTTACTGCAATGTAATGGCAAAGTACAATGTAGCGAGGCTCCATCAAACCTCACCAATGAACAAGGCACCGCAGCTCGCTGACGCTTGTGCGCAGCACGGAAGCCATCACAAACGTGTTTAACATGGCGTGAATGAACATCTTCACGCTCGCGAGTGAAGAGGCATGCACAGGCTACAACGCATTTAAGCCAAAGTGTGAGCGTCGTCCTGCTTGCTCCATGCATGCGGGGACGCAAAACACGGCGCCGTTAGTGCCACTGTATATGCTCCCAACCAGGCGCCCTGGGCCTTTTTCGCCATCTCGCGGGTGACGTGCATGCGTCATCTTTTTTCTTTTTGCTTCAATATATTAAGCCCTATTGAGCCGAAAGTGCGAACTTTAAGCTATTCCCATCCTGCCCACCCCACTGAAGTTGGAAGCGCGTTGACGTCCACTTGGCAGGAATTTCATATGACCGTGACTGCAGGTTGGCATCGCTCGGTCTTAACTGGACTCTTCGCAAGTTCGCCGTGCAGGCTCTGCTTCCGAATTGTTTTTTTTTCTCGTTCCTTTCAATTCCAAGATTGGCTTTCCCAAAACATTTTCTTTTGGGCGTACACCCCTGTTGATGTAGTTGAGAATTGACTTAAACTCGTTATACCTTATGGTGGTGCATGTTACCCCCCCCCCCCCCCCATTATTTTTTTAATTTTTATTTTGGGGAAGACTACAGCCTCCTCGCCGCTGAAGCACCTGCGAGAAGCATCTCGGAGATGTCCATATCACCGAGGGAAAGTGGTGTATATAAAATGCTCGCCGTTAACTCTTTATAACAATGCTTGCGGCGTGGGCAAGAGCGTAGCGCGTCGCGCTCCAAAGGCAAGGAGTCGCAGGTTCGATTCCCACTCGGTTCGAACGTTCTTTCTTTTCATAAATCTCAAATTTTTACTTACGGAGAACTATGCTATTTTCCTTACAGCGCCCTGTGTGTTACAACGTCTATCTTGTGTCCTTGTCAATTTTGCGCAATGTTACACCCACTAATGGCAAACCAACAGGCCTAAATAGCAACCTTGGTGAAATCCTTACAGCGAACGACGCCGACGCCGACACCGTAATTTCTGCGAAGCGAGCCCTTTGACGCTATCGCGTTAAAAGAGTAGGCAGGCGTTGTGCCCCTCTCAGTGGCAGTTGTCACCATGCTGTATTTCTCCAATGTGCTTGTGCGCACATGTTTACATACCCAAAAAATAAGTAAATAAATTCCATCCCCTCAGAGCTACTGCATCTTTTCCTGTAAACTGCACGTTGCATAGAAGGTACGGCTACACAAAAAATAAGTAAATAAATTCCATCCCCTCAGAGCTACTGCATCTTTTCCTGTAAACTGCACGTTGCATAGAAGGGACGGCCATTATTTACTTCTTGTTTATTTACTGCCCAGAAGTTGTCAAGAAGATGGATTCTTCGGTGTAAAACGCTGCCTAAATTTTGTGGGGACTGCCCAAGGGCCAGCAGGAGCCGGCGACGAAGGGCGTGGTGCGTGGCGCGCACTAGTGGTGCTCATCGGAGCTGGAGCTCATCTGGGCGTGGCTGGGCACCGATCGCGCGGCCGCCGTTCTTGAGGTCTGCGGGCCAGGAAGGTGGAGATAATGTCATCTCCCACAACTTACACCAGATGGTACGCTCGATCAACTGAAAAGCGATAGCGTGCGAAACACGCGGATGTCACTGTCTCCTTTTACAGTGGACACACAGTTAGCGTCCATGTCCTTCAGCAGAATCGTTCCCTAGCCTGAAAGCAGGGAACGGTGAAATCTGGCCCTACAGTGGCAATCGCAGATGGCAGTAGTGGCACCCCAGGAAGGTCATGGCGTGTTTGAGCCACGCCACTTTAACTGTTTCATGCTCCAGGCAGTCGTGGTCACAAGATAGCGGTGGGGACCACGCTTACCTTACGAAAGCGTCGTGCAAAAACAACCAGTAGTGCATCGGACTCAGAGCCAGATTAGAATTTCCGCGGTGGAACAGCTGATGCGAAGGCGCTATGGCGAGCTCTCTGGCGGCAATGTTATGCGAGGTAGACTGAAGGAGCGAGTCGGCGGGAACCGTTCGCATAAACTTTTAGTTTGCCTTCGTCGATGGTGGCCTCAATATCTCGAGAAAAGGATGTCATTATGGCACAGAGCACTCCTCGGAGAACGAACGCGCATTATAAACCCTTGGTATACCTCAAGAAATCCCATGAGCGATGTAATAGGCACAAGAAAATCTCACATAGTTGCCTTTGGATGTTGATCACACGATATGCTCATAACCGCACACTGATATTTCCAGGTTTATCGCACTCTTATTTCCGTCTCTAGCATGGGTGCTTCACACGATGGAAGTCCACCGAACCAATATATAAAAGGCCATCCTGGTTCGCTGGAATGTTCTGCTTCGAAAGGATATATCATGAGCTATGTGGACGGTGGCTTCCTTCGCTACAGACTCTCTGAGTGCAACAAAGAGGAAATTCGGCACGTACTGACGTAAGTGCTCGAAATGTTATTTAAATCTAGCACAATGATTCTGAATGTACAACAAATACTGCAATGTTAATTAATATTCCGTAGCGCCATCAAATCAGCGCCAATGTGATACTCTCCACGGAAGATCTCGTAAAGCCACTATACGACGTGAAAATGCGGGATATCCCAGTATCCGCCAGTGATAAAATGCGCCTTTAAAATGAATCGTCATTTACTTGCAGTAAGCTAACCCTTTAGGTGTGCAATTATGAAGCGGTACTCGAAAAAATCATTGTCGTTTTCACGGCTACGTAAGCACTGTTTTGACGCTCGTCTGTTTTATCATCCCGAATAAAACTTAGGTCTGGGTTTGGATATATCAAAATTTCGAGACAACTGGCAGCTCCAGCGATCAATAGAAGGTTTACTGCTCCAACCATGGTCATGTGTAAAGGCAACACAGCGATAATCACCATAGTAAGCATTTTCTTCATACTTTCACAACCTAAATGCAATAATGATCAATCGAAGGCAGGAATTGGGCATCGCGAGTGCGTGAACTTTAATCTTCATTTTTATCAGCAAAACATTGATCATCCGCCTCCGCTGGTAATGGCAGCTTTTCATCTCTTTCCCCGCATATTTCTCAATTTGTGAACATTGCGAAGTGTAGTGGGCTGTTTCTCGATTTCACTTAAAGAGAATAGCTTTCCAGAATCTTGAACTCCGCTTTGTTAGTCTCAAAATGATGACGTGAGAGCGGGGACACGTGGCTACATCTCTCCGCAAACAGATGCAAGCCAGCCTCACAATTCAGCCCCCCTTTTACTAGATCGATTTAGGTATTTTAAATTCAAATTGCGTTACTCTCACCCTCATTCTGTATGAAGTATAAGCACAATGAACAAACTTCCCTTCGAACACATGGACGCTGATATACTTAAATTTGGGCACTATTGCCTAGGAATCAAAACGCATCGGTCACCTGGTGGCTATGGCACTTGACTGCGAACCCGGATGTTGCTGGATCGAATCGTGGCTCCTGCGGCCGCATTACCATGGAATGTTAGGGACCTGTGACGAGTGCGGTGTCGGAGCACGCTAAACAACCCGAGTTGGTCGAAAATATCGAAGCTCACTACTGCGCCTCTCATAGTCATTGTAGTTTTGGACATAAAACCGCAGAAATTTTCTTTTTGCCTACCAATTTTACATCGAACTGCTGCACTTAACGAGAGTGCTGTAAATTGAGATCGCATAGTTTCTGTTTGCAGGAGGTCCCATTGGTCGGTTCCCTTTCATAAGATTAATGCCAATAGCGCATTCCTCCCATGAGTTAGAACAAATGAGTCGCCAGGATTACTCCGAAGACTTTTTGGTTATGAACAACGACGCGGTCGCATGTGTTACCATATTGTTGTTAGAGTAGGTGTTGAGATTGCTTTGGTGACACACGATTATCAGCGGTTGCAACGTGAATACTGTTTATGGCGCGCTTTACCTAGCGGCCACGTAAAATGCAATAATATTAGGATACTATGATGAAATTAGGCTGAACAGTTTTAGGGCTATTCTCTACCGCTCTCTTAGAACTTAATGTGTACTAGAGTATTCGCTATATAAACGTCACCATCAACCCAACCAGCCTATGGCGTTGCAATTACATATGTTGGTACGAAGAATAACTGTATTGCTAACAGGAGGTGTAACCTTATTGTAAGGAGATAATTTTATAAAATACACGGGTGACAACAAATACACCTTGCAATTTTCTTTTTCAGGCTACGGGGTGAAAAGTGTTGGAACGTCAGGGCTAACAAAACCTATAGTGTGAAGAACATCTACCCAGGTGTATTACTCTCACCACAAAATTACTGCAGGATGCTTTACAAGAACAAAAATATGTACAGTTTAACGGTACGCAAAAAGTGCCTAATATTTTTGGTATGTGTAAAATAGTATGCTTAACAATTTTCCCCTCTCATTGCTGCTCTTTTTCTACATGGGATATTACTGTGATCTTGCCGATATATGATGGTTCACCTGCCCTGGTTACGTCGAAGATACAGCGTTAGACTGCGAACTTTGATGTCAAAGGTTTGATTCTAGGCCACGATGGCTTCCATCGCTTTAAGGTTCTTGATTAAGGTGCATAGTTGCACCAGTTCATGATTGCGCAACACACCGCCTTGGTGAAGCAACGCACTTTGACAAGGAAAAACAGAAGGAATACGTACTTCTCTTTTCTTTTGTGTGCCTAGAAACCGTTTCTTTCTGTGTCATAGAAATCACTAAACATTAGCCTATGCACTCAAGAGAAATCTTATATTGAAACTTTCCTCCTTTTGAGGATAGAATATGCCTTTCGACGTCGAGGAAAAAAAAGAATAGAAACAAAAAGAACGCTGTGCTTCAATATGCGAAAGATAGTTCAAATTTTTCCACGACATTGAGTTGCACAATGACAAATAAATTGTAGTTCACTTAACGTTATGTTAAACCTCTAAACTCACTCACGTAAATTTTGCTGTTAGACTTTTTGACTTTAGGAACTTAGTGTTGATAAAACTACTGCGAAGTGGCTAGGAACACATACATTGCTTCAAACCACATCAAACATCAGCACTAAATGTGTTTTTAGAAATAATCTATCTTTGTTCGGAGGGTGGAAATCAACTGTTGCTCATATGCAACATGATGGTTCTAGTGAGTTCAGAGTTCTTTGAGAAATATTTAAAGCACATGGGGCGTCGAAGAATAGTTAGGATTTGGCAAAAATGAAGGCGCGTACTAATATTTACCCCTTGCACTGAACCAGGGGCCTGTATACAATACACGCAACCGTTCACGTCGTACAGTACCCTCCTCGACATTCTTGCACCTCATATCGAATGTTGGCGACGGTTCTACAGAACAACGAAGTTATTTACTTAATCTTTATCTCCTAATTGGTGTTTGTCCCGTAGATTACTGTATATGACAATATCTTTTTCATTTTTGCTAGAGAATACTATTATTAAAAATACTTTTTTGTTTCATCACAATTAGCAGCCATCAAATTGCCATGCTCGCCCAAGAAACATTAAAGGGATACTAAAGAGGAAAATTATTTTTGGCCTATAAGTAATATACTCTAAACTCCAACAGCACCACACCTGCCGCATAAGAACGCTTAATAGGGCAAAATTTCAGAAAAGGAAAACACAGGTGGCGAGACCGCCTTAACATTTGCGTACTGACTCGCAGTGACGTTATAGAGCTCGAAGGCTGGCCGGGTGGCGCAGACAATTATTTTCCGCTGAAGAGGCATTTCATTATCTTGTAGGAGGCCATGGGCGTATTCTAGGAAGTTTCATAGAATCCCTTTGAGACAATGCGGCCAGAATAAAAACGCAAGTCATTGAAATGTGTGACGTCACGCTTGCGCTCGGGTGACGAGGTTTGGCGAGATATTCAAAAGTGAAACTTTGACTTCTATTGCTCTTCCAACACTAAAGCTATCATAGGGAAATCAATGATGATGGAGTCATCAAATAATCATCTATCAGTCCCCGGTCATTTATCGTCTCAATTTAGTGTCCCTTTAGGACATAGTCGGGCTATCCTAACTTGAATGTTTGAAATGTGCCGTAGAAACTTATCTCTAATATTGTTTCATCGGCAGTGGTTTGTCCTTTTTGCGTGCGGGTCACTGCTTCTTTAAGGTATGTTTGTGTAGGCGCAGACTATTCTTCGCGGTCTGATTTTACTCAGCGTGTGTGCAATTGTTCAATAATTACAAAAAAAATTATTCCGTGAATGTTCATGTGCTGATGTGTTCTTATAGTTTATAGAAATGCTTCTGTATTTTGTTTTCTCATTCGCGCTTCCATGTGACGTTGAGCTTTTTTGTTTGTTACTGTTTCTTATCATATTACCCGTTTCGTCGACTATAATTGTTGTAGTGTTTATTCCTGATATCTAAAATACCAATGTAACTATTCCTGCCATGGCTACCAAAAGGAAGCCGGCAGGATCTCATAAATATCTAAAATATAGAGCTCTGTAAACAAGCGTCAACAGCTTTTTGAGCAGCTGTGCGGACTTTTTTCAGTTGTTCATCAAAGAAATAAGACAAAGTAAAACTTTCGATAAAGAACTCGTTAAAATGAATTTGTTCATTAGTAAGAAAGATTTGACAAGGACTACTAATATTAGACAACTACGGGAACACGGCGATCGGCAAAAGGAAACAATGGAATATGATTCATAAAAATCATACGTATAAGGATTACGCTACTCTGCAAGAGCAACAGGTTTTATTTTCAAGCGCGCCCCTCATCGATATTTGTTCAAAATATACTGGGAAGCCATTTTGGCATCCATTACGATCTTTGCGTCGAAGTAATGCAGGATTTTTATTATCCTAAAAAATATGCGAAGGTCATCGTTCTCGATTAAAAGTATTGTTTTCGAGAAGTAGAAGGTTATCGGAAAAACATTATGTATAATTAAAAAAAAGGCATGCGCGAAAGTGATGTCTGGAAATTTACGCATGCTAGCGGTTTGTTTGTTTGAAGTACCACAGTGATTGGGGAAATAAGTGGCTTGAGCATGTGTCCGCACGGAATTCATAAATAATGTTAGAACAGCTGGAAGAAAACAGGCATACGCATTTAACACATTTACTTGACTTCTCCGTATTGACCAAGCACACGATCAAGCGCTGTACCTCAGGCCGGTCCGCTGTATTAGACTCAAACAGTTATTTCTTGCTTATCTGTAGAAGGGCGTTAATACCAATGTACTTGCGGTGAGAAAAGTCGTGCTTAGATGCAGTAAAATTATTTTGTTGTTTATACAGGATGAATATCTCAGCAATTACTGCAAGATGAGGTGCTGCTACGCACCCTCAGGGGAGAACAGGCATTTGTGCGCACTGCACAGAATGCTCGATTTTATGAGCTGCAGGTATAAAAAGGTAAGTGAAGACCTTATTTGAGGTAGCCTACGAGCTCAGAAATTTGTTAAGCGAAGATAAATACGCCCTTTTCTGAAAGCCGCCTCAGAATATTATGATGCATATATTATTAAAGGAGGTTCGTTCAATGTCGCAAATTTTTTTCACAACTACGACTATATAGGAAGATCTACATGATCTGCGTGCCGTAAAAGTATGGGAGGGTTCCATGTGCAGTGCGTGAAGGAGGCCCAAATGCACAAGCTGTAGAAATGATCCGTCAACAACATTTTTCTAATACCTACTGAAGCTCCCCACACCTACCGTGCATACTTGCCTAGAACAGTGTAGTTGGCAAAACCAGTATAATTGGCGAAACCCGTGAAAACAAGTAAGTAGTTAGTTATAAACTCGTAAGTAGTAGCAGACAACAACGATATCTTACAGGTACCTATCTAGGCAAGGACAAGCTTGTGGATTTCCCATTGTGACTCCACGATTTTTCTCACGAGCTCGTGGCCAGCTGTCTGGCCGGAGCGCTCTCCTTTGCAGCTACTTTGGTGTGGGTGCGCTCTCCTCCACTGCGCCACTTCTGCAGCGCAGACATGGTAGCATGATCAGTGACAGTCCGTTGCTGGAGACAACCTGTGGCCTGAAGCGCGGTTCTGAAGACTTATGTTATTGTCCCTCCCTTCGCCCACCAGCTTTCGTTCGTGAGAACAGTGCCTGTACCTTCTTCACTCGCCCGTCTTTCGGACTGTTGTAAGCGTTGAGACTTGGCCTGCTTCATTTTTTTATTGCCACCAGCATTCGGTGCATCTTCCATCTCACTTCAGTATGTCGTATTGCTGGTTTTTCTGTCTCCGTCAATTTTCCGGTACTATAAATGTCTTTCGTTATGAAAATGGTCACGTCCCTCCTTTGTAGCTTTGACGCCGCGCCTCAGCCGCCCAAGTGAGTGAAACAACCTGCATATCAAGAACTCGCGCTTGCATTTGCTTGCGTCGTTGCGCAATTTACATCTGCCAAGCCTCAGATGCGCCTGGCATGAAGATGAGCTATTTCGTCACTATCGTACCCTTAATGCCTCGCTTACGCTCTGTTTTTAAGATGTGGCTATTTTTATGCACCTGTGGCCACGGTAAGAGAAACAGTAATTTCTGAGGTTTTACGCCCCATAAGCATGATACAAACATAACAGAGGCCGCAGTGCAGGGCGCCCGAAATTCCCACCGCCTGGGGATTTTCTGGGTACAGTGAACAGGTGAAGATGAGGTTGCACCGGTGTCAGAGAACAAGGGGGCTAAATGGCGAGAACGTAGAGGAAAAGAGGAAGAGAATACACCATCAGCATGGGCAATTATATCAGCTCGTTTTCTCGCTGATATAGCACTCGCCTGACATAAATAGCAATGCATGATGAGATTATATTACTTGTACGCAGATATTGTCTTCGAATACCCAAAATATCTTCCTGCCTCTCATCTGCGACGATCCGCGACGTTAAATTTCCAAAGCGTACTGATCCAATATAGGTATTCGGCTGAATCGATATAGTTTTATTGCCCGCAATTTTGTGATCATGTGTGCATCGCAGCTAAAGTTGCTGTCATATTTTTTTTTCGTTCCAGAAATGCTTTCAAGGTGTTTGTACATCGGAACGTAAGCTCCTAATGTATAGCCACAAGAAAGGCTTTTGGAAGTACCAGCGAAATTTGCCTCCTGTAGGCTAGCGCCTGCCATAGACTCGCACAATAAACAGTAAAAACTGTGTTAAGTGTAAGCAGTGTATACATTCTATTACATTGTTTTGCACTTGTGTCAGCAGGGTAGAAATGCAGGCGTCGTCACTCCATGAAATTTGACTTATCCATCGAGACTTTTTAGGGGCGAAGCTCAATTTGTGGGGTTTAACGTCCCAAAACCAGCTCTGATTATGAGAGACGCCGTAGTGGAGGGCTCCGGAAATTTCGACCACCTGGGTTTCTTTAACGTGCACTGACATCGCACAGCACACGGGCCTCAACATTTCGCCTCCATCGAAATGCAGCCGCCGCGGACGGGATTCGATCCCGCGACCCTCGGATCTGCAGCCGAGTACCATAGCCACTAGACCACCGTGGCGGGGTAGGGGCGAAGCTCCTCTTAGTCTAACCTTGTCATGCGTCAGGCGTCAGTCGTCAGGCGTCAGGCGTAACCCGCGTGCTGCGAGGCACGCGCTCGCCCTCGGCGTTCGCCTCGGCGCGTGCCTCCCGGCGCGTGCCTCTCTCTCTCTCCCGGCGCGTGCCTCTGCTGTCCTGTGTGAGAGAGAGAGAGAGACAGAGAGGGAGCGAAAGGCGCGCGTTGGCTACGGCAACAAGGGAGGGTCGCGCCGTCAAGGTGCGGTTCGGAACTTCGGTCCCTCCCGAGTTCGTCAAGCTTCGGGGACTGCGGCTGCGAGTCCGACACGTAAGGCCGCGCCCATTACAGTGCCGGCAATGCGGGCGCCTCGACCACGTTGCCGAGGCATGCCAGCGAGCCGGCGAATGCACCCGCTGTGGCCGTCGACATCAGGCCAGCGAGCAGTGCAAGCCGCGGTGCGTCAACTGCAGCGGGAGCCACGCCGCCGATAATCCTACTTGCCCCAGGTGGCAGGAGGAAAGGCGCGTCGCAACTCTGCTCGCCTCATCGCCTACGCCGCTCTCGAGACGGGCGGTCAAAGCGGCAGTACGGGAAGAGACCCGCGAGGTGCGCTCTTATGCTGCTGCTTTAAAGGCCAGCCCACCCGAGCAACACAGCGACGACCACGGCAGCCGCCACCCGGTACCTGCGCCGCGCCATCGCATCACCATCGCAGCAAGCCCAGCAGCTACAGCGTCGCCTGCTGCTCCACCTACCGCGCCCTCAGCGGATCCACGAGATGCCCTCATCGAGCACCTCCTCGTCACCCTGAGGTCCGTTGCCGAAGAACTTCCGGCTGACAACCCGCGGCGCGGCGTGATCCTTGCGCTTACGAGCGCGCTGCCCAGTGCCGTGCCGAGCGAGTAGCCACACTTGCCGGCAGCGGAAACGCCATTCCTTTGGTGCGGCCAGTCTAACCACTGGCTGCCTTTGCGTGCGGCGGGACGTGCTTCTTCGTGCTGCTGCTGTCCAACACTCTCTCTTACTTCTCTTTTCTTTCTTCTCCTATACCTTTATGTCCCCTATCCCCTTCCCCTAAGGCGCTTAGCCGTGTCACCAGTATGGGAGACAGAAATTAGCGCCTTTTTCCTTTCCTTTAGAATCTCTACCACCACGCTCTTTCTTAGAGGAACGCTGTACCAGCTCGCAAAGAAGGAGAACGCGCTCTAACAAGCGAGAGACAACGTTGGCGCAGGCAGCGTCTCCTAGCGAGTTTCTTGATTGAGAAATACCGACTGCTCGCGTTGGAGAAGCGTTCACCGGCAACCCATATTATATATATATATATATATATATATATATATATATATACATATATATATATATATACATAGGCACTGGATCTTGACTTGCAATGAAGTGCCGATGGGAGATTTCACTTGTGCATAGTTGAACCATGAGGATTCGTAGCGTGCGCGTTAACTAAATTAATCAGGAACTCGGCACGATCTACGATGAACATCCCGAGCTTCGCCCACTCATCATCATTCACTCCGTGGATATGCTGTAATTTTTTTTATATATGCGTAGAAAGCACGATGCATAGAAGGCACAACGCACCAGGGTATAGATAGGTAGAAATACTAGAGGCCCTTGTACTATGGGATGTCTGAGCGCGTAAATCAACCAACCACTGTATAAGTTTCCTGAACTCTTCACTACGGCTGGCCTCATAGTAACAGTGTGATCTTAACATAAAACATAAATAAATATTTCTTCGTCATTCAAATTTACTCTGTGACCACTTGTTACTATAGCCGTACGACTTCTTTTTCCTTGTTCATTGAGTGTGAGGTGAGCTTACTCGGCGGCGGCATCAGTGGCTATTCTTGTCAGCCGACTCAACAGTATCGCCATTTGCGGACCCGATATTAAGCAGCCATTCCATGCTGCGACGAGTACAGTGCCCAACAATCCACACACGAATGGTTAATCAGGGTGATTTCACGGCTCCTACGGCAAACCCCTCTTGCAGCTCATGTATGGTCAACCAGTGCACTATGGCAGCACGTGACCTAAGAGGAAAAGTGTTGTTTTGAATGCTTTGCTTTGGATAATGACACATACCCTAAAACTTTGGATAGGACCTATGCTTTGATATATGCATGGAGTTTAGAGCATTTGCTTTTAACGAACTGTTGAGCCGTGTTAATTATTTGGCGGTAAACACCAGCAAGTTTAGCGCATATTTTTATTATTTATGCTAAGCCTTAACAAATACGTATACATAGGCCTCCAGTGCAACTTCCCGAGCGATGATAGCGATATATGGCTAAGTATTTTGATCCGTACTACGTACCACACGGACCGCGGTGTCGTAGACTTCGTTCTGAGCACCACGTCACTGATAACACCCAGTGTTTCCTTCCACCCAAGCCTTACAACGTCTAGAAAATCGATATTCGCTCCCTATACACTTGATACAATGTTTTATGCAAGAAAACGGGACAACTCCGCAGTGCATAAAATATTGCATGTTGCAAATAACGCGCACGCTAAGAAGGGGTAAACACAGAGACAAAGAACTTTAAGGAGGTCTGAAGAGGTGCCTCCCTTAGAGCAGCACTGCGGGCCGCTCCCACGTAGGGACAAGGAGTCCTATCCTCACCGCCGCATCGTGGGCTCTCTGGACAGCCCGGAGTTGTGGAACAAGCTCGGAGCGCTTGATGGTAGAATTCCACTCCTCCTCGGTAATTTGATTGCGCCCATGTAACGAGGGGCACTGCCAGAGCATATGTTGCAAGTTAGCAAGTTGCTAACCTACCCGCAGTCCGGGCAGGTAGCCTCGTAGACATCCCGAGCAATAATGTTGAGTACAGCTAAACTGGCATATGACCTAGTTTGCAGCATTCGGAGTGTGATTGCCTGAGACCTGGAAAAGTCCGTCTGCTCGGCGAAAAAGTCCGCCTGTTCATTTCATAGTGTTTTGCGACTTCATTAAACGTGACTAAAAGTCTTTAAATTCGACCCACCCCCCCTGAAGACCTGCGTCCATCCAAGCGCGGAAGGTTATAGCACGCGCCTGAGAATGAGCAGTTTCATTGAGGTTGGTGAGGAAATATAGCTGTGAGTGCAGATGTGCCGGAAACCGAGTAATAGTGTGCGGGGAGATAGTCTTGTTGCCGAGAATTTTAGAGGCTTCGACGGAAATGGAGCCATAAGCAAGGGCCCTAAAAGCCGATCTAGGGTCTGTATATTTCTAATTTACTATAATCCAAGAGGGCGAGAGCTATGCCCGCCTTCTCAGCCTTTGAGGGAGCAGAATCTTTGAAAGATGCGCAGTTGAGGATCAAACCCTTGTCATCCATGACTACGGCAGCTAACCTGGCCCAGCTACCATACTGAGCCGCATCTAGAAAGCAAGCTGAGTGAGGTTCGTTCCTAACGTGTCTAAGAAGCGCGATGGCCCGGGCCAAGCGCCTGCCTACTTTGTATTGTGGATGAACGTTATGAGGAAAAGGAGAGACCTAAATGTTGGCCCTTTGGGCGTCAGTGAGGTGATGAAGCCGCTCAAGTAGCGTGGGATTGAGGCCGAGAACGGCTAAAATATTTCTTCTGGCCTGCGTAGAAGTCGAGCTACCTGAGCAGATTCCTGTGCGTCGATAATCTCTTCCAGGGTGTTCTAAACCCCTAGCTGCATGAGTCGCTCGGTGCTGGCTTGCATGAGAATGCCCAGCACACTTTTTATGCTCATCCTTATTAGCGATTACAGCTCCCTCTTCTCGTGGCCGTGCCAGCAGTGCATGGCCGCCACTTACGTGATGTGGCTCAAAAGGAAGGCATGAAAGAACCTGAGGAGGTTGTCTTCTCTGGGACTTCCCCATCTGTTGGACACACGATTAATCTGATCATGTGCTCTGTCTTCGTGGTGATTTTGTCGATCGTTCGACCATTTCAGCCCTTTGACTCAGTCAGCATGCCGAGAAGTGTAATCACATCCACCCTTGGAATCACATTACCTTTACTCCTGCGGACCTTGATGTAGACTTCCGACAGAGGCACCCAGCCCTTGGGGTTGGGACCCCTCCTGACGGGCCGGTATTGGAGGAGCTCTGACTTGCTCGAAGAGCACCTAAGTCCTGTGTTGCTCAGAAACGTTCCGTGTGTTGAAGGGCTTCCTGAAGCGCAGTTTCAAGCTCGCCCTCACTTCCGCCCGCACACCAGGCGGTGATGCCAGCGTAGAGGGTGTGGTTGATGCCTTCGACTCTGGATAGGGATTTGGAGAGTTTACACATTGCTATGTTGAATAAAAGCAGGGAGATTACCGCACCCTGAGGTGTACCCTTCGGGCGTAGTTCCACAGAGTCGGATGTGAGATCGCCAATCTTGAGCGTGGCTTTTCTGGACAGTAGAAATGAACTGACATCTTGTCAAACATCTCGCCCAGCCCGAGCTCCGAAATTGGGTCGAAAATGTGCGCGTGAGTGAAGTTGTCGAACGCTTTTCCCAAATCGAGTCCCAAGATGCCCCTGACATCTCTGGTGTATTGGTCAATGAATTCGTGCTTGAGTAACTTCGTCGCATCTTGCGTCGACAGAGACGGGCGGAAACCGATCAGTGTGCGAAAAGAGATTCTTCCCCTCGATGTGCCTAGAGATGCGGTTGTGTATAACGTGTTCTGCCACCTTTCCAACGCATGACGTGACGGAGATAGGTCTGAGATTAGCGAGCCCCAGAGGCTTACCAGGCTTGGGGTCAAAACAATAGACGCCGTCTTCCAGGACTCTGGGACCACACCCTCCTCCCAGATGCGGTTGATTTCTGCAGTGGGGGATACGATGGAGTTTTCTTCCAGGTTTCGAAGCGCCCTGTTGGAGATGCTGTCGGGGCCGGGGGCCGATCTGCCATTGAGGTTCTGAAGAACCTTTCTGACGTCGTTGACATTGAAAGGCTTGCCAAGCGCCATGCAGGGAGACCCCTTGTAGGACGGGAGGTCCGCGGGACTCGAAGTACCGATAGGAAGGTGCTTGTTCGCCAGTGCGTCTAAGATGGCGTCTTCCGTGTCGGACTGCCTGGCCTCGTGTAGTACTCGGCTAATGGCCTGACGATTTAATTTGGTGTTGGACTCGTTAAGCAGCTGCTTGAGTAAATTCCATTTGCCTCCGACTCTTACTGAGTTGCACACCTCGTCCCATTGCTGCCTGGCGAGGGATTGACAGTGATCTTCGATGTTTCGGTTGAGCTCCGCCATCTTCTTGCGGAGCCTGCGGTTAAATCTCTGCCCCTTCCACCTGCCGAGAAGCGCCTTTTTGGCCTCTCGAAGGTGTGCGAGGCGACTGCCGATTCTGTCGGTCTCCAGGTCCGTCTGGACCTTCTTTGTAGATGATTTGACGTCTTCTTTGAGCTGCGACATCCAGCATTCCAGGTCCATGGCTGAGCCCTGTTCAGGAGCTCGCTCCTTTCTGCTCTTGTGAAAGTGATCCCAGTCCGTGATGGTAAATTCCCTTAACGGTTTGCTCTTCACGTTGATGCGTGTGGCGAGTATGTTGGGATCGCTGCGTAGGTCCTCGTTCAGGTTGTGCCATGACACAGCCCCTACGTTCGTGACAAAGGTTAAATCCGGTGTCGTGCCCATCGAACAAGAGTTGCTGATCCTTATCGGGAAGGCCGGGTCTGTGACCAGAGTGAGGTCAGCCACCGCTTGCCACAAGTCGCCTCCCTTGCGTGTCACTCTCGAGTAACCCACGACCGGTGCGGGGCGTTGAAGTCTCCAGCCACGATCAACGGGGAACCACCGGCTTTACCAGCTGCCCTGTTAAAGCGCGTCGCGAAACTCTGTTTAAAATCCTTAGGTGAACTGTAGATGAGGAGTATAAAGATACTACATTGAAGCTAACAACTAAGAATGATTTCAACAAACGAGTGATCTGCCTTGCTGAAGCCTAGAAAAAAATCGCGTACAACAAAAGTGCATCCTTTGGAGACGAACATACAAACGCTCCTCTGCCCTTCACCGTAAACTACGTGTGATTTGTAACCCGCTAGTGTGACCACATCAGAAATTGTTTCCTGAAGGAAAGTGACGTGTGGTTTCTCCGGATGGGACCTAATGAATTGCTGGAGGACAGCCCTCCAAGTGGTAAAAAGAAGTGGTAAAAAGTGCGCCAAATTCTACAAAACCGCGGCGTTCAGGCTGAAATAAAAGGTGCGTGTCTGTAATGCACATCACGGGTGAGGTGGCATGTTACATGAGAATACGCAACGTATCAGTCCATGACTGTTTTAACGAAAGGGCTGTTCAGTAGACCATTTTGGTCACCAGCTAGTCGTGGGCTCTTCTACAACATAACCATCAATGATAAGGTACGATTCCGGCACCTTCACGAATTGCAGGCTGCTGGGTGAAGTCGCAGTCGTGTTAGATCTGCCTTGCTGCGAGGGAGGACAAATAGTTTTATCGTACGCTGCAGTACGTGCAGCCAGCGCTTGTGCGGACTGTGGTGTTATCTGTCGCGGCAACATATATCGGGCGCTGTGGAAGACATGCTGCGTACTTATCCCGGAATTACGCGAAATTACAGGAACTCTCTTTTACAGATTACATGTTAAGATAGCTACTTACCATTTCTACCTCTGACTGCTAAACCACAGCAAAATGCCGTGTGAGTGGAAAAAGTATTTCTTATCGTGCGCATCGTGGTAACTAAATAATAGCTTATCTCTGGTTTTCTCATACTGGCGACGAGTCACTGATTGACGAATCGATATGTTACTGCAAACCGAGGCTAATGGATCTTTTACCTAATAGACCGGTCTCTCTGAGACTTGATTTTAATTTCTCTCAAATCAAAGTGGCGTATTTCGGATACAAAAATTAACTTAAAATTAGGACTCCGCGATCCCCCATTCCTTCACAGCATTCTGGGTGTGAAAGAATCGCTCAATGACGTTACTCTAGCTAACGTCACCGGGTCGCGTCTTAATACCTTGTTCGTAGTCTGGGTGGGCTGTTGCCCTCGGGAACCCTTGGTAGACCATAGCGCCGCGGGCCCGCGTGCTCCATTGGATCTATCTATCTATCTATCTATCTATCTATCTATCTATCTATCTATCTATCTATCTATCTATCTATCTATCTATCTATCTATCTATCTATCTATCTATCTATCTATCCGGCCACCTATGTCTGCGTGCTCTCCTGGTCATCTCGCTCACCTTGTACACCTCGATATTTGGGAGGTAGTGTAAAACGTATGACGAGCATGATTGACTGGTCCTTACATCGCTGGTACGGTATACTCTTCATGTACGTCACGTTTAACGATACAGCAGTCACGCGTGGCTCATGTCCCTAGTGCTCGGGCCAAGGTAAGTGGGTATACGCCGCAGGTGTTTGAACTTTATAGGGCCTATATCAATCAAGGACAAACCCAGCTAAACATTTAACATTTTATTCGAACGCACCAAAAGGTTGCGAAAGCCATATCGTTTGTCGCAGCCTGCGATTGAAATGTAGACACAACAAGCACACAGACACAAGTGAAACCTAGCTAGAGGTAGGGGGCCATCGAATGCGGGCCTCGTATGTGCTAAGCAAGCACACGCTACCGCTAGGCAACGGAGGCTCCTCCCGCAAAGTGTGTACAGTAAATCGACGCATTGCATCAGCAATTATTAGGATTGTTTCTGTGTGAACGTGAACTGCGCATGCATTGTGCATTTAGCACTATCACGCACGTATGATTATCAAGAAACCTCATATACCGCATGTGTTACATATCAAATACCTCGTAGGAGTCTTATGTGACTCATATGACCCATATGCGTGGGAGTGTTATGAGACTCATATGTGGTAATATAAGGTTATTGGATATGAGGTATATATGGTGTACGGTAGCTTTCCAACAATGCAATAAACAATGCATATGTTCTCTTATCAGTCGGCATGCTTTTGCCAAAATCTGCTGGATCCCGCAGGAATACTTCAAAGAACGACGCTTATGACAGGCACATCAGCGCACAGTAGCATACATGTTTCTTCAACAAAACAGATCTCTGCGCTCTGCGCTAATGCGAGTTCGAACGCCGCGTCGTACCAGGCTCAGCTGTTAAGTCGCCATGGTGCTGTGGACATACCTTGTTAGGCCGCATTAGGCAAACACCCGAACTAGCACTGAGAAAAAAATCGTGGTTCCTATTCGTAACAATTCGTACAGTGCTATGGGCTATTTTCTCGCTTACTGCTTCCCATGACACCGATTCTAGCAATGCGTGGGATCTGCAGGAATTTTTATACTTAATGAGGTACTGACACGATTTTGGGAAGGCGCAAACTGGACATTTTTCGTTTCCTAGCCATGCATTGTTAACGCTCTGCGCACACCGAAGCCATGAAACGCGTGCAAATTATTTTAGTTTGATTTTGAAGTTTTCGTCGCTCAGCATGTGCGAGCGAGCCCCAGCGCAATTGACAGCAAGATGACGTATGAACACAGCTTCTTGGAAATTGCCGATATCACTGTCAGAGTAACTGGACGGCCGTGAAATCATCGTTTGCGTGCTCCATTAGCGATTAACTAGAGCGGACACAGTTGGCGCAAAGCCATCACCGAAAGCTGTCCCCATAAGACTGAGACGTACGTCCTAGTGCGCTAACACGTCCCTACGAAAAGCGCCCCTCGAAATCGCAACCGAAGGTGGGCTGTCAAGGGAGCCGTCCTAAATATATGTTCATTGCGTGGCGAGACCCCACGATATTTTTGTGGCGTTCTCGAAGCCAGTGGTTTTATTTGCGGGAACGACATGAGAATGTAAAATATTCGTGTCAGTACTCATATAAATGGTCACCGATCATGACTGTGGCGGACCTCAAGATCCGGCATTGACCAGGCTGCCTTGGTTAGAAAGAAACGGCATGTCCGACATGCATGCTCTTCCTGTATTGGATCAAGTAACTGAAAGACGGTTTCATGCCATCGAGGAGAAAAAGAGGTGATGAGGAGTGGTCGTTTGCTAGGTGAATGAACGACGAAGTTTTTATGACAAAAAGTCAAGTTCTTAGAACTCGAAGGGAACACAGATTGACAGCAACGCTGGCGCTCAGGGAGAGCAATGATATCTGCAGCAGCGTCGTCACTCGTTATGAGGAGGGCATACTCCAAAATGATGTGAATACGTATTGTTATATTTATTTATGCATCTATTCATTATTCAATTTTTATACAAACACAAAGAGCCCTTTCGGGCTCTAGCAGGAGTGGGTACATCACCACGGACAATGCTAGAAATAAAACATTGCAATTTCTTTAGCCCGCGGAGACGTGTATTATCGACACACCTCACGCTGCACGTAGTGTGTATCGTGTGTGGGAGCTGCCTTTACATTTTCACTCTCTTCTTCGACTTCCTCATTGCACTCTATCTGAACGATCATGAAACTCATGTCAATACTATGATGATATCGTGGTGTCATTACCATGTAGCACTACCATGCAGCAGAGGGCGGATGCCACTGACGTGGGTGGTGGTCTCAGGACATACGTGGGTCAACATTTCTGCACATCTCCATACCTTTTTCTCTCTTTCAGTAGTGTGTCGATGGCGACGACTTGTGAGGTCCTCTGTTCCCCTATGCGCCATATGATAATTGTATTTCTTTACCTCTCTCTCTCAGTGTCTCTTTCCCTTTCTCTGTAGAACTGTAATTTTCTTTTGCTGTCATCCAGAAAGTTGTGTTGCAATGGGTGGTCAAATGCATTCACATGGTTCCCATAAATGCGTGTTGTGGAAATGCCGGTTTCGGCGGTGGTAACGCTGTCATGGGTGTCCACTTTCCAATCCTGATTCACCCAGGAAGTTTCTTTCGTTTTATTTTACAGCGGAGCACGATGTTTTTGCCGACGAGACCAACCCAGTGAAGTTTTAAGAGCTCCGCGGTGTAATTCGATTACCTAAGTAACTGCAATTCAAAATTTTAGCTCCGAGTGAGGAAGTAATGATGGGTGCAACTGTACAGCGACATATTTAAAGCCCAAAGGAATGTTATGCACAGGATAGACGAACGATCGTTCTGTGTCTCCAACAATCACTTCTTGCGAAAATTTTTTGCCGCAATGACTAACATGAGAAAACAATGACTATTCGTGCATGTAAACTTGTCTAAGCTGCTGCCTAGCTGTTTCGCTGCGGTGTGTACGGTCAAGGCGCATGCACCTATTGGCTATGTAACGTTGAGGTGGTGTTCTTACAGTACAGAACGTGAGGAGTCATTTCCCTGTCGGGAAAAAGAGGGAAACATAGCTTGGAATTTTAGTGCCCCTTTCTGTATTTTTTCTTGCTCTTTTCCTTTCCTTCTGCACATTCCTTCTTTATTTTCTTCAATAATCTTTTCGCTGGCTTGCCATCTTTCTTTCTCTTTGCTTCCTTCTCACTTTTTGGTAGAATAAATATAAGCGACTCCATACGGCTCACGTATGCTCTTGTCTTTTTCGTGTTGAACTTGCAAACCAGCCCAAAAGAACGTTCAACAGTATCTACCAAGTGACCCAAATTTCAACACTACTTTTTCGTGCGCCTAGCGAGTGCTGAACAGCATGCACGAGCTACAGGTGCACATCCTGCACGCTGCCTACGTCTTCTTACCTATGAAACCCCGCTGTAAAGGTACGTGTGATAGTACGAGTGTGGCTGATAGTACGAGAGTAGCTGAATCTGTTAGCTTGCTGGTCTCACAAACCGGCGGTCAGTTGTTCCAGTCCACAGCATGAAGACGAATTTTTATTTCCGTGTGCCTTTAGTCTTTGGGTACCGAGTCCGATGATGGATCCTAGCGTAAAGAGGCCTGACTTCCACAAACAGGGCTTGTTCCACTTCCCGTTATTGCGAAGGCAGATAGGCTCAACAAACGTGGATTGGACAAGATATACCTTAGTCACGAAATCTGGGCGCGCTTCAGCTTCTAATGTGTTTCCAGTTCGGACAATAGCGGACGCATTCTGTTGGAAGCAACAACCAAAAGAAGGATTTAATTTAGGGTTAAAAGCAATGAGAATCGTTGTGGCATGATATTTAAGTTTAAATATCACGCCACCTCGTGGCATGATATTTAGGTATTCTTAGTTTAATGATTGCCCCGTTTACTAAAACATAAATAAAATGCCGGAACCACACTTGACTTTTTTCATATTAATTGCGGTATTTCCACTTGACATTTAAGAGTACGAAAAGTTCATCGTTTCATGTGATATGAAAATCTTGAACACGAGATAGATTGCTGGGTCATCGTTCGTTCTCCCTTTCAGCTGTCTCGCACGTCTCAAGTATAGCGAATACGTCACTCTGCAGATCGACAGCCCTCAGTGGCGGAAGTATTTAACTACAGTGTTTCTCAACTTGATATTAAAACTTAGGAAGAGAGCAATCGCAGCTGGACAGTTGTGACACACCACTCGTGTGATAGTCGCTTCTTTTTACAAAGAAGGAAGCTACCGAGGGTAAGGCTATATAACGGCCTTTCTGTAGCGCAGCGTAGGTCTTCATAATGGCTTTTTCAGCGTTGATATGCTGTCTACTTGGAACCGCAGCAGGTAATGTCTACCACTTTCACTAAGGGATATACTCGCGCTACGTATTATGTATGCACCCACAGAAAAAAATGTCGCACAACTTCTTACGGCAAAAAAGCAACGATGGATACGGTGCCACTATCTGTAAGAATGCGCGAAACAACGCTTATTTTGTAATTCGTGCACAGGTATGCTGAACATTCTCTTGAGTAAAGGTATTTCCCTGAATACAGATAAATCTTACACGAAAGACCCTGGCTTGTTCCCGAACAGCGGCGGTTGCATTTTAGCTGCAGGCAGAAATGCTAGAGCCACGTGTACTAAGCATTACTAGCGCACACTCAGGATTCCCAGGCGGCAAAATTTCCTCATGCCCTCCACGGTACGGCGCGCCTCTTAATAAAATCTTGGTTTTGGCGTATAAACCTCGGTAGCCATTATTATTGAATATGTTTATGCGACAAAAACATATTTAGCACAAAAAGTATGGCGGCGTGAATTGACCTGAGGGATTGTCTGCGAAGCCTTGAAGGTTCTAAACTGACTCAAAAGCTTTTCAGGAAACTTTACATTTTCAGTTTTGTTTTTATTGCGGGTTAAGCAGGCGTTTTGTGAAATAGAATTATACTTTTTTCCTTTTCTCGTAGAAGGTAGCTTACGACGGGAATTGCAAGGTTCTTTTTTTTCACGACTCTGAATATCTCCGGAGAAGACGATCGCGAAAACGGAAAATAAAAGGCCTTGGTGTTATTATACATGAAAGGACATCGTGTACTGAAAGCTTTGTAGCAGAGCATATCGGCATCAGTGCGAGTCACTGTGAAAGAAGACGCTGAGGTTTGTGTGGTGCGCACTCAGTGAACCGTCCCAGCTGAATAGGTTTAGTCAGTCGCGGCGTCTTCAAGTGCCGCTAGACTTCAAGTGTCGCTCGCCTTGTTTCAGCTTCTATATTGTAAATGTTAGCAGAAGCAGTAAGAAGTTCCCCTGCCAGCTCAAACGTGCTTTCCCTAGAGGCTACTTGGAATGGCTGACAATGGGCACGTGTACATTAACAATAATAATCATTGCTCGGATTTGAAGTCCAAAAACCACAATGTGGTTACGAGAGACTCCAAAGTGGAGGCTCTCGAAATTTCGACCACCAGGGAATACTTAACGTACGCTGACATCGCACATACATGGGTCTCTAGCATTCCTTATCGAAATGCGGCAGCCGCCGCCGGGATCACAAGAGCCCGCCACCTTCGTATACGCAGTCCAGTATCTTAGCCACTAAACCACCGCGGAGTGTAAAATGTAATTTATACACTACGAAGTACTGTCGAGGCAAAAATGTCCCAAACCTATATGACTAATCGTGCGAAAAAAGGTGAATTATGGCTTATCATGAGAACATTCCAGCTTTTGCAATTTATGCGACGCGGACTCTTACCCAAACACTTGGTAGAAAAATGCAAGGTCTTGCCAGGATTTGTCACTTTCCTTAAAAACTTAACTGCGGCCACCTTTCAAAGCTCTTGTTCTTATGTGGGGTTTAACGTCGCAAAACGAGCTCTGATTATGAGAGCCGCCGTAGTGGAGGGCTCCGGAAATTTTGACCATCTGGGGTTTTTTAACGTGCACTCATATCGCACAGCACACGGGCCTCAACATTTCGCCTCCATCGGAGTGCTTTCAAAACTCTGAAGTAGCGGTTTCGTGCCCTGGAACTAACTTCAACACAGTGTAGCAATTTGCTGGCAATATAACCGGTTTTAAAATATCAGTGATTCTTATGTAGGCCTAACGTTGACGTACGGTATACTAGGCGCATATACTATACATCTCTTTCAACTGTCAAATGAGAAACAAGGGACTTCAGGAGAGGTCTGGTTTCGTAACGTTTCGGGTGACATTCACAAGTTTGAGGTTTCTAGGTAATAAATTTTCAGTGGTGTTGCAAGCAATGCAATTTTCTTTCTTGGAAATTGAAGCTGTACTGCCTCTGCAATACGTACTGTGCACAATTGTGTTCACATTTAACTTACGCTGAATTCGGTGGAGAGGCCGTTTCTTAAGAAGATGATTAGACAAAATATTTTCATTGTGGAGACAGAAACTATCCCAGCTCGCGTTTGTATTTAATTTCGGTTAAGCGCCAAGAGTTCAAGATGTTCACAATGTGATGCACTAGAGCTTGGTTGCTGGGAGAATTGGTATAGAAAAGCATGTTAAGTCAGGCAAAGCGGGCATAAGTATGGATAACCAAATGAAAATGTCATCATCACCATCGGCCTATTTTAGGTCCACTGCAAGACGAAGGCCTCTCCCATCAATTTCCAATCCACCCTATCGTGAGCGAGTTGATCCCAAATTATGCCCACAAACTTTTTTCATTTCATCGCTCTATCTAATTGTTTGTCCGCCTCTGAAGCGCTTTCCCACTCTTGGTATCCATTCCGTCGCTCTTGCTGTCCATCTGTTATCTTCCCTCTTCATGACATTTCCTGCCCAGGCCCACTTCTTTCCTTTAATTAATATAATAGTATCACCTACTCCTGTCTGTTCCCTGATCCTTTCCGCTAGTTTTGCTAACACTGTCTAATGCTGTTTTTCTAATGTGTATACTTCTGATGCTGTAGAAGTTCTTTGTTGCCAGGTTTCCATTTTTTCAGTTGCGTAGCCAGAAGTATTTTGCGAGAGCTGTCACATAGAGACGAATACGACAACTTGTATATATATATATATATATATATATATATATATATATATATATATATATATATATATATATATTGACGCAGAACTGCAGTGCATTTGTGTGCGTTGCGCAGTTACGGCCGTCCGCAGTTTTATTTTGCGCACCGCGGATTGTGGCGTGGAGGTAGACGAAGACAACGAAGAGGACGTGCTGTTCGATCGGTGCCATCTTGCAGGGTGACTGGCTGTTGCCTCTTCTGCATTTATCGTGGCAATATATATATATATATATATATATATATATATATATATATATATATATATATATATGACTGTATATGCAAAAATAGCTCGTTGCCGCCAGTTTATAACAGAATTGACTATGCGCCTGTTAGAGAACGCCAGTTCTCTAAGAGGTGCATCGTCAATTCTGTTATATATATATGCCTCTGGCCGATCGACATTTTATTATTTTATCTTAGTCATACCCATAGTGTATAAAAGGTGGAGCGCTAGATGCCTCGCACGTGCGTATTCGAGTGCGTAGGGCTTCGGGGACTTCATTTTCCAAACAGAAAGATATGTACGTGCTCATTTTCCCACAAAAGAAAAATAAAACACTCTTAAGCAACAGAACCGGAAAGTACCTGGAATTTAAAGAATAATTACTCAACAAACAGTACTAGAAGGGACACATTTTAAGCTCAACGCAGCATTGTCGGGCCAGGAAAAGAATGCTACAATGTGGTGGCGACAACAAGGTATCTTCTGTGAGTTCCTGTACAATTTGAAGAATACTTGAGCTGTTCCTTCACCCTTGTAGACTAATGCACAAGAGAGGGGAAGAGAGAAAGAAGGTAGAGAGGCGGGTATACAGCGCTCAGTAAATTTCAGAGGTTGTTCTGACATCGGACTCTCCCCGCCTTCGTCCTCTTCTCCCTGGATACACTCAAGCATATTTCTGACGTTTCCCAACTAATAGGCCGTGCAATAAACGTGAAACGCCGCTTACCACTCCATGCCTACACCCGATATTTTCCAGGAATACACCATACGCAAACAGTCTACCCTATGATACTTGAAGAACGTAGTGAAGATGGATCTTTCGTCATTCGTATTCACCATGGTCTGTCGCTTTCCCTCAGCAAGGTTTCGGTTGCGAGTGAAGTACTTCTCCTGCGAACCTCTCTCAACGGTGTAATCACTGACCAAACTGTAAGCACATTTTCCAGCCATGAATCCTTGCTTTCTAATAGTTTGCCAAACTGCCAACTGTTGATGGTTAAGTTCCGTATAGACCACGGAACTGCTACTCGGAGCTCTTACAAAGGAACGCCCGAAATAATAATATCATTCTATGAGAAGAAAGCGCGTAAGGAGTGTGTTGTCTATATGTAAAGAATGTCCACAAAATTTTTGCAATGCAAAAATATCACAAGACTTAAACAATTTTTTACTGTAATGGACATGAGGTCTGCTATATCTACCGAACAAATCGGCACAGAAGCACGCCCCAAAAACTGCCAAAAGGGTCCGCCAAAATGAGCCGTCGAGGCAAAAGGACGAGCAAATATATTCCCGAGATCTCACGCATTGCGGGAATCGGTTTCGCGCGATGAAGTGAGCGAGAAAATTGCCTATGACGAAATGTTTGCCATTACGCTCAGTGTGACGCACAGGATGAATCTTTTTGTGCAAGGTGCATGAGTAAGTGTCTGTTTACGTGGCCTAACCTCGAACGTAGTCAATGCCGTGGTGAACGAATTCTAGCTGTTGATATAAAGTAATGCTGCCGCTCATCTTAGTCCATAGAAATCTGTATCGTCAAAACCAGAAAGGCCTGTATGCTACGCTGATGTGCATATAACCGTCGTTCGTGGAAATACTCCTACGTAAACAAGAAAACACGGTGGTTGCTAAGTGACAGCGGAAAATACGTATCGTTTATTTCGTTGCTATCTGAGCACTTAAAGGACGCACATTACATCAGCACCACCCTCTTCACAGCTGCTGGTGCAATAAGTTTCTTCGCTAGATGCAGCGCGTGGGAAGAGGCGTTGTAGCCTTGTGGCAGCGTGTGTGCTTGACACTTGAGGGCCCCTGATTCGATTCGTACGAGAACTTTAGTCCCTGCCTCCGTGCTTGGTATGCCTTTCTTGCTTTAAAATGCAGTGTAATGATCTTTTAGATGTCTATTTTAGGTTGATTCTTGGTTGATGTAAGCTTTATTAAATTTAAGCACCTGCGACGTATACCAGCATACCGCGGGCCCAACACGACGGTTATGATCCAAACGAGATTGCAGTATCGTTAATCGTAACGTGGATGATGATCGTGACGTAATGAAACTAGTACGCAACGAGTGATGCGGTGAACGAAGACATTGGAGTGCGAGACAGAGTAATAACGGCGCCAGTAGCAACGTTAGCTCATACTTTACTCTCCAAATTGCACATAATGTATTATAGTGTACATTTGTATCGCTTTAGTTTCCCACAACGCCCGCAGGTTGCAACGCAGCGCTGTACTCAGAGGAATTTGCAACGGAGGTATATGGCGTATTAATTTGTACTAAAACACTACTTCATCGCTTGAATTCAAATTAAGACATTGAAAGTGCGTTAACCCTCTAATGCATGTCGTCCCATATTTGGCACAGGCCGTTTACCATTTTTTTCTTGCGTGTGAGCGATGCCCAGTTGAGAATCTAGTACGATCGGAGTAACTCTAATAGCTATGCGCATTTGTCATGGGCAAGTGTTTTTATGTCTTGAGCGATACGCAAAACAGAGGTCAAGTGGATTTTGCGAAGCGGCGTGCAAATCGGATGGGGCAACCACGAGCAATTGGTTTCTTTTTTTTTCTAAGAACATTTTTACCGCACAAACACAGAAAAAATATTTTGGCATATTTTACGGTCTCATGAATTCCAGGCCGTTATTAGTTTATTATTCTTATTTATTTTATTCATTTTACCCATCAGGGCCAAAGGCATTACAGAAGGGAGTGTGAACAGAATACATACATAAAAGAAAATAAATACATTGAGTAATTATAACAAAGTAAAACAGGCTTTGATTTAAACGATGTTACATAATGCTTCGCGAAAACGTTGATTGTCGCTGATTGATGCGATTTAGGCAGGAAGGTGATTAAACACAAATGCGTTGCGCGGCAAAAAATGATTCCGAGAATGTTTTCGTTATTGAGAATGCAACACCTACTTTGTGACGATGATGATTGCGGTGAGACATCTGCTGCGGTGTAAGAATAAAAGAATCGCAGAAATGGCTGATAACAGATCTTCTGAAAGAAGTTTAAGCGAGCAATTTTTCGGGGGATGGGGGGGGGGTATTAAAGATGGAAGAGAAAGTATAACTTTCATGGCTGATATGCTAGCCGTGCGATTGTAGTTAGTGGGAATGAAAGAAGCACGCAATCGTGAGCGTTCGCTTCCGATGTGGTAGGTGCCGGGTTCAAATCCCAGTGCCGGCCGGACACCCACCAGTATAAAAAAACGGGTAGAGGAGTACACACCTGGCGCTCGGTTTACGTGTGCTTATCTCGAATGGTGGCCCCATAAAGACGTGGCAGGTCCCCTGGGCACACCTTACCCACCACGGCCTTGGTGAAATAGTTGAGCGTCCGCCTTGCTGTGGTAGGCAGGGAGGCATCCGCCACAGCCGCAGGGTGCCTAGCGGTAAAATAGAGAAAACCGCTCTTCCGGCCTGGTGCTCCACTGTTTGAAGGTACCGTAGGCTTGGGAGGTCACCCACCCTTGTGGGAAATGGACGGCATGGGACCGCCCGACCTTAAATTAATGTGACTCCTCTACTACAGCAGAGAAACTGAAATCGGTGTGTGCGAAATTTGGCACAGTATGAACTTGAAAGACAAAAAAATGGTAACGTGCTACGTCAGTCTAGTGAAACGCAAAACAAATATAAGCAATGCGTATCCTCGGAGCTTGATCCGACCACAATATGGACCGGGTCCCGCAATGCCACCCAAAGACGTCCGAGCTGACCAAGTCGGCCACTGGTCAGGATTTGATGAGAAGAGACAAACGTGTAAGCGGCCATCTCGTACAAAGAAATCGTCAGTAAGATACAAGAAGTGCAACATTCATCTGTGCCTGAACGCAGCAAGCAGCCGTTTCATTTCATTCCACACATCGCGCTAAAAAGGCCGCCGTCCATGACGCTATGTTTTTCCCCCATGGCAGTAAGACCTCTTCGCCATCTTGATGGTGTGCCATATTTGGCACAAGGCTGTATCTTTATTAATACATTCGTTATAACTCTGAAACTATTTGTATACATCTAGGTTCATTCAATCAATAATAAAAGCCGAAAAAATAATTTTTAAATTGATTTTTCATAATTCTTGCAATAGAGGGTTAAGGCGGCAAATGAGCATTTGTTCTTTAACTCATGAAGTTCTGAGTGGTTTTGTTGAATGTCATTATGTTTCACAAGACTTAATATCGCTATCTTCGTGGTGCTTTCCTTGTTAATTCTCTCGTTTGATTTCCACTTTTAGTTCTGTTCTTGTTGTTTAGAACACATCCAAGACATTCAATCACTAAGGCACTAAAATCCTTGTAAGAGAGGAAGTCTTGTACATTGAAAAGTTCATACTATTCCACTATAGCAATACATGGGTGGACAAATAAAAATATCCACGCTAATGTGCTTCGTAGTTATATCGAGATGTATAGGCGGTACGCAAGCTCTAACGCTTGTGAGCAAGCGAGACTTGCTCTCCTTCACCTGTACAATAGCTCCTGGAGAGATGGCACTCTTCCCATCAGCTGGAAGACAAGCCGCCTCGTGCCACTGCTGAAGCCTGGCAAGTCGCCGCTAGAACTCTCATCCTACCGCCCGATCGCTTTGGCAAGTTGCGTGGGCAAAGTCATGGAGAGGATGGTCCTAGGACGCCTGGAGTGGTACTTGGAGTACAACAACTGCTACCCATATGCCATGGCGGGTTTTCGTCGAGGCCGATCGTCGATAGATAACGTCGTCGATCTGGTCACATACGTTCAGCATGAGAAAATCCGTAAGCGTCTCTGCGCTTCCTTATTCCTCGACGTCAAAGGGGCATATGACAATGTTACCCATGAAGCAATCTTCTCTGCTCTCCAAGAGGTAGGAGTGGGTGGTCGGACGTTTCGCTTGATACGGAGCTATCTCTCTATGCGTTCGTTTTTTGTAAGCACCGAAGATGGCCGCACTTCTCTATATTATAGCTGCCGCGGTGTTCCCCAGGGCGGTGTACTTAGCCCTGTGCTATTTAATATCACATTAATTGCTTTGCTTCAGCACATTCCCAGCACGGTCAGGCTGTCAATGTAGGCTGATGACATCTGCGTATGGACGTCAGCAGTGACGCGGTTACAACTGCGAGCAAGAATTCAAAGAGCTGCTAATGAAGCTGCTATCTACCTCCGTAGTCGAGGCCTAGAAATTTCCTCCGAGAAATGTGCACTGATGCCTTTTACGCGCAAATCTATGACTCACTACACCGTAATGATAAGTGGCTAAATCATACCCTCCGTTCGAACATATAAATTTCTCGGTGTAATAGTTGACAGAGATTTGTCATGGAGCCCTCATGTATCGTACATGAAAAAGCGGTTGACGGGCATCTGTCACTTGTTCAAGTTCTTCTGTGGAAAAGCATAGGGAATGTCGACACGTGCTATGCTGCAGCTATACAGGGTGCTTTTTCTCGGCTTTCTGCGATACAGCTTGCCAGCTATAACGAACAAGAGCAAAACAAGTCTACGTACAATACAGAGTGTGCAGGCTCAGGCGCTCCGGATCTGCCTAGGCCTACCACGGTGTGCATCGACAGTGGCGACAAGAGCAATCGCTAGAGACCACCTCATCAAGACCCAAATTGACATGGAAGCGCTGAGGACACATATCAGGCACCTCGCCAGGACCCCTCGGCACCACCTCTCTTTGCCAGTGGACAGACCACGCACCTCTTTCAGCAAAACGATAACAGCACATGGTGACTCGTTACCAACTTCTTTCACCCCTGCTGCGAGACTTTCAATTCCCCCATGGTGTCTGGCTCAGCCGGAAATCAACCTGACAATTCCTGGAATTGAGAAAACAGCCGCTTTATCATCACCAGCGCTTAAACAGCTCACGTTACTTCTATTGTACGAGAAGTACCGGGACTCTACGCATATCTACACGGACGGATCAGTGCTTCCAGACAGTTCCGCTGTAGCAGTCGTGATACCCGCGAAAGTTAAAACCTTAAAATTTAAGACGACTCATCCGCCAACATCGACGGCAGCAGTGCTCGCAGCGATCCTTACTGCCCTTCATTTCATCAGAGATGAAGCGCCACACAAATGGACGCTTTTCTGCGACTGCAAGCCGGCATTGCAGTCTCTATTGTCTCCTCTACGCCGCGGACCACATGAACAGCTGGTGTTTCAGGTTACAGAGATGCTGCAACATACAGGGAAGGCAGGCCACAAAATATCTTTTCAGTGGCTCCCAAGTCACTGCGGGATTATAGGCAATGAACGGGCCGATGAAGCCGCCCGTTCTGCACATAATATGGACCAACAAGTACCCATACCATGGTCAAGTACGGACGCGGCACGGATGCTCCATCTGCTTGCTCGCAAGTGTACTGTATCGCAATGGGGTGGCACACATTTCACGCATTCCCAACTTCACTCTCTCGATCCGACGTTAAGCCTTCGAGTCCCACCCAAGACTTCCCGAAGAGAAGCCACGCTCTTATACCGACTATGGTTGGGGGTCGCTTTCACAAAAGCATATGCGTTCCGCATAGGGATGGCCGACACCGCAGCCTGTGACCACTGCGGTCACGAAGAGTCAATTGAGCACATTTTGTGTGACTGCCCACGATACAGCGTAGAGAGGCAACCTCTTCGCCTTGCACTCAACAAACTGAACGACCAACCACTGTCGGAAGAAGACATCCTACGCCATCGACTAGACATCACGTCGAAGAAGAAGGCCATGCAAGCGCTACTGCGCTTCATGACATCTACCGGCCTTCGTGAACGTCTATAAGTGGAATGTTCTTTGTGTGTGTGTATGTGTGTGCGCGTGATTTATATGTTGTGCTTGTCTGGAATCTTGTACCCTCTCTCGCAGTCATCTTTCTAACCTCCTCCCCTTCTCCCCAGTGCAGGGTACCAAACCGGAGTCCAATATCTGGTTAACCTCCCTGCCTTTCTCCTTTTTTCTCTCTCTCTCTCTCTCTAACGCTTCCCTGTTCCGCTTTCAGGTGAACGGTTCGGAAATCCAAGAATCACTGTTCGAAGACAAAGCGCATATGGCTACTGTATCGCTAACAAAGAGTTCGAATGGCATTAAAGTGGTAAGAGCAGCAATATTTTAAATAAACTTTTGCAATTACAGTGCGTACACGCATGCGCAAGCGCTACACCTTTCAGTGGTTGAACAATTTTCGCAGCAGTGCAAGGAAGCTATTTAATGAAGTTGCCATCTGGACGTATAATATATATATATATATATATATATTCGCCACGACTTTGCGAACTTGTCATTATATAATGTAAGGAAGCGCGCTTGATACTGGCTAATTTATAACTTCACCTTATTATGTGCCGCTTTAAATTGACGAGACTGCACGAAACAAGCTTATTTGTTGGGATGGAGAGCTGATTGTGCAACCGGAAGTCTAGTAGAAGAACAGCGAATATATATATATATATATATATATATATATATATATATATATATATATATGGATAGGAAAGAAATCATCCCACGTACCACAATCACTCGAAGGTAACAAGAAAAGTACAGCTCAGTGCGGCATAAGTAGTCATAACTGCGCATGTTTCAAAAGGCCAATTTTTCATAAATCAAAGTGACAGACGGGCAGCTCATGCACGTCTTTTTTTCGTTTTATCAAGTCAAATCTGCAGCCTGATTACGTTGGGTTCTGGTGTCGAGTGGGCACTGCTATCATTCTGAGCTGCTGTGTATCTTCGAACTAAATTTACAAGTCAAGGAATTCGACAAGGCACCGCGACGGTGGTCTAGTGGCTATGCTACTCCGCTGCTGATTTTCGACGGGGGCGAAATGTTGGAGGCGGCAAAGCCCGTGTACTGTGCGATGTCAGTGTTAAAACCTCCAGGTGGCTGATATTTTTGAGGCCTCCACTCCGGCGTCTCCCATAATCAAGTCGTGGTTTTGGCTATACTCAAGAAATGAAAAGAAATCAATGAATCAATCAAGCATTCAAGGAATTCATAGAAATATTACACTACCCGTTTATCAGTTTGGTTGATTGGTCATGAGTTATCTTTCGGGACATGCTCATTTGTGATCATTCCTACTAATATTGCGTTTTCGTTCTTTGGAGAAATCTGTAGGTGGTGCATCATGTGATCATCTCCATGTTGCCTAAACGTACACACACACACACCACGCACACTATATACATCTGTATAATATGTGTGTTCCTCGTAAACATTCACTTGCTAGGCAGCACTCGTGCCGCGTTTTCCTTTTTCTTGCAAGGTGTTTCTTTTGCACTAGCCCTAACTAGTGTCTTCTAATGGCCCAATTTCCTACCTTATTGCAGAGCGGCTTGCTGAGCCTGACTGAAAGAATTCAACCCTTGCACCAAATCGGACACTCTTCAGGAGGGTGGCCACATATTGTACAAAGCATTCCGAGACCCTTTCATATGGAGCAGATAAAAAGTGAAAAAGTAAAAGGTACAAATTATTCGTAAAATACGAGCAAACAATAATAATCGCCTTAAATTATTGCACCGCACTTCTAAATATTTGCACAACTCTCATGTTATTCCCTGCATGCTAAGAGACCTCGAAGCAGCTAGATTGGGAACAGAAGTCAAATGATTTTGAATGAGAATATCTCAGCAATTTGAGGTTTCCCAACGAGATCATGCTCTTCAACAACGATTCCGATGAGCTACACCGAACGACTGATGATTTGAACCGAGGATGTGTCAAAGTAGCAATGAAAACTACAAGGATAAAAGCTGAAATAATGCCGAATCGTTCAGCTAGACTGCCGCAGTTTAAAATTAGCAACCCTCATTTAGTATGTGTTCAAGAGTCAGTTTGTCTAGGACGACTGCTAAGCGGGGACACAATTTAAGGAACCCTGAAACGGTTGCAACCATCTTGTGCAAACATGGTGATCCGGTAGAGCGAGTCATTACGATCATTAGAGGACATATTTCAGCGCTCTGCGTAAAGTGTGTAATTTACAATAAGGCTTTGAACACGCGCATCGCAAAAAATCGCAGCGGCTCGTCAAAATGACTTTTCAAACGCCCCTGCCTATCGAACGATGGAATGGGAGGCCGCTGATTGGCCCCCTAACAAGTGACGTGCACGTAATTTTCCCAATCTAACTGCAAAAACGTGCTCCTACAACGTGCTCCTTCGTTGCAGCCAACGGTATCGTCGCGGCATCTGGCGGCGTACACACGAGTCGCCGGCGCTCTATTACAGAGGCTAGCACTGCCGAGGCCGGGAACCTCAGTAAAGATATCGGGGCGCTAGGTCGCTGCGGAGAGCTCCGCAGGGCGGCTGACGAGGGAGGCGCAGTCGTCGCTAGCGGCACTCCGCAGCTGATCGAGTTGAGGAGGAACAGCAGTGGTAAGGAGGAAGCCGACAGAAATAAGATCATAGCTGCCTTAGCGCATGGTGCTTCCCTTTATTTATGGCGTGAATGATTTCACAATTGTCTTGCCTAATCAGTGACGCAATGTAAAAAAAAAGCATTTCAGAGACCCTTTAACCATCAATTGGTTTGGCTTTCACAGCAAGACGCATCTGACGAAAGTTGTTTTACTTTTCCGCCGTTTCAGATGTCTCGCCTAGGAAATACAGTGACGCCAATATGCCAGACACGGTACCCATCGAAGTATACGTTGTGTCTGATTATGCCCACAACAAGAGATTCGAGGACCGTGACCTACTGCTTTACGTATGCATCTTTATGAACACAGTAAGCACACTGACCGATATCATTGCGTGAAGGCTACAGACAAACTGAAGATATAATACTAGGCCACAAGCGCCATCATTGCTAGGGCATTCCTATAGTGTCACCCACGATTTCGCAATTGTTGCCGAGATTTATTCCAAGCGGTATGTGTTTTCAAGGATGGTGATTCGGCTTAAAGCTAAGGTTAACAACGAAAGCTTCGCGGTTTTATTCAACTGCAATCATTGGATGGGAGTCAATGCGCTCCTGGCACTCTATGAAGGCAGTGTTGTGTGCGAAAATTTCCAACAGCAGAATTTTCCAAGTTGTAATATCGTACCTTCATTGCTTTCCTATGTGCATACTGCAAGGGACCCGCCATGCGAATTTATAACATTTTCCGATATACATAACACGGAGCCCCTCTCCTATCGAGAATGTTGGGGAAAGCGAACTTGCGCGTCTGCGTGCACCTCTGTTTCTTGCTCTCTTGCCTCTGTTGACAATGCTACCTCCAGCATAGCCATCGAAATTAATCCAATAATTTGATGCAGATGCAATTTGCGCAGCTTTTCGGACAATTCATTTACTGTAAATGCTACCGGAAATGTAAATAGCTTTTACTGGGCTTTTATGTTATCAGGACCCACAGTGGAGGGGCGTGCAAAATGTACACATGGTCAGTGTTTGCTTTTGTTCTTGGCACATTGTTGGATAATTATGCTGTGCTTTCACCAAATCTTCTAAAAATAACACTGTTTTTTTTACCTATGAATATAACGTCTAGATATTTCTTAATTTTTAAGCGCACATTACTTTATAGATATTGCAAGACGCTGAAACTACAATATATCTGCGTAATAGGTGTATAAGCCTTAAAATAAATTGAACGACGTACAGCCTACGTGCAAGCAGGTTTGCTCTGTAGTGCAATCTTCACGCGAGGTGTTGCATGTATTTATGATTTATTCGGACTGTTCTCTGGTTTTGCAGATAAAAGCCATATTTATGAACCTGAGTGGCCCTACTGTCAAAATACAGGTCGTCGGAGTAGAAAAAAGCAAGAAGGCAAGCGAATATTTAAGTTTTTTTGTTGCGGACACTGATGGAGAAATCTGAGCAAATAATACGCCTCGTTTTGCAGGATCAAGAGGCTGAATACATTTTTGGTAATGAAAGACAAATGAATGACATGACTTCCTTGGATATGCTTCAAAAATACGCCGTGAAAAATTCGGAACGTTACGGAAATCCCGATGTGGTTCTACTTATAACAGGGTAAGCAGCGCAGGTAAATAAAATGAATTGCTTGGTAAATATTGTTGAATACGTGATTATTTTTATAGCATAAGAAAATGGCGCAGAGAAAGGTGATTGTTTTTCTTGTGTGATTTGACACATTTGATCAAAGTCCCGCATATGTGTGCAACAACCGTATTTTCATTATCACAAACTTTGAATGTGCAGTCCAAGAACTATGCTTCGTAAAAACCTCATGGAGCGCCGATGAAACCTTGGTAAAACCCCGAAGTTCAGAAAGAGTCCCAAATTACATTACACTACACTACAGGCAGGCAGGAAGGCAAAGTAACTTCGTTTGAAGAGGAATTTGAAGCATTCTTTGTAAAAAAGATGTAAACCATGTGATATTTTTCAGACGCGACGTGTACGAGAGCAACGGCCGTGTTATAAACAAGAACATTGCTGGTGTGTATTATTTATTTCAATATAAAAGATTTATCTCTTTGCACTCACGCGAGCAACATTCTATAGGGCTGTGGAAGAATAAACTCAGTTATGCATACGCCCGCTTGATTGTTTTTCACTAATAGTATTTCTCATATAGTCGAGAACATTAACGCAATGCAGATCGTGGTCTACTTAGCGAAAAATTTGTGAAATGTCGTACGTCTTATAAGTAAACGAGAGGTATCTGGCCGAAAGTTGCAACTGCATAATACTGGGCGTACATTTTCTTGATAATCTGCTGCGAAGTCACTAGTTTTTGAGGTTCCACGAAGCTCCTACGCTGTCATCATAGTGACATGGCGTATTTCAAGGTCTTAATCTCTCTTATTTGTAGTTTTGTGAAGAGGAAGTTGCACACGAATGTTGAAATTTTATTCAGTAAAATCACCGCACGTCTTTGTTAACCGGGCCACTCCCAGTGCTACTACTTTCCTGAACCTAGCTTTACGTGACGAAAAGGCAACAGTAATTGTTGCCGCACTAAGGTAAGAATTATATTGATCTGTAAATCCGAAGATTTATGCGTGGTCAGGCATGGCCAGGCAGAACTCTTTAAAGGTTTATGTCCTCATGTGTCACATGGACCCAATACGTATGCCGCACAGTTTCATGCGCACAATGTTCCGCGTTTGTACCTAGCAGACGTTCATAATGAAAATATTTCAACATGTGATGCAAGTATCTGCTGTTACTTTTTGAGACATGCGTCCTTTCCGCTTTCAAGTCTAAAAGTTTATAATATTAAGGAAAGCTGTCCTGTTGGATGAGATCCATCAAATAATAAATGACGAGAAGGAGACAAAAACACTTTTCTCGTGCTTGATTTTCTTGACATGTGTGAAAATTTTCTTCATCTTGAAGCCAACATTAAATTGACTAGTCGAAAAAAAAAGGCAAGTAAGGCCTGATAAGTCCTGGTAAAGGCCTGATAAAAAGGCCTGATAAGGTAGTTTCGTGGTATGTTTCTGCGCTCGCACAACAATACATGTAAATGAAATAAACGCTCTACTGCCCGTTTGGGTTTGTTTCCTTCAACCATACACAACTTTTCCAAGTACTGTGAACCATTTGCGATTCTTGTTCAGCACTAATGAAAGATGGCTCGCCGATCGAGGCCCTGAGGTTGTGCAGGTCATGTCAAACAGTTTAAATCCACCGCTATACCACTGTTGCAGAGTGTGCCGCCACGGTGGTCTAGTAGCTATCGAGACTCAGCTGCTGACCCGAAGGTCGCGGGATCAAATCCCGACGGCGGCGGCTGCAATTCGAGGGAGGCAAAATGTTGAGGCCAGCATACAGTACTAACTCAGTGCTTAACTGTCAGTGCGTCGTAACTGGCCGTAAGCGCGGTACTGCACCGCCGTGACGTTTTTGCTATCTTCGCTAAATCACTTGCCGAATACCCCGTCGAAACCGTGTCTTAACACGATAGCGTTAGAGAGCTCGTTCCGCAGAAATACCGACGTCGGTGACGGCGTCGCGTGAGCGAAATATAAGAGCTCCAAAAATGGACAACTATCTCCATCTAGCGGAAAACAAATCAAGCAATGTGTCGACTACCATGGCCGCCGAGACGGCGAGCGCGCCCGCCATCTTGGAGGCCATGCGACTACAGCATAGCCTATATGCAGCCTCGTCGGATGCTCTGCATCCACTTTTTTAGCATTTAATTCTCACTACACCATTAAAGAAGTGAAGTACTGCAGTTGCCATTTCACCGATCATAAGGCGATGCTTGTTGCGGTTGGCCGGAAGAGGTCTCCAGAAGATCAAATTGAAGAGCTGCCAGATAGTTAACGCGCGAAGGACGACAGTATGTGACCATTCACGAATAAGTGTCACGCCTACGCGCAGTTCACAATATAGGACCGTGTGAGTACATCACTGTACAAAATTTTCATGAAGTTGATATAAAAGTGCTGTTAAATGCCTGTGCGTGCGTCTGTGCGCGTGTGTGTGTAACTACACACATTAATAAATATGCACTGAGTGGTTGAAGTGCACATTAGGGGTCGGATTTCGCTATCTCGTTCAACCCTTAAAGGCGAAACTTAAGGGTCCCCCAATTTTACACCTTCTTAGTGATGTTTCGCTATGAGCAGTATTGTTGGGCATAACTTTAAGTATTTCTCTTTGTGCTTTTCCATTCTAAGACGTGAGATTGTGATTATTTTTGAAATGAACGTGACAGAAACTATGCGACTTCGTGATTAATTTCGTGTAAGAAAGCCCCACATGACTAATTATGCACGTGGAGCAATTTTTTCACCCTCTCTGATCATTTTAATGATAACATAAGACATCTACTAGAAAGAAATTTAAAGCATCCTGGAGGCGCTCGTTGCACATAAGGCAGACCCTCACGCTGATGTTTCTCGAATAGCGATTTGAAGTGCTGTTAGCAGCGTAGTTGAAAAGGGACTCCTTTAATTTCTAGACATCACATACCTTTCTGAATTTCGATGATTGCGTCTATAGTACGTACATGTTCGAAGACAACTTCTATTGTACTAAGGGAGCCAAATGTTTCCTTTGTTTAGCAGCCAATAATGAGCATCCTTTAGAGACATAAGTAAGATGTTCGTAATAAAACGTTGTTAAAAGGGCATTGAAGTTGAAGATGAAAAGGTTTAGGATGATGGGGATTATGTATATATATATATATGAAGAATTCAGTTGTTAATCTCTTACTTTTAGGTTTATTATTACGATAAAAGGACTTTCAACGTTTTAGTATTGATGTTCCGACGATTGCTTCGGCCTCGTGACGTCGGAAGGCGAACTTCTTTTTTTTTTCGCTCTTGCGAAATTCGCTCCATGAAATGATCTGAACTCTTATATCTGTCACATTTCTTCATAAGTACTGCTCGAGATAGGCACAAGTGTACCCAGCTAGCACACAAAGGATTTAAGACGTCTTCGAGACGGATATCCGAGACGTTAACGACGTCTCAGAGACGGCACGCGTAAGAAGTTTTGGTCTAGAAGACGTCGTATATCTCGTCTAATGTCCGTCTTGTTGCCCATAAACGAGACGTTTCCTGAACGTCTTTGAAACGTCTTCAAAAAGCTGGTCTTTTCGACGGCTTGGGGGAGCCTCCAATAATCCCATTTACCGGGATTTCTGAATCCGTTTAAAGACTTACCAAAGACGTCATCAAAAAGCTGGTCTTTTCGACGGCTTGGGGGAGCCTCCAATAATCCCATTTACAGGGATTTCTGAATCCGTTTAAAGACTTACCAAAGACGTCATCAAAAAGCTGTTCCTGAAATGTTAGCCGTAATATGAAAAAGAAGCAGGAATAGTGCTCGGGAACGGGGCGCGCCCACCAAAATTTTGATCTGGTTACCACCCTCAGAATGTAAGCTAACGCCTGAGGGGTACAAATAACCACAAAACATTTTTTTGCACCCCTCAGGCATTAACTCCGTGGTTCTGAAGGTGTCAACGGGATCATAATCTTGGGGGGCACCCCCATCCGCGGACGCCGTCCCTGCCTTTGTGGTAGTAGCTGCGACCTGCTATGTTATCAGCAGCGCCATAATCTTTTCGATGCTGCAGAGTGGGGGGTAGTGCCAGCAGAATACTTTCGTAGTTACATCCTAGGAAGAAGTCCTGGCATCGCAGTTGCCTGGAATTCTTTTTTTTTTTTCGTGGTTAAAGGCACCAGCACTGAGTGCAACAGAGCAAAAATAGTGCAGTAAGGTAGGTACACAGTTCGCAACAAGGCTTCATCAGTCTTAGCATTTAAGTCAAAATTGGCTGTCATGAATACAAAAATCAATCTAGCATGTAATTTGTTGAGTATGGAGCAAATCTACCAAAAATAGTAATGACATTACTATATCTTTCTGCAGTGAAGGATAGGCAGTTTCATGGCAAGCGGCCTAGCAAGGAGGCCTCTGTGCCAATGATCACGCAGTCGAAACACTGCTACATCATCATTTTATTGAGAAACTAACTTGTGCAAGTTCAAAAAAGAAGAAAATGAGAAATGCCAGAAAAACAAAACAACAAATATTCAAGAGCAACTGCAGAAGAAATACTTTAAATATATTTGGAACTTATTAAACACTAGAGGCTCACAAAAGAGCACTAGTAGTCACACAATAATCAACAGCCAAACGACTATGCGCTTTTCACCATGAGAGCAGCGCATCCGGTTATATGAGCAGAGACAGAACAATGGATGACTGTGTGACAGCCGCTTTCAATCACGTTATGCAGTATCTTCACCGCATAAAATCAAGGAATATAAACACAAGAACTCAAATATGACTCAGACATGAAAGTGAAAATTTGTCTAGGACATCAGCTGTTGTAATGAAGCAAACTTTAAAAGACAACCAAAAATATCAATCAAGTGTCAACGAATATTGACCAGAGTGACCTTCAAAGAAATTAGAGCATGAAATATTAACAAAATCGGTATAATGAGCAAGGTCGCAATGCAGCGCACAATCTTTCACAGCGAGCAACGTTACATCGAGGCAACCTCCATTTCATAATGAAGCTACATACGTGCTCGAAGTTGAATACAGTGGAGACAGCATTGAGGCGACGAAAAAGAAAAAAAGAAGCAAAATTCTCAATTACATATACAAAATACAGATGTGGCTCTCTACAAAGCACTGTATTACGCACATATATGCAAATCTGACATGAACGGAGATCAAACTGGCAAGCATCAGTTGGAAGCCAAAAAAGAAAAAAAGAAGATTTTGGCACCCAGCACATGAAGCTACTCCTAAAAGGGATTTCAAATAACCATCAGGTCTACATGTGCAGGATTAAACTGAGAGT
This sequence comes from Hyalomma asiaticum, assembly GCA_013339685.2. Classification (NCBI taxonomy): domain Eukaryota; kingdom Metazoa; phylum Arthropoda; class Arachnida; order Ixodida; family Ixodidae; genus Hyalomma; species Hyalomma asiaticum. The sequence goes on from CM023488.1 coordinate 53,443,842, forward strand.
CTTCGAATTTCGCCCTGTTTCACATTTAAGCAAAACACTGTTACCTTATACCTAGTCATTAAACAAAACACTTCGAACAGCCAACTTCTTTGAGAATGCAACCTCCACCAAACACGCAACCAGTTCACGTTCACGCTCATCAAAAACTAGTTGTAGTGTCCAGGCTTAGTGCAGCTGGTGAATACGATGCTACTGGCATCATATGACACGCTGAAACCGCCGTCGCGGAAATGCTTTCAATGTAGAACCTCGGTGGGGCCGTGGTAGAACACAGTTGGTGCCCTATCAGGTTATCCGTACAACCGCCGATTAAACCGCATGTATTCCTGCAAACGAAAAAAAAAAAATGGGGCCGCTATTTTCTATAAAGCTGTTCTACAACTGTGCTTTGAGGAACGAAATTTGAAATGCATCTCTGTCATAGACTGCGCCCTTTACAGGAAGTGTTCATAATATCCTGCAACTTGCAATAGATAAACACTCGAAATGAATTTTCCTCGAATGCCTGGTAATTCTGCACTGCTGCCTGCACCATATATATATATATATATATATATATATATATATATATATATATATATATATATATATATATATATATATATATAAATTTAACGAAGCAACAAACTATGAAGCCTAGGAAAACATAGGAGAAGTTATTGGGGTTCTTAATTGTAGTATTATACTTGTGAAGTAGGAAGGAATTTAGGCGGACGAAAAGACAAACCTGCCTTCTGTGGGAACCGAACCAACGACCTTCGGATAAGGCGTCCGATGATCTACCGTCCGATGATCTACCGTCCGATAAGGCGTCCGATGATCTACGAGCTACGAAGGCGGTCGTCTCCACCCCCACCCCCCCGTCCCTTTTATCGGGTCTATGTGCACATACAATCTAACACTCACAGGATTTTATGTACCTATGTACATATATACGAAGGTCAGCGAGTTCCGCCGAAGCTTGGACGCTCGTGCTAGATGCCCAGCGATGAAAAGGAAGAGAAGAAAGAAGTCAGGATACAACAGCCGGCCTGCGGCAAAGGCGCTGTGTCTATGTCTCTATCATTTGCAATATACAGTGGTGTTCGGGCCATCTCCGCAGGAAACTTGATGCATCTCCTGATGCTACCACCGCCGAACAGTATGTGACTCGTGAACGTTAAACTGCACATTACTGATTCGTAGTTTATTTTGGACGCATTCCCATACACAGCATGTAGAAATCGGGTGACACACATGCTTCACACTTAGACTGTGAGAATATTCTTCGAGGCGTGCTTACGTGCTCACTGCGCACTCGGTATGAAAGGGTCCCTGCAACACTTTTCGAACGCACTGAGCAAACGGTGCCAATCAATCGTTGAGGCTTCTGTGAACGTGTGAGCCAAATGTTATTGTGCTGCAAGCAGCAGTGGATTTGCAGTTTCATTTTAAATACATCATGCAATCGCCTGCAATTGTTCCAACAACTGACGTCACTAGCAGCACCGACCAACGACTTGCCTGCTCTTCTTTCAACAAGTAACGTCACTGCGCCAACGACTAGGTCCCTTCGCTCACCTCGGTCTTTTTAAAGACAGGCACTCAGATTGCCTTTATTTCTTTAATGCAAAATGAACAAATATATATAGGCAAATGAGTTCTGCGGAAACCCGCAAGGGTGGGTAACGTTTGCCTTGTGCTACAAAACGGGTGGCTGCTAATTTTTCCTTTCATGAACAAATATATAATTGCGGACTACCTTTCCGTGACCGTAAGTTCAGGCAGTGATATATCTGCCTCGAAAAAAGTAGTCGACGGCCAAGTGACATTTGTTGGAACGAAGAGCAATGTTAATTACAGCTGTGTTTGAAACCAAATAAAAAATTCCCTGGTGCACGCAGCTCAATAATACTTGGCTCACACGTTCACAACAACCTCCACGACTGTTAGGCATCGTTTGCCATCGAGATTCCAAATGTCGCAGGGCTCCTTTATTAAATGGGACCTTCAAGGTCGCGCGATCTACGGGCACAGTGACTGCGCATCACATCTGTGCATAGCATCAACAAATTTTCGCTGTGGCTTCGATTTCGCCTGCACAAAACTGCCTTCATTGGCCAGATAATAGTGAATTTAGTACAATGCAACGAAATATGGCTCATTTGGGGTAGCGAGTATGTCACGGGGTAGGAGGAAAACGTCAAACGTTCCGCTGAAAACTGTTGAATGGCACCGTGGCTTTGATTTGACGATATAGGTATAGGCATGCACAGCTGGATCCCGGCACCGGACAAGCTGGCGGCGCCCGTACTAAATAATAAAAATAAACAAAATACGTCCAAACGTTCATGTATAAGTCGTCGTAACACGCCGCTCACCCATAGCCCGACGTACTAATTTAGTTCGTCGTTCGTCGCCTTATCATCACTGTCCTACGCTATCAGCCCAGCAACATGGTTCAAGTCTTCACTCCCCAGTCCGTACCACGTGAAACACTGGACAGCTTATGGCATACCAAAAATCTACTGTACACAACAGCGTCCCTGTAACACCACTGTGGAACCAGATAACAGGTCGTGTAATTATTTTGGTATTTGCGGTCTGCAAGAATAACGAACCCCAAATGCAGAAAACCGCAACAGCGTGGACAATGAGAAATAATAATAACGAACATTCGCAAACGAGTCACATGCCTCTGACAAAGTTTAAATATGACCGAGAACGAGCACAACGACACTCATGCTCATATGAATGCTGAGCTGCGAGAAGTCATTCCACCACCATAAGACGTCATGATTGCCTGCTTCAGTTCTGCTGACATGCCACAATAAACAATGCGCGATTTTCACATCCACATCACACGCACGTAAATTTCGCAGCTCCGAACTGAAATCTCACGACTGCAATGCAACAATGAAAGGACGCGCGGCAACGGTTGCCCTACAACGCGCGATATCACATGCATGTATTCGTCTGTGTAAGACACGAGTAAATTACTACTACCCGACATTGTTGTACATGCGCTGCACTCGCTACCCGTAACGACCAAATGACAGGATGGTGGGAACGAAGCCAATGCACTCGTTACTCACTAATCAGGCTAAACACGCACATAGACCTAAGAAAATTTCAGAATGTAATCATACACGATGATCTGAATAATAAAACCACAGTTGCGTTGCTTTGCGTTTAATGCGTCAACTATCTTAGACCTTACATAGCATTAATCCTCCTTGTATCTGTCACAGACCGATTCGCCCTATCCACGGAACACATGAGTGATCTCACAGGCATCATGCTAAGCCATTCAAATGTGGTACTTACATTTATTTTCGGCGAGACGTAGTTATTGGTGTTACGGGATCCAGTCACAGAAGCGCCGGAATTGAACCAGGGTTAACATAAGGAGGAAAGTAGAAAGAACATAGTGCCCCCACACAAACACACGCAGCAGTTGCAGCACGCTAACAGAATTTTCCCAGAAACGAAGGAAGAGCCGGCCGCCAACAACTTGACCACACTGACTCCACGACCAACCACGCAAACGAGCTTCGCTGCCTTCGCTTCGTGTCTCCGCGTGTTTGCGCCAGCCTGCGCCCTCTCGCCTCATCTCCCCGGTAACCGGCGAGAAGGAGCCAGACATTCTGGCGCCTCCCTCCCGGCCCCATTGCAGCTGGCGACACCTCGGCGCCGTGCATTGTGTCGACGCCCGCCGACGCTTTGGGGAGGGAGGGGGTGGGGGCGGTATTCTTCCACGTCTGCTTACCGTCTTGCGTAGGACGTTTCGAAGACGGATTCATTGTCCCTTTGATGTCGCTGCCCCTTAGTTCGCGTGGCTGACGTCTCAAAGACGTCAGCCACGCGAACCAAGACGTTAATCCCCCAATAAGACGTCTTTTTGGTCTTGTGTGCTAGCTGGGGTAAGAGGCGAGATCGGGAATGCCGCGGCATCTCCTTAAATTTGTGGAGGCAGGCAGTTCCCTTAACGCGAGAAGGCAATGAATATGCAAGCACATACAAAATTATCGCAAGGTGCCGCCCAGATATCAGTATTTTGGTGTAAATCACCGGTTTTTCTCGGCTTGAAAAAAGTAATGAAGCGAGCTGCATGCTTAAGCTAATCGACGTTAAGCCCGTATTTGCCATGCTCGAAAAGCCGCCCTGCTCGCCGCTCCACAGGCGCTAGCGCCGAATTTCTGTCAAGCGTTTATCGAAGGAAGCACAGTAATTTCTTCCAGCTGTCAATAGCAGCGACACCACCCATGCCACACAGTGTAATCTAAACAATAACGGTAATCTCATGAGGCAAGCGCATGCCGGAAGCACGGCGCGTTTCTCATTGTTTTTAGAGCGTCTCCTCATGAATTAGGGGATTTGTATGCTAGTTTTCTGTAATTCTTTTTTTACAACAAGCGCTGCGCTGTAAGATGGTTTAGTTGTGCCAAAAATGTGGTTACCAACAGTTTCTTCCACTGAAAGATCTTTTTTTTTGTTGAATGGCACGATGGCAAATAAATTCTGGAAGAAGTAGAGGCTAAACGCGATGTGTGTTCATAGTAATGGGGGCGGGGGGCACATTCATATGTTCTTGTCCAAATCTTACGCAGTTTCCTCTGCTTAATTTTATTATTTATGAAATGATTACTAGATTGCGTCGCTGCATGGTTGCATATTAAAGAAAATGAGCATAAAGAACAGGCAGAGAAGAAAATGGCCTCAGAAACTTCGTACCATGGCAACCATCAGTATTTTTCCTATCGTAATGATCAGGCTTCTTTCTTTGTTTTACTTGTTCATCAGGTGAGGCAAGGCTAAAACACTGAAAAACGATTTCTATGGTTAGCTTTTCTTTCTTTGTTACCGCTAATAGCACGACCAACGACATGGGCGGCATCTGATAATATAACACTGCCCTCCTTTTCACTGAAGAAAGCTAAGCGAGCCAAGGGTGTGGAAATCTATGCTCGCTTAAATTTCAACACTGCGAAACGTTAGGCGGGAGTGTAATGAAGTGAGGCATGAGAGACCACTTCGACGGCATTGCTCATAGGCTCTTCTTTATAACTGCCATGTTCAATACCTTCTAAGCTTATCAATAACCCAATTATTTACACTGACAAGAGGGATATAAAGCCAGGCTTGTTTGGCTAGAAGTAGTTGTGGTCTGTTAAGTCACAGCCAGTCAAATGTATTTTCACCAACGTTTGTAAATTTGCAGGAATTGCGTACGAAGGTGGCGTTTGCACCTACAGTGGTGTAGCTCTAGCTGAGGACACTCCAGGTGCATTTAGCGGTATGATCCACGCAGCCCATGAACTTGGACACAGGTGAGAAGTAACTGCAGTGACCTCTTTTATGACTGCCTGTGTTATAGGCAAGGCTAACCTTGTCCCAGTAACAGCGAGAAATACAGTACAAATTGAACGACTGTGATATGAGCTTCTAGATAATCATGAAAGACGCCAGTATAAAGCGGAGGAAACTTTACATTGTGCGCTTACTTCTCTATCTCTACTGCATGTAATATACGTGTTAATATCCCAGAGAAGATCATTTTCAAAAATACTGCAATCATCATGCATTCAGTGATATTTCACATTCTTTTTGTTAGCCTGGGCGCTTCTCACGACGGAACCGAACCAAATGAACACATCCAAGGACACCCGGGCTCATCGAATTGTTCCTCTTCAAGCGGTCACATAATGACGTACGTCGATGGTGGCTACCTCCGCTACAGATTCTCCGAGTGCAACAAAAGGGAAATCCGCCACGTGCTTCGGTAAGACACGGCATTTAAAATGTCCACACACTTGAACTGAGAAACCCTTACTAGAGAGCTGTAATGAAAACAGACATTGGGTGCGCATAATAGGCGCCATTTTTCTTATTTGGATGGTAGGGCAAAGCTTGCTACACTCCCAAAGGTGTTAGAAGGAAAAGAGCGTTCTTTGGCAGAGAATATTCTCAAGGCTGGTTCTCAATTAGCCAGTTCGTGTCTCAGGGCCAGTTTACACATATAGGAGCGAAAGAATAGGGCGAAAGAAAACCAGTTTACACATATAGGAGCGGAAAAGAATGTGAGTATGCACACGTAAAAAATGAGACACCTTCTGCAACGTGCTGTTAGGATTAGGCAATTGGTTGTTATGTGGGGTTTAACGTCCCAAAACCAGCTCTGATTATGAAAGACGCCGTAGTGGACGGCTCCGGAAATTTTTACCACCTGGGGATCTTTAACGTGCACTGACATGGCACAGCACACGGGCCTCAACATTTCGCCTCCATAGAAATGCAGCCGGCGCAGCCGGGATTCGATCCCGCGACCTTTGGATCAGCAGCCGAGTACCACAGCCACCAGACCACCATGGCGGGGTGATTAGGCATTTGGGTTAGTTTTGTGATGAAGTCACGGAGTGTAATAACGATAAGCGGGTAGAAGGCAAGCTGATTTTTCTTGTAACGCCGAGTCGATGTCGCCAACTCATGCCCTAATACCATGCGCCCACTGTGGCGTTTCTCTGTAGGCATAAGAGCCCGATGCCCTTTTCTTAGCCCCGAAGTAGTTTGAATGGGGCCAGCAGCGGGAGATGTTACGCAAAAACTTGTGTCGTGAAAGTCGACGATGCCAGGTTGTGCCCACAGTATGAAGTAATAAATTATATGAAATGTTAGAACATGTTCTTAGTGTGTCAGTCGCGTTCCGTGCTTTCACAGGAACGCAACCGCGCTATTTCATAGTCGAGAGGCAAATGGAAACGCGTCAGACATTACGTTCCAAGAGTAAGTAAGGTGATTCACAGCATGAACTTCCCCAGTAACGTAGGAAGTACGTTTCAAGGCAGACCTGCTCCTACGCAGTAACTGTACCAGGGAGCCAGTGTCCTGAAGAACATAAGTACATCTTTCCGCGCACTGCCGCTTCTATATGTTTTCGTCGACATTTCACACCGTGACGACGTTGCGAAATAAATCTATAAATGAGACATGAAGACTGGCAGTCTTTGGCGGAAGCAAGAGTTCCCAGCGTGCACAACGCTCTTAATGAGTTGGCAAGCTTGCAAGTTATGTCACAATTATAGATAAAAGCTCAGCTGTTCCGACAGTGTTGACAACGTGAAACTGGCTTTATTCTTTATACGAGGCGTTATCATTCATGGACCTACCATAGGATGTTGCCTATTAAAGAGAACGCCTTTTGGGTTGTGTGCGAACACACCGTAATATTTCTTTTCGTATAATCTCTAAACAACCACTCTGCCACTTCGACATCACCACCTCCAAACAACCAGTGAACAAATTCATAAAAAACGATGCAGAACAGGAAATGTCGCTGGATGCAACGTTTCGTCAAGTGGACATGTTTCCGTCTGGACGCAGACACGTCCAGTTGAAGAAAAGTTGGCTCCAGCGACCCTTGTTGATCAACATCACTTTTTGCGATCTGTTCATCGATTCAAGGCTCCATCTTCCAAGCAACCGTAGTATCTTATGCCCAGGCAATTAAAATTAGAAATAATTCTTGCGATCACGACTCCATGCACCCTTGCGTTACAGAGCTCGCGGCGAAAAATGCTGGGAAGTGAAGGCTGCCAAAGTATATGCCGTAGGAAATACTTTTCCAGGCGACGTACTTTCACCAGCTGATTACTGCAAACGACTTTACAAAAGCAGCAAAGTCTACAATCAACTGGTAAGACGGTCCATTTGATATATTGTTGTTTGAGGCAAATCAATATTCTTATGTTAGTGTCGTTGCTCGAAGTGAGATTATTGTAATAAATCATGAATAATTTTTTATAAATGTGCTTGAATAATATACAGCACTGAAGAAAATTAGAACGGAAGCAGCTGAGTGAACGTAACCTTCGCTTCTACTGTTATAAGACGAGGCAACGTAAGAAATCGGCAGATATTAAGCCAAGAAAATAATAATATTTCAACATGGTAAGAACCTCACAGGAGTCAGGCCCCTGCTATAATCATTACGGCAGAAAGTTTAGCCTACCGGTCTTTAGTGTTTGTGCAAACCGTGCATCGAGACCCCACCTGCACTCAAGTGGTCCTTCCAACTACATATTCTTGCAGTTGGTGCCACTACCGTGCCATATTTGGAGCAAAATGGGTCGAAAATGTAGGCAGACCAATTTGACGTCTACGACAAGTGTGAACTGACGGCAGTAAAGATATAGTGCCGAAAATCCTGGATGGCACACTTTACTGCTACACACTCCACCTCTGCCAGACGACGACGTTCCACATCTGAGAGCTGGTGGTTAGCATGTGATAACACACGCTGCTCGCCAGTAGAATCCTCTTGTAGAAACACTACGCAAAGTCCAGTTGCGCTAGTGTGTGTGTACAACACGGTGAGGGCAGATTTGTCGTAACGAGCAAGTGTGGCTGCGTTGGCGAACGCTCCCTGAATGTTAGGGAGCGTTCCACTGCTTCCCTGCCACTCAGCCTTCTTTAGCAAGGCATTCAAAGGAGAGCTATGACTACAGAAGAGACTCAAGAAGAGCCAAAATACAAACCAATCTCTATGAAGCTCACGAGCTTGTTTGCTGTGCAAGGAGCGCTACAGGAAGTTAAAACACTGAGTTTTTCAATCAGGAACAAGATTACCTTGCTTCACCGCACGCCCTAAACATGTTACTTCGTAGAAACCTAATAAACGCTTCACGGGCATCAGCTTTAGGCCAGCGGATGGCACTGTCTGCAAAACCATATCTAGGCGGCACTCGTGCGCCTCGTATATTGACGCAAACACTATGATATCATCCAAGTAAACGAGCTCTTTTTTCCGCTTCAAATGCGCCAACTGTCTCTACTTGACACAATGCAACGTCGCAGGGAAATTAGTAAGTCCGATTGGCAGGCGATTGAAGTGGTACAGCCTGTTTTGCATGTCAAAAGCAGTTGTTTCTTCGTCGTTACAATACATAGGCATCTGTCTGCACACGGACAAGTCGAATTTGGAGAAAAGCATGCCCTGTTGAAGTGGTCCAAAGCGCCATCAAAACACGTTATAAGGTAATACGTCCAGTCTCTTAGCAGTGTTAATTTTTCTCTAGTCTACTGAGAACCTTATGTGACCATCCTTATGTGGCCTTATGTGGCCAAGGGCTCTTTATGTGGCCAAGGGCTCCTAGACTCCTTATGTGGCCAAGGGCTCCTAGACTCCGAAGTAATCCAATGCTTGAGCAGGCCACTAAGATGTTCCTAAATAATGCGGCTTTCGAACGGGGCCACGCAACGAGGCTGGTGATGTATGGGTGCATGCATTTGTGTATCCATGGCGATATTTGATCAACCGAGTACTACAAGCTCGTCAGAGGTCTCTCGGTGCCTCTTCAGTAAACTTTCATGGCATTACGCTCGTCTGCGGATACCTGCGCTCCAAAGTTAAAGGCATCCCATGGTAGAGCGGTCGACGACGAAGAGGTGGTTAGATGAGAGTTTATTATCAGTACCAGCGAACCCACTGCCAGAGGACCAAGCACTGAAGCCTCACTAACCTGTTCGCAGCAGTGTAGCTTTCTTGGATGGTTCTTCATACTTACGAAGAACACGTGCGTGATGCCGTAAGAGCAAGCGAGCAACCTTGCAGGTGCTACTGTGTCGACGGAGTAGACCGCAGATCATTTCGAACAAAACGTCGCTTGTGATAGCACTCCTGCACTTAGCTGGCACCCAAGTCCTAGTGCGGAGCAAGCAGCGAGTGTTCTGTTGACGCAACGACTTGTTGTTTTAAGCGTCCTTTTATTTTTTTATCCCGTTTGTTCCTTTCCTCATTGGTTGCCTTGTTTCCTCCGTTTTGAGTTTTTGTATGGTATGTCTGGCACTCGTGATGACCCATTTCCCTTGGGTAATGCTGTTTTTGGGTGCGTTTCCTGATGTGCTCTTTGACAAAAAATACAAAGAAAATAGTAGCTAGGGACGCACTTACCCTGTGTTCTGTGCTATAATATTTCTTTCCTTTTTTCCTTAGTTTCAGTGTTGTGGCTTTTCGGGTGCGTGCCCATGATGTGATGGTTTTGGCGAAGGGTTGACGCGTCGTTTTAGGTTTTATCGTGAGTTCATATGGTTATCCATGCTGGTTATCAGTATAAATATTTTTTGTGTTCCTTCAATAAACGTCGTTTGAAAGTGGGGCGCTGTTCCTGTGTGTCTTGTCCTTGTTCTCGTCTTTGCAGTGCTCAAAGTATCCAGTATATGTGTGTAAAAGCCGTCGCATCTTGCCGCTAATACTTTTTTGCCGTCGACCGACGATCGATGATTTCTCACACCGCTATCGTCTTGCAATGCGATTTTCTTTTCTTTGCTGGGCACAAGATCCCCCATGAACAGTTGGACTGACAATGCGTTGAGCTGTTCTGCGTCCTTCACAGCCCTTATCACGTGATAGTGTTCTCAACGCGCATTCAAAAAGTGCATCGGGCCAATTACTAAGGTGCCCCTTGCTGGGGCTTTGTTTTGGTGCTACATCTTCGGCTTGTTTTATTAGTTATGAATTATTTTTGGCCCTCTTTTGCATTGAGAGAGGTGAAACCATTGTAAGCGAGTGAACAGCGCGGCCCCTCTTAAAAGGCTTTGGCAATCACTAGCCGCTAACAAAAGCCACTCCTATGTGTTGCTTTTTCATTGTGCTACACGACCACTAGCCTCAGCAAAGCTGGCCACGCGCGTAATTATTGCACACTAATGTGCGTGGTACTACGGGGAACGCGGAACGTGGTACTACGGGGAACGCGTAAGGTGGTACTACGAGGAACGCGCTGGACACATTTTGGATAACATCAACGCCAGGCTCCAGCAAGCGCGGTTCAATAATCGTGGTTTACTGGGCAAGAGGGCAGTACAACATAGCATAGAAAAGAAAATTTTGCATAAAGATGACGTGTGAAGTTTCTTATCAGCATTCCCGTGCTTGAAAACTCTGCCAAATAAATGTAGCATGCATGCATTATCTGTCTATGTGGGGAGACTACTGATTTGTCACGAACCATCACCAACATGCGTTGGTATTGACGCGGATTTTTCCCTTCCTGTTCTTCAACCAAAGCTACTTGATGACACACAAGTCAGCGACGTGAGCTAGACTGAAGGCATCGTGGCCATTTTTTTTACACAGGACTATTTCCTTAATATAAAGTGCAAGATTAAGTGCTGCGCTAACCTTCCAAGTGGGAAACATCTCTGCGGTTTGCACCCAATGCTCGATCACATGAAATGTGGGTATAAGAAGGTAAGAAAACCATGCTATGTACTTCCCTCATAATGTCGGTAAAGAAAAAAAAAAGCTGCAACATTAAGGCTCCATGGTCGTATTAGGGAACCCATTCTTGCGTCCGACTACCGCAAAACTCACGAATGATTAATAGAGCTTAATTCCTCTGTTTTTTACACATGTGTAGTCTACTGCTGAGTACCGCTAAGGTCAGGCTGCCTGAACAGAAAAACACACCCAGAAAGCCAAGAAAGCAACAGAGAAAACCTCTCGTGACTCTATAATAAAGTTACAAATTATTTTAATAAGAATACTGGCATGAATAAATGGCCGAAGACTCCCCATGCGCTAACGAACGCAGGTGAAGAATAGCGGGCAATGGTTTCGCTCCATGTAGGTAGACAACGTGACATGCGAGGAGCTTGCACTTTCGCCTTTAGGACTCGCAGCCATGCACCGAAGTGCGAAAATGCGATGCCTAAGCATGGCCTGGTATGGCGGCGCCAGCACATTACATCAGTGCAAATAGCGAGAGTTGTCCTTTAGCAGTACATCCCGACTATGCAACCCAGAAAAAAAAAATCTGGAAGCGCCTTCGGTCAGAAGCACCACCTTGGCCCTTACAATGTACACTTGCCTGGAGAACAGAATTCACGAATGAGCTTCCCCATGAAGAAAACGTTTTGTTTTGCTCACCTCATGGTACGGGCACAAGACGTTTGAAGAACATCATTCTATAAGCGCGGTAGCCTTTGCCTGGTAGAGAGGCATAAAGACACCCGCTAACACGGCGAATTAAGCAGAGTGCCAGCCATCGTGTAAGAGCGGCATAAATTTCCCGCACACTCTCCATTTCTTTGTGATGAGAAATGTACGACGCTAATAAACTATGTGAAAATACCCTTAGCGCAAAATATCCTCCTGTAATGTTTTCCTGGGCAAATGCATCAACACTACAAGATATACCAAGCAACTTGTGCCTTCTTTTTCTTTTTCAGAAATGTTTCCAGGGTGTTTGTAAGAGTCAAAGTAAACTGCTTTCAAATGGCAAAAATGTTTCAAGACAGTCTTAATGATCATAAAATTACGAACTACAACGATATATTGGTGCAATAAAGGCAACAAAACATTCACACTTTGTCCCGAATATATACTGAAGTTTATTATATGCCTAATCTGCAATATTTCATGGCTGCAGTAATGGGACCTAATCTATCTACGAGATTGGCTAACGCCATGCGTTCTTATGCACATTCTTATTCATCTGTGTCGCTCTTTTCTCCATCAAATTTCTTGCCACAACACCATGTGAAATGCGGAGCATATCTTGGCACACTTTACTTAATTTGACCGTATCTATCTATCTATCTATCTATCTATCTATCTATCTATCTATCTATCTATCTATCTATCTATCTATCTATCTATCTATCTATCTATCTATGCAGCGGCCTACTTCCCTGTGTCCACCAGATTGTCTAGTTCGACTGGCGTGCACCAAAATAGGGATGGTAGAGTGCGAAAGTGCAAGTACAGACTAGGTTGATGTACACAGAGTTTCCATTGAGCGGCCGTGACAGAGCGAACATGGTTTACTAGTCATACAAGTCCGCATTAACGGTAACACAATCTCATGTGGCTCACACCCACAGTACCAGTTCCGAGGTATGTGGGTATATGTCCTTGGCGATTTAACGTCGACCTTCAAGCATGTGTCAGCGAACGGTACAGCGATTAACACTGAGGATCAAATGTAAACGCGCGTTGGATGGGTGAATCAACAGGAAGACATAAGGTTTGTCATAGACGTAACAATCTCAGAGATGAACACAACAGTGTTGAAATTACTGAAGGGGGACGAATCTAACTTGGTCCAACGAAGTGACAAGCAAGCACACTGCCACTCGTCCTGAGCGGGTGCTCCCACCCGGTGGTTATCGTGAAGAAACATATTGCACCAGACTTGCTGTGGTGGTCTCTTGTGATAGGTACGTTTACAGAAATGTTTTAAGCAGTAGATATGTGCTCCTGTCCCTCAGGCTCTGTACCATTTCTAGAGAGCCTCATGGGCAGTATATGTTCACAGCTTCGAAGACTAGTTCGCACCCTTGTCGTCCGAGTAATGGTAGCGTCCGGATGACGTTTGCGCAACAAGATGCCATCTCGCGTCGACAAAAGGAAGCTAAAAACGCTCGAATTTTTGATAATTTTACTTATTTCGTGCTCAAACCTACGAAAGACTGAGTGTACCTCATATTAAGCGCGTAAGAAAGGGTCTATTTGCGGGCGGCCGACCATTCCGGCGATGTCAATGGATATTTAAGCAATCCGCTCCACCGACATCTCCCCGCCACGGTGGTCCACTGGATATGGCGCTCGCTTGCTTACACGAAGGTCGCGGGATCGAATCCCGGCCGCGGCGGCTGCATTTCGATGGAGGCGAAATGTTGAGGCCCGTGTGCCGTGCGAAGTGAGTGCACGTTAAAGAACACCAGGTCGTCGAAGTTTCCGGAGACCTCCCCTATGGCGTCTCTCATAATCAGACCTGGTGTTGGCACGTTAAAGTCCACAAATAAGTCAATCAATCAGCCGACATCTTGTTTGGACAAGAAAGCAGCCTGCATCGTTTTTGTCTCCGTATGCCATCTTCGCGAACTGTCTATTTTGCCGTCTACGTGAGAAATATAGTGGGACTTAAGATCGCCGCTGTTACGTAGCTGTCTATTTAGCCATCTACCTTGAGTATTGGAACACACCCTCAGCATGTTTTTGTCCAGCTCTACTCGACACTGTAGGAATAATCAAACGGCCCGCCCTAATACACACAGCTACGCAGGGTCGCGTGAATTTCCTTTCTATAAAGCAGACGTCTGTACATCAGCGTAGGTGGCGATCTTGCATAGTAATCTGAGCGATCCTTTAGTGGTCACAGCGTAACGCACAGTAAGTTGGTCTGCGTATTACGTAGTTGTTTAAGCAGGAAAGCTTCAATGTGATATTATGCTTTACGCTGTATTTGTACGAATGCATTAGGCAACCCTGAAATAACTAGATTTTGAAGTGTAATACCTGTGGCATTGGGATATTTAGCAAAAATTACACCATCTCCCGCTAAAGGGGACAATGAGGCGACGCGAAGCAGCACTGGGGGTGCACACCGCGTTTGCATCGGTTTGACTAGGTGTCGCGTTTGCATCGATTTGACGCTAGCAGACGCTACCTGCGTCAGTGCTGTCTCTTGCGGGCGAGGGCGCCTTCTCGTCCCTTGCGAACTGGCGAAGCGTTCATCGAAGAAAGAGCGATATTCAACACGCACCGTTCGGAGAGGAGGAATGCCGAGTGGAGAGGAAATGAGACAAGGAGAGGAGTGGGAGAAGGATGCGCATGGGCAGTGCGGGTGTGGACGCCGACGCCACGGCACAGAAGCGAGAACGCAGCAGAAGCGCAAGCACTTGGTAGGAGAGAAGCAGAGAGAGTAACGCGTAGCTGTTGAAGAGAGGGAAGGAGGAGAGTTGCGCGTGCGCAGTGTGAGTGCAGACGCCGACGCCGCGGGACGTGCCACCATTAAAAGGTGCTTCGAATCTAAAAAAAGCTATGAGCATTTTATATCCCTCATAGAGAATATATAAAAATTGACAGAATGGACAAAATTCGAGGCCGATGGGGTAAGCCACCACATAGTAATTTAAAGTGTGAAGAGCGACGTTTTTAATATTCACATGGTTTTGCATTTAGAGCAATGTGATTAACCGGAGAATGGAGGCGTGGCTAATAAGTAACAACAGAACACGAGAAAACGTCACTTCACCGCGAAGGGTTGGTGTGCTTCCGTAGTTATTACCATTCTGTCTCATTCAAAAGATGACACGACTCTTTCTAGAGCTGATTTCAGTTTCGTTTTTCTATTGAAAAAATAAGTAACCCAAAATAAAATCGCGGTTGCCATTTTTTTGATAAAGTATAATCCATGGCATGCCCTAGCGGGAGACGTCGAACATTTTTGACCAGCTGGTATTCCTAAACATGAACGTAAATAAAAGTAGAGGCGTGTTCATGCGTTTGACTACAGTCGAAGTGCCATCGCCCTCGCTAGAAAGCAGACGCGTGCTGGAGCTTCATCCAGTGATATTTTTCCAATCGATTCCGCAGGCGTCGTGCTTGAGTGCTGCGCCGGAGGCAGTGGAACAGTCCTCCCCTCCGTGTCTGCCAGTTCAGGCGGACGCCGATAGGCAGCTGTTATGGCGGAGAGGAGGTGTCGGTGGCTTTTTGTAACTTTTCCCTTCTTGTTTCGTTCTGTCAGAGTTGTAGTGCGAAATTGCCGACACAAGCCATTCCAAACAGGAAAGGTCACAGCGAGTAGATAAGTTCGCATCTCTGATCCCGTCACCTTCGTATCAGCAGCCGAATACCATAGCCACTAGACCACCGTGCTGGGGCGAATATCATTGTACGATCGTTCAATACTAACATTACGTCTTCGTGCCTCCATTGCTTTCTACCGAAATTTTATACGAGGCTAGATGGTGCATGTTAACTGACAGGGTAATGTAGGCGCAGGAACAACACTCCCAGTGTAGTGACACGAGGAGTGCTATCCTGTCTCCTCGTGTCACTGTAAGTGTTGTTCCTGCGCCTACATTACCCTGATAATGACCATTGGTTTCGAGCTGCGTTGTTCGAACGAAAGCGATAGAATGATCATTTTACATCAAAAATCAATTTAGGTACACTGACAACATAGAATTTGCCTAATGCTACACAAGGTACTCAAGACATTGTGGGATGCTTGTTTACGCAGGAACAAGTACCAGAGGTTAGTGGGTGAAACCTTAAGGTTTTGTGTTTTCTGAACGAGCTTCTCTCGGAGAATGTTCGCATGTTCGCTAGTTCCGTATTTTTTACAAATGTACGTCCTTTTCTCGGAACCCGCCGCCATAGGTCACGGGGCCGGGTGTTTCACCGCTAATATCGATAATGCGGGTTCGACTCCAAACCGCAGCGGCCGTGTTTTCATAGTGGCAAAACCCAAGAACCGCAGTGCATTTTGAGTGAGTCTAGAGAAGTCTAGGTGATAAAATTTGGTGCCCCCGCCTTACCGTTTGCCTTCTAAAGCTATTCTATGGTTTGCCTCATAAATAAAAAGGACAACAAAGAACTTTGATGTTCTTTTTTTTTTCAGGATTTCCTACCTACTCATAAGGCACTGCTAGGACGCGATCTTCGCGTACACAGTTTTTTCGTTACGCAAACGAAAAATGCGTTATCATTAGTTAACCTCTGATATTTTATGTTCCGCCTATCTTTATACATCACCAGTTAAATGTTATGTGTGATAACATCAATAAGAACAATTCAGGTGGAAACGGTATCTGCTGGCAATAAATTCAGTGAGGTGAGTGTTCTATCGCGCTTCTTTTTTTTTCTTTCATTGGCTGCAACCGGGGCACCCCTGTTGGGTGGGTGCCTTTTCTTTATACCCGCAGATTTATGAACGTACGAAGCCGTCTTCGAAGCTCTTGGTGCTAAATCTGCTGGCGTGTAAGAAAATATGACTTGATTGTATTGTGTTCCCAACACTGCCTTCAAGCTCGGCCCAAGTGCGAGCAAACCCTTTCGCAGTAGCACCACATTCTCTAAGGTCCACGTCACAGGTACCACCGCAGCGAAGATTATTGTTCGAAGGGTTGCTATCATTAAGGAAATATGAGCCATTTTATTACGCCACTCATGAAGGCTTCGACAAAGCAGTACGAAATTATTTTGAAAGCTCGGAACAGACTTGGGGCACACGCTTTTTACTCGGTAAGTGTTAAGGGGAGCACACTTAAATTTTCACGCGCTTCTGGAAATGTTGTGAACTGAAACCATAATGTTCTGCTTACTGACGGCGAAGCTGTTGTCGCTAAGCGTATACAGTATGGCGTGCCGGAAGAGGATCATCATTATCATAATCTCAGGTCCCCAAGAGTACACGTGCACTGCTACTACGCAATTTCTTTCTTTCTTTGTTCCTTGATATGTGGCTCTTGCGCATTACGGGGGATTTGCCATGGAGCCGGCGGTTTATAGTTGAGCTATTTGAGGAAAAAATTTGAGCTATAACAAAGGAAGAGGGAGGAATCGGTAACTTAAGGAAGAATGAAATGTTAGAGAATGATAGACTATTTATAATACAAATGAACCAAAATAAAATACTTTAAAGTTTTATCAACAATGCAAGCGCGCTTCTTTCTTCTCGTGCGTTAATGCCCTAAGCGTTTGTGGATATCTTCGTGGCACAAGGGGATGTGTCCTGTCGTGGCATCCAAGCAGCTCCTGGAATAGCATTGGCACGCACCGTGTAGTATAGCAAATGGGTGTGGCGGCGTCAACCAGAGGCCTCGCGTAGTGCGTCTCGCACCGTATCTCGGTGCGAGACTTTAGAAGCGTTCACTGGGCCTCGAAGTGCTTCGCGGGACTTTTCAGGAAGCCTCGGACCATGGAAATATGTGGGTAGGCCGGAGACATCCAGGACCAGCCAAGTGCGCACAAGCTACGCTGCTTCACTAGCCTTGCGCAATTAGTGCAAGCTTGGCTATTTTTTCTTGCTGATAATGAAGCGCGTTGAGTACTGCACTAATGTCGCGCTTAGGGTGCGTCGCTAGTCAATGTATAACAATGGTAGGAACACACACGGAGCTAAGTCACGACGAAGACGGGCATACTAACACAACAGCACTGCCCCTAAGAGCATATCAGCTGGCACATAACGACTATTTCATATTTCATATGTTTTATACAACGCATGTTCATTATTGTTTTAGCCATTAGTACAAATAAAAAAGTTGTAACAATAACGTTCCACACGAAAGTTAAACACTAAATAAATAAAATGTTCCGGAAAAAGCATATAAAACGGAAATTGGCATATTGTGATGACATGAGGCTCCAGTTAAAGAGCATTAAACGGTTTAAAAGCTGTTGCTGGTAATCGCTGACCGAATTATATTACAATGCGGTCGCCTAAGCGCATCTTTAACAAGATTAAGTGTGCCACTTGGGCGACACTGCTCTTGAAGGGCAGAGTGTCGTATGTTTGTGTCCTAGCGAACAAGCCTTCCTAGGAAGCCAAAGAAATTATCCTTTTCAGATACGGTAATGCAAAGGAAAGTACCCCATACTCAGGTAAGAAAGCGCTGGTCACGCAAATAATAATTACACAAGATAAATGGGGCGAACAAACGCAACATGCATTTGAAAGATGTATGGCTCCTTCTTATACTATGTTGTCATTACTCATAATCATTACCTGTAGCACATATTTATTATTCTCTCAGCTGTTTAGTCAGTCAGTAGAATCGTAATATGTACATTGCGTACAAATATCCGCAGTAAAATTAATAATACGTTGATCAAAGAAATTAGGTGATCTCCGTGAGTTGAGGCCTCGTTTACAAACAATGAAAGGATGGCGCTTCTCTGCTCCAAAAGGCTACTAATCGAAATCTCTTGCTTTTATGACAAGGGGTATGTACTAATAATCACACCACACAAATAACAGAGCGTCAAATACACGCAACCACACGAGCGCCTTGTGTAATAAACACTAACAGTGGATCAGGCACCCACTCCGCCAAGCTCCGTGGTCATAGCGCAAGGTGACGCCTAATTCTGTCGTTATGGAGGAAAGGAGCGCAAATTAGATACACGAGGAAGCGCGGCTTGCTTGCTAGGGAGATGCCATGTGAGCAAAACATAGCCCTATTTTTCAGCCGGAGAGCATAACTAGTGAGCCGCCTGTCACGCTTTCAGAGTGAGTCTGCGAACACGTGTGCCACAATGCCTAGAATATACCCACATTGTGACAGTCGTAAGCATAGCAGAAACTCAAGAAATTCTATTATCTCGTTTCTTTTCAGGGTGGATTTAACGCTGAGAAGAGAGGGTTAAAACTCTATCTTCCTTCAACGTTCGGCTTGCGGTTTGCTTTAACTGTTGTATTTGAGTATAATGGACAAGAAGGGTGAGCTTTCTTAACATACTTGTGACACTCACGGAAGGCCGTGCCGATAAACGAGGCAGAATACATAGCATTAAATGTCTGACTGAACTATTTATTGGGCGAACCTTTGTGCAGCTAAACAAGCATATTTTACATCAAGACGAAAGCCGCAAGCGCAGTCGTCGGTCGTCGATAAACCTGACCAGCGACAAACTGCGTCAACCTTTATACATGCGTTGCAGTACTTCATAGTGTTATCACTGACGTTCGCTTATAATGTCGAAGGAACTCCAACATACGCGTGGGGTATGCAAGCCTTGAGGAACAGTCGGCATCATTCGTGTAGCAGCATGTAATTTCGCAAAGTGCCTTTGCCGAGCGATAGCACGCTTCACTGCGAACATGAACAGGGCTGTCCCATGATACTCACCCGAGGAAGTGCGTGTGTCAATACTACTCATTCGTCAAGGTTAAGTGCGCCATAATCACGTTATGAATATGAGTAATGTCGTAGCGGAGATTTGGCTGGGACATTTGATCAGCTTCGGTCCTTACACGTACACTTAAATGAAAACACACTGTCGTTCGAATTACACCCCCACTGAATTGCCATAACTACTAGACCATTCGGGCTTAGCAGCAAGACGGTTTACATGTCCAGTTGACAAGGCGGTTTCCGTTGTCATGTAAAGTAAATGTAATGCGTCTCCTGTTTTCTGCTAGAACACTCAATATTTTACAATATGGTAGGTTAAGCCCGTATAGGGCAACATTTATTTTTCTCTTAGCATAAGCAACTTTCTGAGTATTGTGAAGTCACTCGGCACTAACCTTTGGAAACTCGCCATTTCTGAGTCCCGTGTTATGAACCCAATCACAGCTGTATTTTCCGAAATTTGCATAACATCGATCAAAAGACCTTCTCAGCTTTATGAAACTGAAAAATCCTACTCTTATTCGCGAGGACAGTGTTGGAAGTACATCGGCCAGACGAAAAGGAATTGACGTTCATTATTATGTTCGAGAAAAATACGTCACCTGCAGCTTAATACATAATACACTACGAAGCTCGAAGAAACTGCATTCGATCTGGTTTAAGGTGTCTGTATGTACGTTGGGCGGAAAGCACTTGCCTTCCTGTGCTCGGATAGAGCCCCAATTCACGTGCCTCCACATATGTGGGCTATATGGCGAGTTTCTAGGCATGACGTGTCTCACGATCGCATCTGAGGCGTTATCTGTGCACAATATTATCATCTAATACTATTTACTCTCAGGTCGCATAAAATATGCTTATGATCGAGCAAAGTATAAGCGGATCTATGAGAGCCACGAGTGTTCTCAGATGGACCAAAACACGGCAAGGATATCCCCTTCTCACTCAATAAATCAATCAGCTTTTTCTATTATCATAATTCTATTACGACAATATAAAACACATCGACATACAGGTACAAGACTGCAATGGGACCCTCGGTGATATTTCAAGTTATGTTGTTTGCAGTCGTGATAATGAGGAAGTACTCTGCCACAACGTTCGTACTCATTTTGCTGCTATCTGCTGTGATGAAGTTTATGACAAGAAAAAATGGGATCTTCTTAGGTTAAAAGTGTTCTGTGATAAGAATGGTTCGGAACTATTTGTGGGCAATGTTAGGCACTTTCGCCCAGGGGCTATTAAAGACCTCTGTTAGGGAAGGAAGTTGCCTACACCAGGAAGATAGTCTTGTGGTGGCGCTAAGGATATCTCGCTTTTATCGAAAACTGCAGCACTAGTTGTATATCCTTCAAAAATTATGTTATCAGTCTGGCTGCTATCGAAACATTGCGATGGCTCAAAAGTTAACTTCTCTCAAACTTGAAAGGAGACCACCGGGAAAAAACGGCTTTAATTACGCAACGATTGCGTAAATGATATGGACTCCCCACGTCTCATTCACTTTGTACCCAGAAAAATTCATATGGACGGGTAGAGAGCGTGGCACATGATTGATAGGTCAGTAAAAGAATAAAGTAATACTGTGGCTCCTGCTGACCTTTAATATAGGTATGAAACACACGTGGTTCATTATAATTTAACAGACTACGCGTAATCATATTCAAGGGATGCTAGACTGCCTGCGGCTCCGACTGAAAACCCGCACGTGCCGGGTTCAGCTACCACAGGTCTTGGCTTTGTATCTACTCCTGTTGAGAGGCAGCTAAGGATTGCAGTAACGCGAACCGAAAATTCCCGCAGTTAAACCCCCGCCTGTGCCCAGAACTTAAGCGCTAGTTACATATGCCTCGCTATATTTTAATGATCTTTCTATTGCAGGCACACAAGTTTCATGGTGCTTGCCCACGAGATTAAACCGACAGAGACGTATCTGAGGCTGTCGTTTTCTGATGCATATGATCTGGAATACTATCGCGACGGTCAGAAAAGGCTGGCCAGACTGAAGGACTTAACGTCACCTATCAAAGGGCTTCATGTCCTAGAATATGAAACCGCTGCCTCTCGCTTAGTGGTAAGAATGATTCTTCCAAGTGTTGTTCAAATATTTCAAAACTTATATTTATGATTGCTTTGCTGTTTTATGCATTAGGCATAAAATAACAGTGCGGAACTTCTTGACACGCACGCTGCCAAACTCTCACGCAATAGACGAACCCTTCTCTAAAGGAACAGGGGATTTCAGATAAGCTATTCCCTCTTGGACACCACTTTACTGGAAAAGAGTTTAATGGCTCTTATATATACATCATCCTTAATCAAATCTTGTATTGGTTAGGGGGCTTCCAGATAGGTATTTCCTTCTAGACACTACTTTACTACAAAGCGTCTAATGTTTCTTAAGCGCGCGTCATATTTAATGAAAGCCTGCATTCGTTTACTTGCGAGTTCGAGTGAAGCCGCCCAGGCAAGTTCAGACTCGCTCGTCATAAAGCTGCTCGGATCAGAACAAGTGCCAGCCGGGTTGCCAGACCACCAAGCTAAACTATTCAGCTACTGCCTGTTCATCTTATGCACGTCTTAAGCGGCGTATTATATGGATGAGAAAGTAGGCGCCCGTAACACAAGCCCAAATTTCAGTGCATGTTATGGAAACAAAAAGCTCTCAAAATAAATCATATCATTCCCCTGCGTTTTCCGCCAATGAAGCAAGAATGAGTTCTTTAAGTTCTTCATATGACTGGACAAGCAAAAGGCTGGACGACGGTGTCTCACGCTTTGCAGAAGAGAGAAAATTACGCAAAATACGCAAGGACGGAACCGGGACATACGGGACCAGCAGTTCTATAAGGTATCTGCTTTTTGTTAGTGTATACTCTTGCGCGTTGAGCTCAATCACTATCATCGGCTCACCGTGGCAGGTACCTTAATTTTTCTCCTAGTATTTTGCTTTCCAGCAAGGCCTCCCAGCTATTCATTTATACATGCAGGTTCACCTGGACGGGGAATCCGTTTTTCCACCGGAGAATGTTTATGCAGAGACAGACTTGATGAGGATCTTCCGAACAGAGCCAATACAGTACTCGAACTTTGTTGTTTGGGAAAGCCACTTCACAGCAACTGAATATTTTGTCACGTTTCAGGTAATAACAGTTATTTCTTTACAAATATTTTGAATGTATTTCTGTTAATTTTATGAGGTCTTCCTAAATCTCCAGTGCACATATAAAAAGTTCACTATGCACTTAGTTTGAAGTTATCTCTAAGGCTGTATTTTGGTGAACTTGCTCAGCCTAAACAAGCAAGATCTACCTTTTCGCTAGCTGAAGTATACGGTGTCATGCTAAGGAGAAATACTCCAACTCCAAATACTATAAGTAAAGACGCACATAAACAAAGTATTATCAAAAATAGTCACACGTAAGTTCACAATATCAATTGTACGCGGCGTTGCCTAAGCTTTTCACGGCTTTCAATAAATGACAAGTACAGTGCTGTAATAACGGAGAAGAATAAATTGAGTGCTGAGTTTCACACAATCGTCAAATTATAGCACCCTTCAGTTATAGTGCGCGTCTACATAAGAAAGTTACACTACGCGATAATGCAGAGTAATGGCGTCACTGCTTGATACATAACCATCTGTACTGTGAGTATTATGCCGCCATTACGTAAAAGGGAAGCGGTAAGGAGACAGGATTAGAAACCAGACCTTGTGTGGGCCTTTATTTTGTGTCCTATTCTTTTTCTTAATTTTTCCGGTCTTCCGTGTTTTATCGTATTTATGAACCAACTTCCGTAGAAATAGGTACGACAACTAATGTGTCACTATTTAATGAACCATGTAGCGGTGACATGCTGGCCCGAGAAGCATGCTCGCTAAATACATGAGTGATACAGGTGAGTATCCACTGAAGCAGAAGCTCAGAGGCGAAGTTTTCAGAATACTGAGGGTCGGGTGGGCGAAGCTTCGCCTAATAGCCGCCGGTGATAAGACCAGTGGCTCGTACCATAAAAGCAATAATTCGTTGCCCGCCTGGGTGTACACATCCACATCTCTTCCAAATTGTTTATCTCATATCGGGCAACATAATTTTATATAAATCGTTGTGCGTAAAATGTGGCAGTTCCCCGTATCGTTATCCCCCATGCATTATTGAAATTTTTAACTTCATCTAACTGTACCCGTTCGTTACCCGTAACAGAACAGAGAAGAAATGCCGAGAGATGATGTCTTAGATGTGCCAAGAAACATGGGAGATTCTTCATTTACGCTAACGGAATTGGCAATATTGCGCACTTGAACTAATCTAAGAGATCTGATAACCTGCTTGGTCATAGTGGTAACTGTGAAACTTCAGTAGACATCACTCACTGATGGATGTTCACAGTATACGATGCGTTCTGCTCTAGTAGCCATAGCACTCGGTTGCTGACACGAGGGTCGAGGCATCGAATCCCCGCCCATATGCCGTGCTATATGAATGCACGTTAAAGAACTCCAGGTGGTCAAAATTTCCAGAGCCCTCGAATACGGCGTCTCTCCTAATCACAGCTCGATTTGGCACGTAATACACCAGAGATCAATCAATGAAATCAACCATGTGTTCTGTTTTAGCAGCCCACCGAGTAGTTCATATGATTAATCGGATGAAACATTTTGTTAGAAATTGGGCTAGTAAGTAGAGGTAAACAAGAAGTTTCAACTTGTTGCATTTCAGCCAACTTTTGCGTTCAAGCATGAAGCCTTAAGCATCCGAACGGGCGGATATGCCTTGATACGTGGCAAATGGCCGAAGAATATTGAGTAAGTTCGTACACAGGAGACTTGATGCAGTCCATGAAGGGGGCATTAATGCACACTGTACCCATCCATTTCAATTCTCGTTTATGCGGTTACTGCCAATTTGTGCGTGTTGTTCTGAAAACAAGTTTTCATTCAATGAATAATGGAACAATACACTTAGGTTCGATGCACTATGCATCATGAATCATTACCTAACATAAAGCTATGTGTGTCCGATGCAACGCTATTTGTTTTGAGAGAATCATTTTCCTGTCTTAATACTGTGAGCGCGATCTATGAACTACTCTTCTTCATCTCTAGCCATCATCATCACCTGGATGATCCGATCTTCGTCGTCGCAGCTCGTGATCGGCCATATTAAACGATCCCTTATAAATGGTAGAAGTGCTGGGTGGAGGTGCATTTCTAGCAATCGCAGCAAGGCGTGAATTTTTTTGTCTCTATAAAATTTTGATGACACCCATTCGCATCGAAAGGTTTACGGCATCAATTCGAAATTACCTAATGCTTTCGCGCTCCTGAGCAGTCACCGTCACTCCATGTGGCTTGTCACCATCAGCTGGACCCACTGATTCACAGATTTTGTCTCCCGCTCAACATGGGATAAGAGCTGTACGAAGAGCTTGGCAAGGCGCCACGTAGCCGTTACAGGACAATTATAGAGCGACACATGCATCAGAAAAGGCCATGAAAACATACAGTAAGGTCACGAGTGAATTGGTGATTTATTTTAAACAACAAATAAAAAAACGAGGAAGAATTAATTTGTTAAAGGAAGCAGTAGAAAATATTATATGTTACAGCTCGTTACAGTGACCGGAAGTGTGAATTGGAGGCAGCGGTATCCGCCACCGCCTCAGTCAGCGAATGGTATTAATATATATATATATATATATATATATATATATATATATATATGTGTGTGTGTGTGTGTGTGTGTGTGTGTGTGTGTGTGTGTGTGTGTTGCGTGTGTGTGTGTGAATTGACGATGCGCTTCTTAGAGAACTACGGTTTATTTCATCACCGTTTCGGTTGGAGCCCGACCTTTCCCAAGATATATATATTTCTTTTCAAAAAAAGGAGATTCACACGATTAACTGGACAATATACCTTTGCTGACATTGCGGCCGGTGTACCGACCTTCGCCAGAGCAAAATGGTGTTGCAGAGCTACTTCCTTTTAAGGGTACAAGAAGGTGAGAGAGCGCGCCTACGAAGGCGTGCGTCTGCACAGGGGATGGCTATGAACTCTGCGTGGACAGAGCACGTCTTCCGCTGCGGCTAGTCAGGATGCGACACCATAGCCTGTCAATTAACACGAAGGCGGCACACTTCCAACGCCGAGGGATGCTCATACCTGTATGTAATGCAGCTATAAAGCCACTGCACATCTACACATTGCAAGAACGGCAATCACCAATGCAGTAATGATAAGGAAAGGGAAACTGAGTTATTTACAAACTGCTATACCATATGCCAGAATTATGAAGTTTGTTGGCGGTACTTTTTAGTTCGGAGTGAAATGCGAAGCCAACGATCTCAAGTAAGCACTTACAGAATGTTTAAGTTGATGATCACATCGGCTCGGTTTAGGAAACCAGTTTGATTTCTGCTGAACATCTCGGAGCATATATATATATATATATATATATATATATATATATATATATATATATATATATATATTTATATATAGACAATATACGTGTCTCCCCTTGCCACTAAGCACTCGTTCGACATGACATCACTCGGTATATCAACCAAAATGTGTGTGCAATAAGTTTCTCTTGCTCTGCTAACGCTAAATACCTTATGTGAAACGCTTTGACAAGATTCGCGAAACTGAAAGTGATCTCACTCTACCAAAGTCAACACCATAAGCCTAAATACAGATTTAAGAGGCGCAGGTGAGTAGCATAGGTGAGTTTTTGTCCACATTCAACGGCTAGATAAAGAATACTTATGGTTCATGAACAGTAAAATGAACCGTTTCGCAGATGGGCTTCCACATATAATGAGGCCCGGAGAAACACACCGAACAGTGAGCCAGAGAAGACAGGCTCTGTTCGCCTGCGAGTTTCAAATGCGTTTGCGAGTAGCTTTTTACATATTGTTCAGTGGGGAAAAAATTTTGAACTAAGTGACAGCAATGGCAATGCAACACAAAATTTTGTAATATGTGATATGATTATGCAAAACATAGATAATTATCCTCACACGGACTGCCTTACATTATGATTTTTCTCTTGCAGCATCGAACTGCACATGAAATTGGGAAATATATTTTTGATGAAGACGATTCGCTCCACCGGTGATACGAGTTTGTTGGTGAAGGTGTACAGCGCCGGATTCGCGATTGGCCATGCAAACGCCAGCACTGGTCCGGTCTTGGACACCGCTATGACGAACATACCACTGGACGAATTTCACGTGGAACCGATGCCCGACAACATATTTGAATTTACCGTAGTAAGTGCCACTGGAACTCATTGCCGAACCCTGGGCATTGTCACATGCGAGCATCAGCAGTGTAGATTACGTGTCTTCAGCGCTTTGCCCTTGAATGAATGTCGATGAAGAAATGTTCAGCCACTTCCCCGCCGCAAACACTGTGAGCGCAGGGAAGTTGTTTTTTATCGTTGAAAGTGACAAATCGCAAAGTGGCAAATGGAAAGTGACAAATGGCCTATCGTTCATGTTAGTCGTAGTTTCGTTCTTAGGCAAGACGTTATGCCCTTCGTAACTACGGTGTATCTCGGTAGTGCACGTATCGTGTCTATGTACTGACCGCACTTGAACGTTCACCATGCATTGTTTTGTTTCTTTATCGTTCGTAATTCGCGCTCTGGAAGCGCAGCAGCGACAGGGGGAATCGAACCCGATAATTCGAGATGGGCCTTTGCTATACTTGATCGTACATTAACCCTGAATGCGCTCTAGGAGTCAATATGTCGTGGTTTACGAAATGAGTTGTATCTTACGTGTCACTTTGTAGTATTTTGTTCCTGCTTTAGGTGCTTTTTACCGTTAAGCCTAGCTGAACGGCGTTCTTAGTCCTAAATATTTCTTAACAATACGTGAAAGTTACATATGACCACAGCCGATATGCGACCATTCTTTCTTTAAAAGCTCTTTTATATTATGCGAGAGAGCA
Organism: Hyalomma asiaticum; assembly: GCA_013339685.2. NCBI lineage: Eukaryota > Metazoa > Arthropoda > Arachnida > Ixodida > Ixodidae > Hyalomma > Hyalomma asiaticum. The sequence continues at coordinate 53,471,428 of CM023488.1, forward strand.
TAGGCATCTCAAGGGAGGATGATTACCTGCAGACCCGGCGTTCACTGGCATAATTTCCATTCGGTAAAAATTTTTCATTACCGAAACATAATGCACAATAGCTGCGGTCCATAAATGACAGTGCATTGCGGATGGAAAGTGAATTTTCTTTTAGTTTTAGAAATTTCTTCAAGCGCGGCAGAGAAGTTGAAATATATGTAACAGACAAAGCTAGCGCCTCCATGTCGTAAATTTGAAGAAAAACGACATTTGCCCAGTATTTGTGCCAGAATTTAGAAGTTTGTTGGCGGTACTTTTTAGTTCGGAGTGAAATGCGAAGCCAACGATCTCAAGCAAGCGCTTACTGAATGTTTAAGTTGATGATCACTTCGGCTCGGTTTAGGAAACCAGTCTAATTTCTGCAGAACATCTCGAGAGCACAGCTAATCGTCCGGGGGGGGGGGGGTAGCGAAAAGGGACTGAAAGAGATATGAAGTATAGAAAAGCCGTTGTGGAGGGCTATAGAAGTTTTGACTGCCAGCGGTTCTTTAACGTGGCATAGATGGCTCAAGAATATCACAAAGGTGGTAATTCACGCTTGTATTTTTAAACAGCGAAGCTTTTCAAGCCACGCGTAAAGCGGTTTTCGACAGCGCAAAACTCCGCCGAGCTATGAGCCACTTCGCGTTGCCATAGTAACCATGAGCAGCTATGAAAGCCGCACTACACTCCGCCGAGCCGTGCAGACGTCACGGTGGCCACCGTTTTCAAGTGATTACAGCATAGTCTTGAGTACATAGCCACCTAAGATGACGTCACAACTAGTCACGTGTGCAAGCCTAATTCAAAATTGGTTACAGCATTGTTGTCGCTTACAAGGCCACGTAAGATAGCGTCCCAACTAGTCAGTGTCCCTGCCAAACTGAAACTTGGTTACAGGATAGTAATCACTTCCACGACCACGTAAGATGATGTCACGACGTGTCATACGTTCCCGACCAATTAAAAAAACTGCTCAGAGCATATTAATAACATCTATGACCAGTAAGATGACGTCGCGATCAGTCAAGCGTCCCCACCAAATTCAAGACTTGGTTACAGCACAGTAATCGCTTACATGACTGCGTATGGTGAGGTGACAACTAGTCATACGTACATGCAAATTCAAACCTGGTTATAGCATAGTCGTCACAAAGGGACGTCACGACTAGTCACGTGTCCCTGCCAAATTCAAACTAGCCAAGCTAGGACAAATCTTATTCGCTGTAACTTAGCCTTGCGCGATTTATTGAAAGCTAAGCTAATTTTTTTTCGAGCAGATGTGTCTTTTAAATGATGAGCGCATATTGATGACGGTACTTACAAAGAGCAATATGGATGACGCAACCTCTCCGACGACTATGGTGAGAACATTAATGTAAACAATCCTTTCCAGAGAACTAGGCGTTCATAATAAATTCTATGGAAAAATAGAATATTGTGGCATCTGCAACCCAGGGTAAAATTTAGCGCATATTTTTTAGTGTGTATGATTATATCCATAAAACCTTACAGAGCTTAAAAGAGTATTTCCTCAAAGGATCATAACACTTAGTTGTTTACCTACACAGCTCGTTTTGCGAAACTGATTTTTATATAGTGTTCTCTAACCATAGTTGTATTTTGGTTTGCAGGTAACCGGAGAAATTCTTTGATGTACGTCTATCACTTTCTTCAAGCAAGTGAATGTGAAACTCTTCAACTGCTTCAACTGCTTCAATTTAATGGAATTTTCAAATAAAACACTGGCAATACATCAATGTTGTAAAAACGTGTTTTCTAATTTTTCAGCATGCGCTATTGAATGAAGCATTTTCTCAAAATTCTAAAGAGCACGCAATCGTTTCTTTGTTTGATCTAGCGCTGCGAAATCATGTTCTCGCATTTAGCTTTCGAAAGCAACGCATAACAATCGCAAAGTGGTAAGGATGTGAATGGTTGAAGTAACCTGAAGAGGTATTTCATCTATGACTACTATGCATTCACTCGGACTATAGGGGAAATGAAGGCTGGTTGCTTGTAAACTGCTAACACTGAAACTCGAAACTGCTCTTTCGTGCACTCACCCTGAGAGGTGAAAAGCTTGAGAAGCGTGTTCAAATTAGTTGGATCTTTTCATATTTCGGACACCATAGGTGCACCCATGTGTTCCATTTTCTTGAAAGATCTCGTATTTCTGTGTAATAGCGACTATCTGTCAGAGGTTAATTTAACATTTGTTTGATAGTAAGCCCGTATAAAAGCCAACTTCTATCATTGTAGTGGTAGGCCGCTAGAAATTGCGTTATATAGGCCCACGTCCCCACGCGTTCAACGCTCCCTATGATGTACAAAGCGAGAAATAATAAGGCGTGGACTAAAACGAAAATCCAACATTTCGACAGCCCTTCTCAAGTCACAAAAGAAATAAACAGTAAAGCTTATTTGTGAGCCTTCTTGCGTATTGTAGTACGTTTTGAAAGGAATGTTCTCGTCTTGACATAATTGAATCGAACAGGATAATCTCTGCTGTGTTTGTTACTACGTTGACAGAAACATTAACTATGCACATCCACATTAAAATACTTACATATGAATATCGCTTCAGCGGGCAACAGAAAATTATTTTAAAATAAGTTGGGCTCTATTAGACGCGATTTAACATTGTCTCGCCAGCTCGTGTTGAGGTGCTACGTGCTCTTTAGTGGTGAGTATTTAGCTAGCTGTATAACATATTTTCGCTCATACAGCTCACTTATTTCACAAATTTGCGCATTTCTATTATGTCCATTGGCAGCTAAAGGGAAGAGCACTCCTTGCATGTTTTATGAAGTATTATAAAATAATGCATATACAGCCTCTTCAACCATTCTCTAATTCGTTTTTAGTACTTCACGCCTCCGATACAGCATTCTTAGATACAATAGGTGTTGTCGGGCAGGTGATGACATCTGGAGGATTACCAGTGAAGTACGTCACCGAAAAATGGGGTCGAGTGTCGGCTTAGAAAACAGTAATGCCAGCAAAGTTCTCACTACATTCGCCAAATAGCATAACTAAGAACAGTCAAAATTCCTAAATGGCCCACTGCGTGATTTTCAAGCACCACCAAACAATCCACCCTGTACAATACTGCGTCTAACCTTTCCACGAAAACGAACACCTTCGCGCCAAGGCAGTGGGCAAATAATAAAAAAGGAACTTAAATGTGAGCTTTCACAAACGCACACAATAAAATCCTGTTGAGACGACGCATTGCTTCTTCTATACAATAAAACCTGCGCTGGACAAAACACTTTGAAGATAGCATGCCCGGCCAGCTGGAAATATGGAGTGCTATGAAGCTCGAAACAATGCTTTTGTACACCCCTTGTCAGCAACAGGGAAGCTCCTTTCTCGTTCTTACCTTGAGTAGCACCTGAACATGAAACACTGCTGGCCACGTGCGAAGTGCGCTGCGAGAGCGCCGCTGCTATGAATGCCTGTGCTGCGTTGCTTTTTCTAGTCTTCGTTGTGCTCTCAGAGACATCAATACCAGAACCATATGGTGAGCCAAAACACGTATTTTATGAAGGGCGTTCATTTCACTTATACCGCACAATTCAAAATTGTTTGTGCATGCCACAGCTTCGCCCTTATTAGGAATAAATATTGGACTGTAATCTTAGCTACTTCTCGCTGTTGGTAGAACGAAAGCGACATCTATGTTTTCGTGCGTCAGTTACTCCAACAGTCTTTATGCAGGCGAATTCATTATTCGCGGTAGATTTCTAGCAACAACTGAAGTGAGCAAGGAAAAATATGTAGCTGTCTTAATATTTACGGTTAGTTAATTTTAATTGATATCATACATTGAAAACATTCTGTCAATGATAACCTGAGGACCGCATATTGCGGATCATGATGCTGAGGACGAGCGCTATAAAGCAGACCACCATGCTTCTTGAATCGAGTAGGTATGTTTGTGACGTCAGCAGCAAACATGGCAGCTACACCTTCATGCCTACTGCCTACAACACAGTGATAATGTTGCCGCACGCAGTGATAATGTTGCGGTTTTCAGGGACAGTTCATTCTATTGCCTCACTCTCCGTCGGCACTGGGTGAATGGAAAAATTGAAAGAGAAAAATATAGAGATGGCAGCTGGTAGCTTGCGCCTTTCATGCTGCCTGCGGACACCGTATCTTTTGTGATGGTAAAAAACCATCCCAATGTATCTTCTTCATCAAGCAAAAAGCGCCGCCAGTGGGGATAGTACAAATTCCAAGTGGTGGGTCGTGCCTCCAGAGTCCTCCACCACGCTGCAGTAGTGCCGTGGAGGCATCACATCGCACTTCTACTCGCGGACGATAAACAGCACGTGTCACCCAGCTCGTTCAGTACTGATAAGCAAGAACATAGTGTGAGTGTCAACCTGACACCGCGCATGCTCAGACTACCCCGATGAAAAAGGTCCATTAGGGAACGTGCTTTTCAGACACCTTCACGATGCTGCTTAAAGCACAAACAGATTCCAATGGCCGACCGCAGCACTTTTTGTGCTGTCAGCCCAGTGTAGCAGTTCATAGACTTTCTATTATGTCCTTCCGAATAGAAACATGCGCAGCAGGTGGTTAACTCCTCTGTCTTACGTTAGAAAAACACTCATAGTGTTGTTCGCGATAACGTTATCAGCACACTCCTTAAAATTAAGCGGATGTCTGTATTAGTCGTGAAATACGTACAGATAAACAAGCACACTGCGGCAGCTCTCCGTTACCGCTTGCGAGGTGCCCGAAGGACGGCCCTAGTTACCCAGACCCAGTTCACCCATACCCCAGGTCACCCAGACTATGTGCGGCTGGCGTTCACATGGAGAATACTTGGGTAAGGACCTCATTGGGTAAGGACCGATTGGCAAACAACAGTCATATGCTTAAACATGTTACGAAGCTAAATGCTTACTTTGTCTCACAGCGAAGAATGAAGCAGTTCTTGCAACCTAGTGCACGCATTCTACATTTTTATTGTTTTCAACACACGCACGCACATCGCAACAACTAGCTGTATGATGCAGTCAGCAAAACGAATAAGCATGCTGAATAATCAGCCAACGAAAACGGCACTCTGCAGTTGGTAAAGTGAGAAGGCAGGACAGTAAAGAGCTGCTGAAAAAGAGGTCGCACCCAGCAGTCGGCTCAGAGAGAAGCTAGGCCACCGAAGTTGTTTCAGTTATAAACCATAACACAGACGCTAGCGTTGGAAAATTAATAACTAAAGCAGCTGGAATAAATAAGTGATGGCTTGTTCCGTCTATGGTTGGCTGCTGCCTGCTGGATCAATAATGCTATTTCGGGCTACCGTTCCACAGTATTGCCTAAAGAATTGCCAATGACGATGGTCAATATTAGCAGTGATCTGGCTATGTAAATAATGGTGACGAGCCTTGGCTAAGTAAGTAACGATGGCTACTCTTGACTTAATAATAATTTGTTCTGTCAGTGCTGGCTGAATCACGGCTTACATCTGTCGGTGTTCGCTATCGTTGTCTTAATTGGCTAACGTAGGCTGATGTTGTCATAGATCTGTTAGATGACGCTATTCCAAATAATTTGTATCGCATTATAGGAAAACTTCAAGGCAGGAGGTCTCTGTAACATTTCTAAGTTCTTGTCTGTCATCTTAGCAGAGTTCACGCTACTGTGCTTGAAACGACAGTTATGATCGCTTCTAACTGCATGCTCATTTATGCACATATTGAAACCCATCTATGTTTAGTGAATGTGCGTGGAGGGATTAAAAAGCGCAACGGCGTATAAGCACTCAAAAGTACACCTACTTACGCAGCGATAAGTGGGAAGCATTAATTTCGTATCGGTAATTGTGCGGCTGCGAGTGGTGCACGTCGAAATTGCGGGGAGATTAGGGGGGGGCGGCTTACAAACCCAAAAAATCACCTATTTAGGTAACGGGAACCTAATTGTACATGTAATTTTCAGGATTATACATCATGCATAAATTTTTTTTAATATTTGTTGGTCTACCGGTGAGTGTTCACTTACCAATGTTTCAATGCAGACCACAGATGCAGGATTGTTCCAAATGCCGCTACTCCTGCATCAAGCAAATGCTATCGTCAGCGTTGGTTCTTCGCCTGGAGAGCCAGAAAATGTGTTCCAACTTGCAACAAAGCGGCCCCTTTCTCGAGCAAAATAGAGTGCCAAGGAACATGCCGGAGTGGTGAGAGGCTTTCATAAAGGCCATATTTTCCAGCTACTGTCTCTGCTTCGCAAAATAGCATTGATTGCTCTTACATCTTGCTCGCGAAGATTAAGTATCACTCACCGCCAAGCTATTAAAAAGTTACGTCTGAGACCATTAAGAAAAACCATACATTTAGGACGAAGAAGATTCTGTAGTTTTTTATTTACTACAGCCTCCAGGGCTAAAGACATTGAGGGTTTAAGCGAGCACTTTTCTTCGAATGAAAAGTGCATTGCACTTCTTCATACCGTACTGAATACATATATCTCATGCATTTATAACTCAGCTCTGGCACGATATCATTAGCTTTCTTCGCCTGATACAACAAATGCCACACGGTAGAACGGATACATCGCGCTATTTTTGCGTATCGATATATTTGCGCACAATTCAGTATCAACCATCCCGGAATATTTCAATAAACTTATTTAGATTTCACTAAATGTTATTATAATATCTACGACCCAATCACAGGCGGAACCTTTGCCACAAAAACAATAATCTGCATTCAGGAATAATATAATACATCCAAGGCCACTCCAATGTTGGCGATAAAGCTTTTAACATCTTGAGTATGAACCATCAGAACAGTGCTACATAAGCGCCTCACTAAAGTTCCTTCGTAGCCTATTTGCTCCCGCATTAGTGCTCTGTAGGAATAGGTGCAGCACTTTTTCCCGATAGGCTCAAAATTCACTGGATTTCCCCAAACACAAGCGCGAACATTTCATGCACCTTTCATTCTGGTAGTAGGAGTAGTCGTCCCATAGAACATGAGCGTCTTGATTATTGAGAAGCCTCACTGGAAATAGAGTATTAAAAGTGCGTGTGTATGACGTTCATTGTGGCCTGGACAAGTTGATAGAGGACTGAAAACGCACTGGCAGAAATAGCAACGTTGCGCGGATAATAACGGAACACGCCGACAAAGCTGGCTTCAGCTTTTTTAGGTTAGCGAGCTTCAGGAGTGCTCTTACCAGGCAAAGCTTTGGCAAGGGACGGCCGAAAGTTAGGTGGGCAGATTAGATCAGGAAGTGTGCGGAGATAATTGGGCCCAGTTAGCACAGGACAGGGATAATTGGAGATCTATGGGAAAGATCTTTGCCCTGCCATGGGCATAGACAGGCTGTTGACAAAGTGTGCGAGGTGACAAGGAGACCACTGAGGAGTAGGCGACTAGATAGATAGATAGATAGATAGATAGATAGATAGATAGATAGATAGATAGATAGATAGATAGATAGATAGATAGATAGATAGATACGGTCAACGTTACTTAGGTTCGACAAGGAAATTTTCGTATTGTATATTAGTGAATGTACGCACTGTAAACCGCTCTGGTGCTTCCTCAAGCCTACCTCCACCAAGGTGGCATTTGTTTGGTTACTAGTACAGGAGCTGTAGAGCAATACATGTCATTGGCAATATTTTAAAGTTCACGAGGCATTTATACGAATCCGTAACTTTGCAGTAAAATGGTATATGGGGCTAATATTGCAACGCATTATATTGCATTTATTATGTCCATTTCTTTTGGTTATATCTGTCGAACTGTTTTCCGTTGAACGTAATAATTTAACTTCCATTCTAAGTTTAACCAAGTGGTTAATGATATACAGTTATGATGCTGTTTTAAGAACAATTGGGTTGCTAAACTTCACGTAGGAAAAAAATTGCTTTTCTTCAAGTATAATTGATAGTTTGTACAATGCTATTGCTTTAGTATTCTAAGTACTTTAAGCATGTTATAATTCTGTGAAACAGTGATATTCGCTCGTTGCTTTTCTTACGCAGGCGACGTTTGCTATTTCCCGGTGGCAAGTGCTGTGTGCGACCTTGAAGCGTTTGCAGTGTACATCTACAGCCCGAAAGATAGAACTTGCTTTCTGACATACGATTGTACACACTTTCTAAATAAATTTCCGACTCTATGGGAATGCCACCACACTTGCAGAAAGCGTAAGTGACCTTGCATAATACATTTAAAAAACAATAAAAAAGCACGCTCATGAATTTCATTGTCCGCATTAATATATTCCAATTTTATAGGGCTTTCGAAGTGCGGCGGAATCCTACAGTACCTATCAGCGTTATATCGGTAATTAATTCTGTATAGAATTATATTTTGTTTTTTCAATGAAGCAGAATAATAACTGCAATGTTATCTCAAGAAAGTGGTCTCAGTAATTCGTAAATGTTTTTCTGTAATTTCCCTTTCATAATGTTTATGTAAAATCCAGCTGCATATAATGAAAGATGTTCGCGTTGGCAACCCATAACTAAGATAAACTTTTAATGAATACCATAAATTCATTAGGAATGGAAACCTTTGTTTTGACATCACAAGCCATTTTCCTAGGTCATTATGACAGAAGATGGATAGTTGGGGACACAGCTTTAGAATACCGCCCCCATGGTTATTAATCGCTGTGGGAGAAGCAAGTAACGCAAATGTTCCAAACATATTTGCAAGAGCGGCTTCACTGCGTGGAATACAGTGCGTTTGTTTCCATGCTACAGAAACGTGCTACTGCGCAGTGACAGTGATCTGCAAGAAAGCTTCTTTGATAGTATGCCTATCCTCTACCCTTTACACTATATCTTTGAAAGATAATTGAGAAAGGGTAGACGGAGAAGCATGCTATCAAAGAAACTATATCTTCTTTTTAACCCTTCATGTTCCATATTCCGCATGCTTTAACTCCTTGCATCGTATCGTAAGACGCATCTGCAAGGTAGTCCGTTACCTATATGGCCCCCTCTCCCTTCCTCTAAAGGTTTTCTTTCTTGACTCCTGCTTCATTCCCAACGGACATGTGGCAGCGTGAAATTCGCTATTGTAACAGCAGCATTTTATGATGCAGGGAGAAAGGAGCCAGCCAATTTACCAACGAATTTACTGCCACCTCCCGTTCTTAGGCAACCAAGCACTCCAAATGCAGGCACATTATCGCAATCCAAGAGCAATACCGGGATAGGACTTTGGCCGCCTCAGGTACCAGCTGGTGAGAGAGCATATAACAACATTGTGTATCCACTTCTTTTTTTTATTAAGCGCAATATTCTGACAGCCACAGTTATCACAATGTGATGATATTATTACCGATATCAGAAAGCATTATCGAGACTGTTATATCGTGCATGAAACTGTATGCATTTATGCACTGTTCTTCAGGTCTGTTAATATCTAGATCGATAGAAAAAAGAGACGACTCATTTCAAGAGTGTGAAACAAGTGCTGGGCTCCTTTAAGAAGCACTGCTTTTCGCTGTGCATGGTATATTGTCTACGATAGGCATTTGATAGTCTTCAAGCCAAGCCTGTAATGCCCGGAGCACGTCGGCGCAGCACTTGTCGGCGAGTCACGTTAGAACAAGAGATAAACCAATGCAGTGGAGTGGCAAAATATGATACCGATGCTCATATTGACATCTGGGCACCCACCTTCCGAGGACCACTGTCTTAACCACTAGACTACATACCCACGCTTGCGAGAAGTTAACTTTGATCTTACTGATTTCTTGGGTTTACATCCCAAAACAACTGTATAGACGTAAACGCATCTAAAGGAAACGAGTGAACTGAATTTCTTTCCACAGTGTTTACAACCTAAGACGAGCAATAAAGAAGTAGAGATGGAAAAATTATGATGAAAGAAAGAGAGAAAGAAAGAAATTTGCAGGCTTAGCATCCATATGACAAGCTTCGCTTTGGGCAATTTCCTGGAGAGGCTACTAACTTGTTTATCCATGTGGTGACATTAGAGGAATATAACAGTTTTCGCGAGCCAATAAATCACCCATGTTCATTAGAAGAGTTCATTTAATGACAAGCTGCTTATATCGATATTATTCGCTGCGATGCATTATGCCTTTGCTGCATGATGCAGTCACTGGAAAAACAGCAAAACAATCAGTACGATCAGCAGCACCCCTTTCTGTGACATCGACGTGGGCTATCGCTTGTTATTCTCTGCCACATTATCGTGGATACTGATTTTGGATACTAAAAACCACAAATAATCCCTAGGAACGTACCCGTCACCGATAACAACTACAAGTAAGGAGCCTGTTGCGCTTCCAAAGAAACACGACTTTTCGGTCCAAATAGCTTCGTCGCAGGTGAAGATGAATAGCGACACACAAGTTCCAGGTCCACTACTTCCAAACGGTAAGGGTAAGTCCCGGTCCCGAACTAGTTTCTATTTTAGTGAAGTTCATTACGATGATAACGCGTAATATGCATATTAGAAAAAAATTCTCACATTTAAGGGGACACCATACGCTCAAATTCACACCAATGACATCTGCCGCAGTGTGGGTTTTTTAATTTGTCCAGCACGATCACCTGTGGCACAAGCGATACCATTATTGCCACAGTGGCCATAATCAGGAAAATAATTTAAGGTATGTCAGGAAGTACTATCAGACCATTTTTACAGCGATAATGGGCAGAGTTTGCATATCTATTAATATTGTGGTACCAAATTTGTTGCCACTTCACCTGGCATCCCAGTCACTGCGCCCATCCAAGAGAAATTTTGCGCAGTACTACACGTATTTCCTCAAGTTGCTATGGGTGGGGTTTGATGGACCATTTAAACACATTGCCATGTTATTAAAATTAGAGAGATATTAACAAAGGCATTTTTACTGGATAACGACATTGCGATATAAATGCAAAGTTTAGACACTGTTATAAGCTAACCTTTTCCTATTTGGTATATGTTTTCAGCAGTATGACAGCAAAGCTTCGGAACATCGACAACGACTATGAGGCCATGCAGGGGAACGACCATTAAATGCAAGCTTTCAGGGCCAAAAGACAGTGCTGCTAAACTCGATTCAGCGAAATGGCACAGAAAAAGGATTAGCTAAGCATACGAACAGCAACCACGCTTTGATTCCTTTGCACTATTCGATTGATGTGGCTCTTCATGTGTTGTTTATCGGCACAAAAATCAAACAAATTCCACGCAATGTCCGAATCAGTGCCTTTCGAAGCAGCCCGCAGAAAATTGCAGGCCAATTGTTTGGCATATAGATAAGTCATAGTAGTGGGAGCAACGTGGGCGCACTGTAACTTCGAAGAAAAAAATGCACGTCCTCAGTGCGCTGATATGGCCTTTCTATGCGACGCCTTTTGGAATACTCCTAAAGGGCCTGCGAAATTTGGAGAAGATCGTGCTCAGTGGCAGTAGCCAGGTATATATTGCTTTTTACATTGGTGTCATAGCGCTCACGAGTTGCCGTGCTAGCGCTTGTCTACCTGACATTAGACGAGTGCGAGCACCACAACTGTTGGTGCGATAGGTTTATTTGCCTTGTGCACCTCGGTGGGATTGCTGCCATGCACGAGTGGTTGAGCTTTTGTTTGGTACCTCGTCGGCTCATGTTCGATTCCTGTCTTCAGTCGATACTGCACGTTCGCCTGTACCCATCTTCTTGTTCTGTCTACACTTCAATCGCAATGTACAACTAACGGCATCTCTCTCTCTCTCTCCTTTCCAAGCAGCACTAAGTGCGTTCTCATCAAGTTTTTAATGTCTATTTTTACCGGTCCTCGACGGACATAGGCCGGTGAATTGAACATTCAATCATCTCTGCAACATACCCGCCTTCCCGGGATATAGTAAGTGGTTTATGAGGCACTGGTGATAGTGTTATCGTTGATAATTACGTGTGCGAGAAATATTTAACGTCAGTAACGACGCGATTAATAATTCATGTTGGTCATCCGTTCATGTCCTACTCCACCAATCTTCGTATGTATCAAATAAATGAGACAATCAGGAAAGCACCGTGACGCTGGCGGTTAGATAGATAGATAGATAGATAGATAGATAGATAGATAGATAGATAGATAGATAGATAGATAGATAGATAGATAGATAGATTGATACGGTGAAGGCCTTAACTACGGCAAGAATGTTTCACTTCTCAACTAATCCGCCTCACCGAAAGGATTAAAGCAATCAACGTAAATAATTTTCAGTTCTATCCACATGCTTGTGGTGGAATGTCTAGCACATCGTTCAGGCCGCAGACTTTCCTTTACCTCATCATATAGGTCATATTGAGATAGGAAGTAATGAAAGAACTAAAAGATTAATAAAGATCAAACAAGCTGACGTATGTGGGCTACGCGAGCAGCGACAGAGAACTGCCTCCCACTTAAGCGATAAACGTTCCAGGCGAACCTCATGTGGTCATTGTTGTTACTGGAGACGGGGGTATATTTCACTAATTCCGTCAATGACACTTCATCAGGAATATAAGTTTTGTAAAATAAATGTGGCCTCACGATGTCATACAGTACTAGCGTTCTTAAAAAGAATAGTCTTTAACAGTACTCACTAATAATGATCCGTAGCCTGTGAAGTATTGCATGCAAATGTGTGTTTCCCATCAATAGCATAGCATCCCATCAAGCATAGTCATCACATCGAGCCTGTATTCGCAAGAACTAACTTGTATAAATATTCATTCTTCCCGGCGAACAATCACACAGTGGAATTCATTAGCATCACATCACCCATACTACGTAATAATATTTGATTTTTTCCCTTTTGTGTGTCTCTTTATGTACACCCTCTCCTGCTTGGACTACTGTCTGGCAGTATTGTACAAAATAAATAAAATAAATAAATAAATAAAGACCGTCAATCTATGTAGTTTATGTTAGCAATAATACTTTTTATGTTTCCTTTGCGTATGATAAATGTTGCTTTGGTTTATTCACATAGAGGTTGTGTCTTTTATTTGCAGCATTCAGCTACTTTAAGAGCAAAACCTCAATGGAAACCGACACCTAAGTTAAGATTTGCACCAGTGGTAATTTTGTGCACTTATGTTGTTGCCGTGGTATTCACATACGGGAAGAATTAAATTCGGACGTCGCCGACTTCTTGTTGCGTAACGTTATACTACACCACGGAGCCCCTCGCCAACTGCTCACAGATCGTGGCCGCGCATTTTTGTCGCGAGTAATCGACGATCTCTTGCGATCCTCCTCCACGCAGCACAAGTTGACCACCTCCTACCATCTCCAGACAAATGGTCTCACCGAGCGCCTCAATCGTACCCTCACGGTGATGCTTTCCATGTACGTTTCGTCTGACCACCGCGACTGGGACCTGGCCCTACCGTACGTCACTTTCGCCTATAATTCCTCACGCCATGACACCGCCGGTTATTCTCCATTTTATATGCTTTTCGGCCGCGAACCGACCTTACCACTGGACACCTTACTTCCGGATGTTACCGCGCCGCCTAGCGAATATGCTCGTGATGCCATCGCTCGTGCCGACCACGCGCGTCTAGTCGCCCGCTCGCGGCTGTGTGCCTCGCAAGCAAGCCAGAAGCGCCTTTATGACAGCCGCCATCGCGACGTTGCCTTCTCACCCGGTTCCTTAGCACTACTATGGTGTCCTTATCGACGTGTTGGCTTGTCCGAAAAGCTGCTATCAAGATACACGGGTCCTTACCGCATCGTCCGCCAAGTAACGGACGTTACCTATGAGATTGTTCCCGTCTCCCCGACTCTGTCTACTGCAGCTCCTCCCACCGACATAGTTCACGTGACCAGACTGAAGCCTTACTACCTCCCGTCTGACGACCGAGTTTAAAGTGCGCCGAGATGGCGCTTCTACCACCGAGGGTAATGCTACGAAGCGACCATAGTATCTGGGTATGGCTCATACCATCGATGGAGAAGAAGACGAAGACGGGACTGGCTGATGCGCGGACTGTCCACCATCTTGGTTGTTGCCTGGTTAAAGTGTCCCTGTAAATACATTGTAAATAGCCGTCCTCTGTGTCTTTCTCGTAACAATATACTTGCTTCCTCTTTTCCTTGCTACCGTAGTTGTCTGAAGGACTCTGTTGCTCTGTACTTGTCTAACTGAGCCTCAGCTTCTGTGCTCGTAGATGCAGCACAAGAAGTCGTCGCAGGGACGACAGTGAGCAGCGTTGTGGGCCCTCGTCTGCCAAGTTACTTTGACATATTACTGTCCAAACAAGGTGCTGCAACATCAAATATACCCATCCTCAAAATAAAATCAAGTCCACGCCCACCAACAAAGGGTAAGAGCAGATTCTGGAGATTATATAAACTGACAAATTCGTAATCTTGTCAATGTAATCTTGATTTCTCAAATGTGAGTTGCAATGGAAGTGCTTTAAATTTTATTGGCGTACTTATTACGCAAATGACAAGGGAGCCTTTCATTATCCAATTTGGCATTCCAAACCCTATTGACACAATAGCACAAAAATGGCGCGCACGAAATGAATTTTACAAGTTTAATTAGGGGCCAACGGCAACGTGTTTGCAGGTATAAGAAAAGGGCCTCTTCACACGACAGTAGACCCACCTAACCCGATATGAATACAAAGGAGGGCTCCAACAGAGGCAACGTAATGGACGAAAATTCGCGGGACATTTATCGTGATGAAAAATCTCTAGTAAAAACAGCATGCACCCAGAGAAGTGACCAAGTGACCACAGCGTTCGGCATCGGAGTAGCGGTACTTCGGCAACCTCGAACCCCTGTTCTATAGTTAGTCGTTGTCTAATAGCCAGTAATAACGTCCGCATTTTCTGTATTTTTAATTAGAATATGGAAACTGATAATACTGCGAAGCATTCTTATTCACTTTTGACTCAAGAAGCCACCCAGATCCATTCCGCCGGGATAGCATGCCAGCGTTTCAAAATGACTTGTGCGGGTGTTGTTTTAAGGAGTAAGGCAAGGCTTACCTGTATGCCCGATATCGTTGCACTATAATGAAGTGGGTGCGTCGGCCAACCTCGCGTAGGGCCCGTGTGGAAAGAGCCTGAAATATGAAAACATGACCGCAATATTCGAGAGAAGAGCTGTCATGTAATTCATTACGCGATGCAGTAACTAACCGACTGTCCAGCTGAATGTATATGCGCAAAGGACACGAATTGAAGAGCAGATGCATTTTTACATGTACAGATACACACTAATATTTTGAGTCCGCTATGCGGAATAAAGGGATCTATTTCAGAAGCTGATGTGTTGTCGCAGCATAAACCAATCTTACGCAAGTGTGCCATTCGTATTCATCAAAAATGTGTCTTCAGAAGGAAGGAAAGAAATAGTCGAAAGGGAAAGGCAGGAAGGTGTCTTCAGAGAATCAGTGAGATTTATCAGGGCGAAGAAGTCAGCAGGGCACCACAAGGACATATCTCTGCCTAACATTTCTGAACAAATTACTTAAATACTTGCTGCATAATTAATGGCGAAGAAGTTCCCTATGTTATTATGAATGAAGATGCTTGAAAGTTTTGTAAACTGGTACTTGCTTCTTCTTTGCCGTAAGTTTGCTCCCGTAAACCAAGTCATCTTTATTAATATATTATGATCCGGCTGCAAATGGTATTATTTTGAGAACCTTTTTCTTTCTTTTCACTCTGTCATTATTTCCCCAGATATTAGGTGCGGAATAGGGGTGCCATCAATGCCACGAACAACGTGTCTTTATAAACGATGGTACTACAATGAAAGAGCGCGAGCGTGCGTTTCAACCTGCTCGAATGATGCTCCATTCCTCAGCAAAATATTCTGCGACGGATTATGCCGGACGGGTAAGCACATATTAGGATCGTACCTACAAGTGTTCCTAGTTCGTCGTCCCAGCAGAAACATCAGAAGTAGAAAAATGCTCTCATATTTTTCTCACATTTCTCTCATATTTTCTAGCCATATACTCCCAATGTGTGGTGTAACACCGCTGTGCACCTCGTGTAATAAGATGTGTGCAGTTTCATTTCACAGGCGAATTATAGTGCAACAAACAGCAATGTAAACCTACATATCTTAATAAACCTTATCCCCAAAAATACGACAGTTTAAGGAATAATTTGCTAAGGTAACGACTGCCTAACTTGACACAGTTTATTATATTTCTGGGTAATATACGTTTTGTTCGCCTGCACAACGCCTCATAGGCACTATGTGTCTACATACGGTTGATTCCTTTTTGGATGGTATCTGTTTCTGGTTCCTTTCATTGTCGTGTCAGTGAGACCCCGCAGTACACTGCATCATTGGTTCCATGAAGTACATGTACCCAAGACATTTTGCCTATTTTCTGAGACGTGGATCGAAAAACACTCTTATATAGCTGAGTACATCATATGAACTTTATATTTGCAGCTGAAGTTTGCAACTTCACCATGGCAAGTTTTCATTGTTTCTATGAAGTTCATCCGGTATTCATCTACAATCCCAATGAAAAGTCCTGCTTCAAGTCATACAGCTGTTCATTCTTTGGGAATAAATTTCCTACGTTGGACGAATGTCGGCTGGCTTGCAAAAAGTGTAAGTATATGAATATTCAGTGCCCAGCTGATTCCTACCTTGAAACCGCCTGCTTGCGTACGGAGCATTTTCTTTCGTAGTCTAAACTACAGAATAAGTTTTATTTCACTTGGATGCTGCACATAACGTGGGCGTCACTCGGCAAAAATGAAAATTACCAGGGCTCCTTAGGAAGTCCTAAGGACGTGAAAACGAAAGCCTAGCTCGATGTTCTGCTTGTCTGCCATTCTACATTTAGTTGATGCGCTGTTGAATTTGTGAAGAAACCTGTGCGTCTCCTGTTCACGCTTGTGATGAATGCCCTTTTTGATTCAGAGTTGAACATTATGTTGAACTTCCCATTGATGTGCTGCTGAATTTTCTGATAAACACCGGGTTCTTATTCAGTTCGAATTATTCAGCAATGTGTCCACGCGTAATATCAACAGCACTGCTGCGTGCACGTGCGCATCGTGGGAATGGGTGTACTCGTTTCCACTGGGCTATCTGATCTATTGTAGCTCACAACGTGACCCTGTAACATAGGCATTTAAGGTTTTCGGTTTGTACTATTTATTTCTCATATCGAAGGCGGCCACCCAACATAGGGACAGTGTAACGTATTGGAGGTGGCAGTGTGCCACTCCTCACCTCAGAATGCTCTGAAGTAAAGCGTATCAATATATAATAATGCCAAAGGCATCAATCCTTACAACTTCTGGACCCATATTACGTATCCACCCGCCGTGATAACAAAGGTATCTAAGCCTATAAGCGCCGAAGGAATATGTCTACCACACCTTTTACACCAAAACAATGAGACAGTGGAATAATTTACAGAATGACGTCATAAATGCAACTGATACGTTATTTTGTTCTTTGCTCACCAGCAAGTGTCTCTTATGAAAAGCACCTGCTTGTTCATTTCAAGACTTGTTGTTTGAGCCTGATGTCAATTCTTCTTTTCCTTTATTTAATAGTGATTTCTTAGTTCTTTCGTTTTTCACAGTAGTTTAGCGAAAATGATTTTCACTTTCTGTATACTTCCGTATAGTTCCCTTCTGAGTGATAAACTTAAGGCGATGTAGGTGCCCTGCATATTAATTAGTAATTTCTCTTGTTTGATATTTCTTTTGTGCACTAAATGCACGTGCAGTCAAAGGTTATACGCATATTAACGCAATATTCTATAACTGCTGAAACGTACCGCTACATTTTTTAAATACGTGCACTGTACAGGGATGCACCGACAGTTGTCAGATAATGAATTTTACAACATTGCTGTTCCTTAACAATTAAAACGTACAGAAAAACAAACGAGATACCACCTCCCTCCCCCTTGAACACGTGCTTACGTTGTTGTAGAGGGAAATTTTTTTGTTACTTTTTTCAAAATTTTTACCCATCTATTGTACACGTTCGTCTAACTTCATTATAGTAATGATACACATAAAGAGCCATATTATAGCAATTTCCTACAAATTTAGTTCATTTTTTGTGTGATCATAGTGGTCAACGCATTTTACGACGTTATCAGAGATCTGGGTGGGCTGTATGAGATCACAACACGGGCCGTTTTCGCGCCGTAGTTGTCCGTAACCGCTATCGCGGCAAATTTTACAATACAAAATATAACTAGGGCCAAGGAGTATTCCAACTCGTCCTCTGCTTGGATTCGAACCCACACTCTCTGCGTGGCAATCGAGCATTCTACCACTGAGCTACGGCTGTGGTTGAAAATGCATAGCCAAAAAGACCTGAACAGGTATAACGTCTGCCGAGGGATTGCATTAACAAATGTAATGTTACGTGGCAGAACCATAAAACGCCACTATATGACGCGGAAAGTGGATTGCATAATGAGTTTGAGGAATAACTTCAAAGGACACAAGGGTGCATGCTTCGTAGCTCTGCACCCATGACAGAGGCACCATCTACATCATCATTATGAAACAATCTTCTTCAACTTTACCATCATCATTATTACGAATCGCTGCCCTTTATCGTGTCGTATCGTGCCATGCGACATGCGGCAGGCTACGTGCGCTGCCCCGACAGCAACTTGACTTGGGTCTTCGATATACCTGATGGCGCCTCCTCGTAAAAGTGCGGACCGCTGCTGAAGAAGTGAATCGCAGAGTTACGCGCGCGGCTGCAGCGAGGCAGGGTCGGGCACAACAGACAGCTGTGCAGAGAGAAGCCCAAACCACAGCTCGCCGTGGACGCTGGGCCGAGAGTTCGGTTCCTTCTCGGGAAAACGACGCCAAGAGACTCTCTAAGATGTGCAGTTATACAGATTTGCACGTTACAATGCCGCAGTAATTATGGCGTAGTGGGTACTTCCTTACTTGGCAAAATGATGAGTTATGCCGCAGGGGATAGCTACCACCTCTAGTTGCACTAGTTTCCCCGAGCGTTTAAAAT
Organism: Hyalomma asiaticum; assembly: GCA_013339685.2. Classification (NCBI taxonomy): domain Eukaryota; kingdom Metazoa; phylum Arthropoda; class Arachnida; order Ixodida; family Ixodidae; genus Hyalomma; species Hyalomma asiaticum. The sequence goes on from CM023488.1 coordinate 53,490,423, forward strand.
GGTCTCTAAGAACATTGGTCCTCCACCTTACGCTGCCACTGTCCTTCGGTTCCGCGCAGGCCTGGCTCTTTTTTTTTTAGTTTCAGGGCTATTGTACGAAAACAAGTGCAATCATATTACATTATGGCAAGGACCACCAAGCAATGCCAACAATCCCAAAGTTTATATTTAGTTTTGTAAAAAGCATTCTGAATGACGCATTATAATCTGGAATATTTTTCGGAGAGCTACACGACCAGCATTCCGATATCGCATCTGTCGACTTTAACTAAGACGTTAAGAGCAAATTAATTTCCAAATCAGATGAATATGGAACCGCGCAGTAATGAACGAACGAACGAACGAACGAACGAACGCACGGACGGATGAATGGATGAGCGAACGAACGAACCAACGGGCGGACGGAACTAAGTACGGATGGATGAATGGATGAATGAATGAATGATATTGTGCATAGGTTATTCAAAGTTCTGCAGTTGGTATCAACTGAATATTCTTGTTTGACTCTGTCAACGCATCTGCGGAAGTTGTGCAGTCTTGCACTTACATAGAAGTTTTCTTCAGGTGCAGCCAAGGAGCAGGTGGGATGTCTAGACAACAGCTTAAAAAGCATGGACAAAGTCCGCAACTTCTCTTCAAGTGATCGTAATTGAACGTCCCAGCTACTTTCTCACACGTGTAAGTGGTGTTTTTTTTTCAGTTTCTTCAATGTTTTTACCCTAACTGCAGCACATAACAATCAGTAGCAAAGCACAAGTTGTGTCAGAAGAACATGCAGTTCACTGATTCCCACGAAAATATCGTGAAGAATCGATTCCTTAATTTGGGGGTTTTCACGTATTGGTTTTGCTCTCTCCTTGTGAAATCACGCATGCGTTGTCCGGAACAGCGCTGCCCCTAAAACGTGGAACTTAAGTAGTTGTGCAAAGGCTCTGTTTTGTTAGCCTTAAATGTGTGCTTGTGGGAGTTTTATATCTAAAATACCATATTTCATTAAACGCGGGCTTTGCACAACTCGCATGTAATCCACCGAAAAAAGTTTCTTAAATGCAGAGAAATGCATGCGCGGCCAAGATAATGTGAGGTCCTGCACAAAGCAGTGCACGGAAATGTTGAACTTCTTTGTAAATCGGTTTAGTAGGTTTATGAGGTAGCAGGTTAAATGCTAGTTTTTGACATCTTTATACGGTTTCATGGGATGTTTTAGGCTGTAGAAAAAGGCTGTGGATTACTGTGGAAGCTCCTTGACATACATATACATGTGCGTGAAGGTGCCTACCTGTAGAATCGCTGAAACTGCGGCACATTGAATACCTCATATCTCTATATACCGCACAATGTATACCGGCTTTAGCTTCTGGCGTGTTTCTCATTTGCTGCATCTTAGTTCATCAATTACTCCACAACACCATTGGCTCTTACATGTACCGGTTTATTAGCAGTGTACTTAACCAATAAAATGAAAAAAGGGCCTATTCATTTGTGTTAATCAGGTAAAGTAAGCTGCAATGACATCGACAGGCTTTTAGCTTATGATGACACTCAAAAAACAGAACTGTGCTTACTGAAATCAGTTTTCTAGATTCAATTTTACAAAGATGAGAAATGTTCATTCTTAAGTAACAAGGTTTACAACCCCTTGCGGAACATAAACAATACAATTTGTTTCGTTATTCAGAGTTCTTGCTGCGGTTCTTCTGTTGTGCCGCTTAGACATGAAGAAAGTTAGACGCTGGTAAAAGTAGAGCCCAGCTTTGGTGAACAAAATTTCTTACGCGAATATAATAGTGAACAATACTTAGATAGCCTCCACTGTCGAGTCGTTTCGTATATTCCTGAAGTACAATTGATTGCCGCGAATACTGAGACAGCAACGGCAAAGACAATACGTTGCTCTTGCACTTGGACACTAACACAACGGGCCTAGTCATGCTTGGCCTTGTAAAAAATGCCTCCCAACATGCCTCGGGTGGATGAGTGGTAGTGTTGCTGTTTTGATTTATTACTGCGTTTGTGAAGTAATGCGTTTGCATACCGTTCATTGTAGTTGCTAAGAGTTCTTTACTAGTTGATAAACCCTGCTCACACTCGAGCAGCCTTTGATCTTTTCACTGCGCTGCTACCCGCTTTGTACGCAGCCGCAAGGAGGGTCGAAACGGGTTTTAGATGAGAAACCACTACCTGTGCCACCTGTCCTTACCTTAGCCCCATATGTCCCCTAGCGAGTTTTCGAAATACAGGCGCGGACTGCACGACGAAGTGGGCCAAGGCAGCTTAAGCATGAACAGGCCTTAAGGTGGAAATACTAGGCTACTCCTCATTACTTACACTTTAGCAGCTGTTACCTAAAGTTTAATCCCATCCGGTATACGAAATGCTGCTGTAATCAGTGTAGCCAGCTCTGCGAAGATTCTTGGCTTTGCGAACAAGTTCTAGCCCTGGCTAATCATCGACCAATTTCTCCGAATTTGTCGAATGAAAATGACGAAATATAGGGAGCGCCGCCTCCAAGGGAGTTGAGGACTTTTTGTTGTGCATGTTCCGCTAACCATCGGGGCTCCTAGTTTCTGTGTTTCACTGGGCGTAATGCAGAACATCTCACTTTGTAGAATATTTATGAGGGTACGTCACAAGGAAAGTGCCATAACAATAGATGACGTTAAGAATGATTTTCGAAAGGACACGCACATATATATATATATATATATATATATATATATATATATAGTATGTGTGTGTGTGTGTGTGTGTGTGTGTGTGTGTGTGTGTGTGTGTGTGAACAAAACCAGGTAAGAAAGGCAGAGCTTACACTTCGACAGTACATTACAGGAGCGACACTATTATTTAACATGTGTCTTGTTTACGGTAAGTAAAATATGCCTATATAGATATCAAAAAGAACTAAAGAAGTTAAGAACGCGTCTAAAATTTCCTGGTACTTTTTCGGGACAGGGAACATTGCACTTAAAGATATGACTGGGAAAGTCCACAATTCTGAATCCTTAGAATAAGGTTGGCGGTTGAAAAGCTTGCGTACGACTACGTAGAAAAATTTCAGGTCTTCTGCACGTTCACAAACAACGAGGTGATCCCACAAATGATAGAAGTACTGACTATACTAAGGGCTTATAAGGTTGCTGTGAACGAGGCAAAAGGCTCGTTTAGACAGCGCGAGAAGGACATATCAATAAACACATGAATGGAAAATCAACTCATACATAAGTTGTATTCTGAAACTGACGTAATGAGCATTTCAGCACCCTCTTCCACAGTCTGTACACGTTCGACTTGTATTGCCTTCCAGTTATAGCTGAAGGGCACTACAACAAGATCCGCGGGATCGAATCCCGGCCGCGGCGGCTGCATTTCGATGGAGGCGAAATGTTGAGGCCCGTGTACTGTGCGATGTCAGTGCAAGTTAAAGAACCCCGAGGCAGTCGAAATTTCCGGAGCCCTCCACTACGGCGTCTCTCATAATCAGAGCTGGTTTTGGTACGTTAAACCCCACAAATCAATCATTACTACAACAAGATCACCTTAGTGCGCTGTTATAAGAGTGCACTAAGCTTATCCAATCTTCAACGTAGAACGTCGAGAAAGATTTCCGAGCGACTCGTCACCCGCGATCCCCAGCTTTCGTTCGCAATATAATACAGTAGCTCCCATAATACAGTAGGCGCCTTGTGTGCTGGCGCCCTGTTTAGTACTCGCGAGAGAAGACGCGCGGATACGGTTGCTCATCGTGTCACCGGTCGACCTTGCGAGCGGTCCCACGTTTGATTTGGAGAAACTGGGAAATGGGAAACCGATCCGCATTGCTATAGATACGAAAATTAACAACTGTGTGAACAATGTTTGAACACCAGACAATCATGACGTGTTCAATAGCCTCAAAGCTCAGAACAGGGTCAGTTCATGGAATATAGTTACATGAACGTGGCTGCGTAATGAATAGGTTCCTCTCCGCTGACAAGAAACGTTTTCACCTTCCTAGTTCAAACTTATTTGAAGGTATTGCTGATACATGTTTAGTTCCCACATTTTTTATTTTGCTTGCTGCCGGGCCGACTGTAGAATCTACCTGAAATGCCGCGTGCATATTGCTTTTATTTCAATGCTACAAAACACTAACGGAGCGTAGGTTCAGCAAATCAGTGATATTTCGCTAGCAAAACCTGTATCGGACGAAAACAAAATAGTTTGACAAGAACTAATACTCCTAGAAATATAAAACAGTATGTTAGAATCAATAAATAATTGCGAATATACCGAACAGACCTTTACAGTTCTGCTTATATAACAGGGCTCCAACCAAACTTTCAAGTTTTCTGGTTATCTGTGACATGGCGTGCTCCATGTTCCACAGCTCATTTATTCTAATGTGGGGGAAAGCTCTCCACGGAGGATCTCATATGTCGGCAGTGCAATACGAACATTGAATTCTGAAACAAGAAAATTCCATGGTGAAATGTCCATCCCAGAGAATGATTGCTTTGGACCATCATCAATGCTCGACCGATTGATTTCTCTGCTTTTACGTCCGAAATCCACGATATGAGTACGAGGGACGCCGTACGCTGTCAATGTTTCTTTGTGAAAAGTCTCCATGAATTTCGTTCGTAGCCTCGTGCCACGCAAGTGTGAAATACAGTTTCTCTCTCTTTAAATTTCTGATGTTCGGTTGCTATGTTCTGAGGGCACTTATTACCATTAACCTTACGCATGTGCTTCGTGTGTCTTGTCCAAGCCTTTGTCTATTTTACATTCCTTGAGTTTCACAAATGAAAGAACAAACAGCCAGAGTTTGCACTTTCCTAATGTATGCTTTCTTGTGCTTGTGTGTGTGCTTGCGTGTACTTGCGCTTCCTATCAGATTAAATGAACAGTAAATGGGCACAAAGTTTTCTGCAATCAAGCGGCGTATCCCATCGCTCAGCTGTTGATGCAGCGAAATCTGCAGGCGTTTCACAGGTGAAGCAGTGCTGTGATTAAAAAATTACCGTGAATGTAGATACGTAAAACCAAGGTCGCATACCCTTTAATGGGTCAGATAAAGCTATTCCGATTTAACTTTGCTTCTGCAGTGCTATAGGTAATGCACCTTTTAATTATTTACAGAGATTTCCAAACACAATTACATAAAACCTGTCAGGCAGTCCTAGCGCGCACTTAATCCATTCGTTGTTCATGGTTATGTACTTTCACTTACAGGAGGGACAAGTCGCCTGCAATGCAACAGGGACAAGCATAGGTGTTCTCAAGATGGTGACAAGAAATCTGAGATATTTATTCGATGTGTACACAGCAAATCAGAAGAGATTATCTCAACCAAAGACGTCGTCCTGGGAGGGCACCTCATAATTGTTCGAAATATTTGCAAGTTCAGGCAGTGCATAAAATGAGCGAACAAGCATGTCACAAAACAGCCATGGCATAATATACAATACGTCTCCTTGAACTGTCATAAAAAACTATTACTTAGTCGAAATTCAAACCATTTTTCCTATATTTTTCAAGCCATTTTTCCTTAATCCAAATTCAAGCCATTACGTTCCTATAGAACTTTCTTTTAATAGCCTGTCTTTTATTTTAGAATTTAAAGTGTTCTATGCACAAATGTAGTTTGTTACCAACAATCAAACATACATTGGGTTATGTGTATGCACTAACGCATTTCAGATATGTCAAAATAGGTAATAATTATCCACAATTTTTAATAGTAATGAGCAAGGCGAGATTACGTGGGAATGCGCAAGTAATTTTGTGAGTTCTTGTACGCTCGGTCACAGGCTCCCAACAAACGACGTATTCCAGCTTGTCCAATCTGCTGTACTTGCTGAATTCCAAGCCGAGATGCGATGAGTCGGTTGTTAAAAATTTTACTATAGCTTATTGTTCTCTATATGTCATCTTCTAAGATGGCAGCCCCCTCTCACGCTATTTTAGTCACGGTTGTGTCCGTAGTGACAGAAAGTAAATTAAAGGGGCACAATGTGCACTTTCCGGATTGGCGGTAAGAAAACAGCAAATATGTACAAAGGACGAGGTTAGGCTTGAAAAAGAGGCATGAATGTACCGCCTGGTTAGTTTGCTGACAGCACTGAGGACAAATCTGGGCCATTTCCTGCTAAAACTACAATCACACTATTCTTCTATTGTGAACCCATTGGCTGTTGTTTCTATTTCCAAGTTATAAATACTGCTATTGTAGTTAAATGTAGTTGAAAGGCGGCCACGTACACTGAGCTCGCAGCAAAAATATCGCTCATGATTGTCAGGGAGACTTCACTGTTGTTATTTCTCGTTTTTCTCTGCGCGGCCAAAAGACCGACAGAACACGGTAAGCGTTGACCTGTTTCTGCAGTTTCAATGGCGGTTGCTTCTAACGAATATTAACGCGATAGTGTTAGAGAGCTCGTTCCGCAGAAATACCGCTGTCGGTGTCGGCGTCTCCACGCGTCTCTTGTGAGCGAAAAATCGGCCGTGAGCGAAAAATAACAGCTGCAAAAATGGACAACTATGTCCATCTAGCGGAAGACATATCAAGCAATGTCTCGACTACCATGGCCTCCGCGACGGCGAGCGCGCCCGCCATCTCGAAGGCCATGCGACTACAGCAGAGCTTATATGCGGTGTCGTCGGATGCTCTGCCTCCTCTTTTTTAGCATCTCATTCTCAAGACACCATTAAAGAAGTGAAGTACTGCAACTGCCATTTCACCGACCATAAGGCGATGCTTGTTGCGGTTGGCCGGAAGAGGTCTCCAGAAGAACAAATCGAACAGCTGCCAGATAGTTAACGCGCGAAGGACTACAGAATGTGACCATTTACGAATAAAAGTGTCACGCCTACGCGCAGTTCATAATACAGGGCCATGTGACTACACCAGTGTACAAAATTTTCATGAAGTTGAATAGATCGAAAACCTCTACCATTACTATAGATACGTCACGCGCGTGCGTGTGTGTCTGTGTCTGTGCGTGTGTGTGTGTAACAACACACATTAATAAGTATGCACTGAGTGGTTGAAGTCCACACTAGGGGCCGGATTTCGCTATCGCGTTCAACTCTTAAAGGCGAAGCTTAAGGGTCCCACAATTTTTTGTTTTATTGTAGATGGTAAAGTTTCTAGGGTGCCAAAGTTCTACGCGCCACAAAGAACTTAGTATACCGACTGTCTCTTCTGAAGCTTGCAATATGAAAAAATATTACCGAGGTTTACATAAGTTTTTTTTCCCATAAGGTCAAGAACGGAACGTAGTCCTGCTGGCTTAGGGAATAACACGGACGAAGACAGAGAGACTGGAGCTCAGCGTAGAGCTGTGTTGATAAAAAGTCGTTTCAGCTTCTGCTCTACGGGGGCATTAATTGTGAGCAAGGCCGCTGTGCGGAAACAGGGATATGGCAAACTTATTTGCCCAACGAGTTGGACTATGATAAACTTAACTTTTGTCTCCCTAATTATTCCATCATAGGTGTTATTTTCTTCTCATTTTTCAGTTATCATGTTGACGGACATGCATCATAATTTCTATTATCAGCAGACTTGCAAATATCAAAACCCCGTTTGCTCATGGTTTTATATGTGGATATCTGACTGCAAAACACTTGAAAATGGTTGGTGATCACTTACTGGAGAATAGAATCAGGAACGTGAACATTGCGCGTCTTCAATATTTGAGGATTTCGCACGAATATCCCATGTAACAATCGTGCTTACTCTTTGTAATTAGGGCTGCAATTTATGATCAATTATTTCAAAGACTTGCTGAAACTTCAACATAGCATAATCTTTTTGATCATTGATTGACAGCGCAGTGTTTAAAGTACCAAAAACATTGAATACATTATACTTTAATCGCGGCTTTATGTCCTCTCCCTTGTTTTTGGCTATTTGGTCACGTAAAACGGCTATTTGGTCACGTCCGTATGTGGCCGTTTTTGCCCAGTGCGTATCAGAGTCTTATGTGCCATTCCTAGAGCTAGTCTTGTATTGCCACATATGCTTCTAACGCAATTGGGACAAATGCGGCCACATACGGACACGTGCAATATACAGCCAGTTATGCCCAATTCCTGATATCGCCATATATGGCATACTTGTAAAGGTTGGCACGGCCTCTTGTCTAAAAGGCAGCACGTGATGTGCCGCACTCCAAACCATTTCGCGCACACAGGAGCCAAAGCTAGCACACTTCCATCACGTGTGCTGAGCCATCGGCAATCTGAATAAGTCTATGTCCTCTGTATGCATGACTGCGCGCAGCACATCGCACCTTTATGGTTGTTTGCAGATACTCTCGAATTGAAATGCCCCAGCAGTCTCATATATCCCTGCGAAGTTTCCCAGCGAAAAATCCGGCCTACGCTGTTTCTTGTGCCTGCATCGGCACGAGTGGTTCCGAAAGTGATATGACCATGTGATAACGCCATCGCAATACTATGTGATGGCATTATCACATAGCATGTCGTTATACATGGCATTCAAGCATTAGTGCGATGAATAAATCAGCTGGAAGTTAGCGCTGTACGTGGCTGATGCCTGGGCGTGTGGGTGTGTGTGTGTGTGAGTGCGTAGTGTGGTTGCGCTCTAATTAAGTTTTGCAAATGATCTACCAACTAGCCCAACAACAAGTTCTTTTATATGTGAATGCCGCCACATTTATATCACCACGTAAGTTTACATAATGACTCAAGAATGGCATAGATGTGGAACGTCATGTGATCAAGTCGATGAACAGCTCATGCCCATGTAACGACTGTCATAGATGGTGCATTTCTCAAGGAACTAGCTGCAGAGAAGTCCAGTCATGATTTTCAAATAAGAATATTGTGCTTTTGTTGCGAATAAATTCCCAGCCCTCAAGTGCCAATCAACCACGCTACCCCTACGCACGGCATTCTTTGAGGGTGGCGATTCAATACACGCCTCTTCCGTGATTCATACCGAGGTGCGCATATGTGGCCTGACAGCAGGTGCTTTCGCATGCAAACAACAACAACAAAAACGAATCTTTTTCCTTTCCCCTTCGTTATTTCTTAGCTTGGGTCTCGTACTAGCAGACTTGGCGCCTTCAGGCAGCATGCGAGGCTTTATTCGTCCATAACCATCTCGTAGTTAGGTCACGTACTACGTGCCGAATTCTGCCAAAAAAGAATGTTCCACACTCGCCGCCAAGGCATTACGAGGGCGCTGACAAACAGCCCGAGAAATAAACACAATACCCATTAAAGTGGACGTTGCAACGACCACCACCGTAGCTCACCTGGTGGAGCATAGGACGCGATATCCCAAGGTTGTGAGTTCGGTGTGCACCAAAGGCTACTGTGTTTTTTCATCCACTTTACCCCCTTTCCATCCATCTCATAACTAGTACACCACACCTAGAAACTACAAATAACTTCCCCCGTGGTTTCCTTCGCCTCTTTGGCTGTTAGCTTCATGAAGTTGTGTCTAACAATAAAAAAGCGAGCCCTTGCACTTTCCCCTGTCATTATAACAAATAAATAGTATTACGTGCATGTGCTGGGTTTTCTCGCTTGTCAAGGATTTCATTGCTGCGAAACGGAAAAAAACAGCTCCTTGCAGTACCAACAAAATTATTATTTTTGCTATTTTTTAGATGCAACCCACAAACATGGCGAAGATATTTCGAGGCTTTCATTCTTGTGTTCCAAAAACGAACCTAGAACTAGTCAGTCCACCATTAATACAAGCCTAATTCAGTAAACATGGTACATGGATCTGAAAATCTACAAATTGACATTCTGACGTCCTTTCGTTATGAAAAAGCTGAAATTCCTATGAAATCAAAGTGCCTCTACAGAACATTGCGTTAGACAACCAAATAGCTCTTATACCACCGAGGGGAAGATTTACCTTCCGCGGGTGTTTATTTCTTACATCTCTGTTGGCCCAAAATATAAAACAAGAATGTATAACTTGTCAATAGCTACTATGAGATGAAGCTAACGCAACCACAACAAAAAACTTCCGGATAGCCCACATTCCGATTTTTTTAAGGGAAGCACGTTCACATAGTTATTACGCTATTATACTACAACAAATGATTTATTAAGTTGCCTCCTCCTGCTTCACTCAGAGCACTATTACTTTTCCGGTTTTGCTACTATGCGTGTGCATTTGGGCTGAGTATCTTTACTGGAATATGCGCGATAAAAGGTTAGGAAGAGGGTGCGAAGAGGTCCCTGCGCCATTTAATATTGTGCTACACGAAATCCCGTAATAAGTCAACATTAACCTATAAAAAGGATAAACTTTGCTTCATTTCTCCGATATCAAATTTAATGACCACTGCAGAGTTCAGCAGAGGCAGACTTGAGAAGGAACCGAAAACTCTTTTCTCTTTCCGCTGTCTTTAAGGAAAACTATAGTATCTGTGCACCGTTCCGCGTACCTTGTAACATTCATACGAACTGCTCATCTATGCCCTCACTACGCAATGCGTGCAGACTGCTGATGTTTCCATCGATTCAAATGCTTTTTCGTAATAATATTTTCTGGGGTTTTACGCCCCAAAACCACGATAAAATTCAATGCTTTTTCGCAACCTACGAATGCTATTAGAGGGAATTATTATACTCAACGCATTCATCTATAACGTCACTGCCTATTGTTCATTAGCCCTTGCAAAATCGTCATTAAGATGTCGATGCCGCAGCTAAGAATTTCAACTATAATGGCGTACAGGAAGCCGTTGCATTGTCAAGAACTGACGCGATGGCAAAGATACATTCGCTCACCCTTGCTGCTGCGAAACTGATCTGCATCATGCCTGGTTTTATACACAGTCGTCTTGACAGCATGGAGGCTTAAATACAATTCAGATTCCTTCTAAAATATCCCGTTCTGAGAAGTTCACTCAGCGGCGTACAATACCTGCAGTACCGTTTAGGAACGCTCACTTTTCCGCATCGCAATCCAGAGGATGCTGCTTGTCCCCAATGCGGTAGTGACGAAACCTTCGTGCACATGCGTTGTGAGCGTCGTCGATAGATTTCCAGATGCAGTATCTAGTGGCCGAATTGGTCGGCCTCAATAACAACCTGTTCTGCGAGCACCCAATAATCATAGAACGGCGGAACAATAGATCAATCAATCTCGAAATCACAAAGCCACGAAGGCGTTGCTCAAGTTGCAACGAGGCTAATTGAATCACTGCAAATCCCTTGTGTTTGTATAATATAGATAACACACACACACACACACATACATATATATATATATATATATTCATTTTCCTGTGCTGTTTAGCTTTTGGCGGAGAAAATTTTATTAAAACAAGGAGTCCAGAAAATTTCTCAGCTCCAAATAAGACTGCGTATGTTTGTTTTTATAAACACCCAGGGTGCCCATCATCTCAGTATACGTAAAAATTGATTTTAGGAATCTAGTTCATAGCACAGGGGAGAAGTGTTCATTTAAAGTGATAGCAATGACAACAAGAAATGACAAACGCAGCCAAGTGTGGTGGAGTTAACTACGGGTGTGTGGAATCAGGATATGTAGAGGCAAAAATTAACACAATTCTAGGAGGAGAACATAACACGGATATCATTTAAAGAAGCCTTTGTTCCGTAAAGGACCTGAAGGTGACTGGTGGTGATACTTATAATAATGTTTGGGTTGAGGAGAGTTAATACGCTCTCACAATACCGAAAGAGGTAGTTTACGTCTTTCGTCTCTAATTTGTTCCAAATATTGCTTTCGTAATAAGGAGCACGATGGCACTAGCTCACTTGACACGTTCGCAATATCAGAGACCTTGAAGTATTTGGACAAAGAGGAAGCATTTTGTTGAAAATATCTTTGACGTATATATCCATTGTCAGGTGAATGTTCCAGTTGCACAATACACATGTGCAAGGCGACATGCGGCACAACCGGCAAAATGAACAAATAAAAAAGACCCACATAAATATGCAATATGTCAAATAAAGAGAACATTCCCACAGAACATAGAGCGTGAAAAGGGACCTATGCAGGATATCTGTGAAGAAACAACGCTGCCATGAGGATCTGCGTGGCTGTATGTCTTTTTTTGCTGGTTGCTGTCTGCGACTCTTGGAAGAAAGGATTTGATGGTGAGCGCTACAGTTTCAGGATTTACGCGTTATGTTTCTGTAATAAGAGGTGCTGGTTAGTCGAACCACTTGCTTTTGTACCCCAACATTCCTTTACCAATCAGGCACCATATGTCGCGTCCGCCTCTGCCTGCCGAGTAATATTCATGGTGGTATAATTTTTTTCTTCTATGTGATCCTTACTTCTAGGAATGTATATTGGTTACCCTACTGAATCGCTACGTGTGCTCACGCTTAACCGCTAATTAGAGCAGATAATTAGCCAGTCGTTTTCAAATACCGACGAGATCTAGAGCAGGATTATGTAACTGCTCACGAGGTGACAAGGGCGAACGGATGCATCATTTATTGAACAGTACGTTAGTTTCCAGGTATGGGTAATGCTTTACCTCCTAAGTCCATATTTTGCCCGGATTGGCAGGTCCGAGGCCATTATTTCGTGCGGTGGTAGCAACATAAAAGCAAGTATTCATTTCACAGCGAAAGTTTTGCTCGAGCAGAGTCCGTAGCAGAAAAAGTTTGCATTTGATTAATTTATAGGGTTAAACTTCCCAAAACCACGATATGATTCTTGGAGACGCCTTGTGGAGTGCTGCAGAATTTTCGACCGCCTAGGGTTCTTTAACGCGCTCTCATGTGGCACAGTACACAGACCTCGACATTTCGCCTCCATTGAAATGCAGCTGCGGTCGCCGGGATTTGATCCCGCGACCTTCGGGTGAGTAGCTGAGCGTCACAGCCACTATACAAGCATGGCGGGGCTAGCAGTAAACGAGTCAAAGTTTTTTCTTCACACCCAAGTAGCTCACAAAGATTTACTTCTGAGAGATGATAGTTGGACATTTTCTGCTCATAGTTGCCTGTTCGTATCCGATAAACAGTGGAGAAACAAATTCATGGCAGTCCTGCACACGGCCATATGGTAAACATCCAAAGAAAGGTGTTCACAAGAAAGTAGAGTTTGGAAGTGAGTTCAAGGAGCTAACTCTGAATAATGCCGGAGCGCTTGAACTGCTGGACATCTTTTTATCAAGGCAGTACCTGAATCACTAGTGGCGTTCGCACAAACGCCTGGCTAACCGCACCATCCTTTAAAAGGTAGTGCGCTGTAGAATGTCCGGTTTTAAGAGAAGCCAAGATGAAAAAGAAAAGAGCAGGAAGAGATAAAGGAAAATTTGTTTTCCTGAGCGCCGAGGGTGGGTGCGGTTGTAGCGGTAGGGAGTGCCGACTTAATCTTACTTAATGAACAGGCACTGACAGCACAAAAATTCCTGACTATTCTCACATACGTGCATTTTGCGTATCGCAGGGGCTCCAGAAACGATCCTGGCAGCCCATTGCTACTTGCTTGAGTTAAAAATAAGTATGTTAGAGGGCATGTAATAAGTGCTGACAAGAAATCAAGGTATTTTATAACTGCAAATGTATACCCGATTTCAGCGCTATCAAACCTGTGCTCTTGTTGCAAAACATCGCATCTTGTTCAATGGCCCATATTGATGCAAATTGTGCGGTCAGTGTAAAAAAAGCACGCAATTCACCTCCAACTATAAGGATACAATGCAGCTGAAAAGTGCTGTAGGACATGCCTCGCCAGAAGTACGAGGGATTTGAAGAGGACGCGCTGACAATAAAAAAAAGGCAGCATGCCTGTTCTGAAAGGTCGGTTATTATTGCCGCTTTCTTATCGTCATCTTAGAATAACGGCTGCAGTTCTCAGGACAGAGCACTGCAAAATACAATAGAAATTTTTTTTGTTGAGTCGCTGTTGTCCCCACTTGTGTCTCGCTTTCCGTAGTAAAAAAAACAACTTTGACCTTGCTCAAAAGCGGCTCGCATTCGTCTGGTATAATATGCGTCTGTTGCGTTCAAAATTCAATTCTCGTTAAGCATTTTCCCAAAGAAACGGGCTCCCTGTCTAACAGTAGCATATGCTCCCACATAAGTTGTGACTACGGTAAATACAATCATAAGTGGACCAAGCAATGCCGTAACGCAAAGCTACATCATTATTTATATTCTGTTATATTAGCCATCAAATACAATTTGCTGTCATCGCAAGGTACAAATAAACACGCAGGATTCTTCGAATACTCCATACACGTACCCTTCGTGTTTCTTGGATGCGCTTCTTAGTTCCAAGTGCCCACATTAGGAAATGGAAATAGTTTGAACCAATACCGTGGAGCGAACGTTGAGAAACGCAAGTTCAGAAATGCGCCGGCGCCCCTCATTGGTCCGGTGGCATACAGTGATCGCAACTCCCCTCAACGTGGAGATAAACGTAAATATCGGGAAACAAATTCCCATTTCCATGCTTATATTTCCCTAGCTGTCTCGCCAGCACAAGGCTACCACATAACGCGTCAATAAGCATAATACGTTCTTGCTCTCAGCGAAAAGAGTTCTTCACAAAAGGATTGTCGTTCCTCCATCTTCTGCGCCATCCAGGACGACGCATTACCAGGGCGGTTAGCAAAAATCCTTACTTTTCTTGCTCAGAAAGCCCTGCGTAATGCATGCAGAGCACAGTGACGTGGTCGCTGCCTGACTGTTTTGTGGCAACTGCACTACTCGGACCTAAATAGCCAATGGAGAATGGCCCCCGATGAAAAAGTTACCAAATCTGATATAATTTACTCCATTTTGTCGGACATGGCTGCTCACGCGGATTTTGCAGTTCCCTTCCACCAGGCTTTGAAAAGAATCCACGTCTGCGTTAACATCATGCAGCTATCCCAGCAACGCATGGTGTCGATTTCACAATGTCAGACTAGTTTCAATAATGTCAGGTAATTATCAAAATTCTGCACCTATTCATTTAAAAGCGAACTACTGAAGTTGGGGGGGGGAGTTGTAGAGCATGTCATTATATCCAAAGTATGTGTTATCATAATATTAGATCGAATGCTCTTAACTGTTGTGGGCTTCTGAACAAGTGCGTGACATTTCAGAAAACTTCCTTACACAAGGCATTAGTGCCGTGAACCTTTTACTGTAGAACAGAAAGCAGAATCAGAAATCAGAAATTTTATTATTTCCATAAAATCAAGATATTGCAACTGAATATACAGAAGGAGGTCCCGGAGTCGGAGACTAAATTGGGACCTCCTGTACATAGTAAACATGAAGAAAAGTTAGACTTTAGCATCGACAGGAAGGAAGAAAACTTGCAATACACATTTTGAAAACAGTGGTCATATACATTTCAAACACTAATATAGGCAACAAGAAAACATGTGATACACTTAAAAGAAAAGAAAAGGTTTGCACAACATACTATATAAAAAGATACAAAAGTATGCTTTAGGGGCTGTGTAAAGAAAATGTTATGCGGTGTTATATTGATTGATAAGGAACTTTCTTAATTCTTTGACAAATGAGTTTAAAGTCATTGATTTTAAGACAGACGGCAGTGAATTCCATATGGAAAATGCACTAAAATGAGCGGTTTGTTTACCATAGTTAGTTCGGATTTTCGGCAGGTTGAAGTTTTTCTGTAAAGCAAATCTAGTGTTGTTGGGGTTAAGAAGTGAAGAAGATGGGATAATAGAAAAGGGACATCTATTATTTATATGTTTATATAACCAGATGGCTAGACTGTATTTAACTGTATCGTGCACTGTAAGTACTTTATAGGCATAGAACAATTGTTTGGAATTGCTGTTACAAGAGCTAGAAGTTACTATTCTGATGGCTTTGTTCTGAACAGTCTGTAACGGTGCAAGGTGAGTATTGTAGGTATTACCCCATGTATTTATGCAGTAGTTGATATGCGAGTGAATAAATGCGTAGTATAGTGACAAGAGAATGGAGTGTGAAAAAAAAAAGGGGCGAGATCTAATGAGGATGCGTATACCATAAGACAACTTTTTTTTAACATCTAAAATATGGGTAAGGAACTTTAAGTTTCTGTCGAGTCTGACACCTAAGTAAATACAGTCATTGCTAGCGTGGATCAAGTTATCTGGAATAGAAATTGTAGGAGCGGGTACTAGCGAGCGTTGATGTGATGAAAAGACAATGAATTGGGTTTTTTGAGGATTGAACTTTAATTTGTTTAATTTACACCAGTATAATATGTTGCGAACTCAGAACTTAGTTTATCTATTAGGCAGTCAATGCTTTTATCGCAGCCAAATACCGTCGTATCATCAGCGTAGAGCAAACATTTACAGTGCACGATATAATTAGGTAGGTCGTTAATATAAATTAAAAACAAAAGAGGGCCCAAAATGGACCCTTGTGGTACCCCTGTGTTAATTGTTTTTTGTCGTGAGTAGGAACCGCAAATACTGACCATTTGGTTTCTATTAAAGAGGTAACTACGAATAAGAGACAAAGCGGGACCAGATATTCCAATTGCTTCTAGTTTTAGGAAGAGTATCTGATGATTAATAGTATCAAAGGCTTTGGTTAGATCAACAAAAACTGATCCAGCTAAAGTGCCTTCATCTACCGCTTTTTTTAGAAATTCAGTAAGAAATAATAAAGCCAGATCAGTAGAATATCCTGGACGGAAACCGAACTGATAATCAGTAAGAATATGAAACTTCTCGAGGTACTTAGTTAAGCGCTTCTCAAGTAATTTTTCGATTATTTTGCTGAAGAACGGAAGCACACATATGGGTCGGTAGTTGGTTACCAATGAACGGTCTCCTTTTTTAAATACTGGGGTAACTTTAGCACGCTTGAGTTCGCGGGGAAAGGTCCCTGTTTTAAATATTAGGTTAATGATATCTGCAAGAATATTGGATATAGGGAAGGCAATTAACTTTATATGGGAAGGGCTAATGTCGTCTAGGCCAGCGCTCGTGGTTTTTAGATTACGAATTACGGTGATTAATTCGTCGGGAGAAGTGGGGAACAAATAGAAAGAATGGGGTAGGCGAGTGATTTGGTAGTCTAAAACTTGGTCTGATGCCAGATCGTTTGAAAAAAAGAAATCACTAAACTCCATGATACGCGAGTACCGACAGTAACACACGCGCCACATGAGAGATTGATAAGACATGGCGACATCCTTCGTCCAACCGGCCTGTTAATGACTGCAGTCTGTGTGTATAATCGAGTGTTCGTCCCAGCATGTCCGGGAGCTCTAATATCGCGGCGTGAAAGTGCCTAGTCAAGCTCACGGCAAGCTCACCAAACCCTAGTTACTAGCGTCATCAAATATATCTATATGGAACACTAAGGTCGCCTAAAGTCTTCCTCCTGTAATATTTCTCCGTGGTAATGCTATTGGTAGCATCAGTGGTGACGGTAAGACAGATAGGTGTCCAAGGATTTCTACATATAAAATATATAACAAATACATTGCCTTCATGCAACAAATATATTGCACAGGGTATTAAGCCATGCTATATATGAAGCCCCGTGCAATGTATACCTCGTGCAAAGTATTAATATATGAAGGGGCTAGTGTACAGCTGCGTTGCTGGAATGTCACTGCTTCACACTGGAGAAAAACATTGGGGGTCAAATTTAAAATAAAAGTATAGACAACAAGCCTTTTTATGCGGTGAAAAACACTTTCAAGTTTTTTTGGACAGATTGCACAAGATTTCCGACTCTGATTTATTGTAGGACTTGGCTAATGCTGAAGAAACCAAGGGTGTTCTCAAGAAGCGAGCATTGTTCTATACGGAATTGTTGGAATTTTTGCAAGAATAGAAGTGACGCCACATAGAGAAAGAATATACAAAATATAGAGCTAGAAAACATTGGAACATAAATATCGAACGTCAGAAACCGCAGCTTAAAGTTGAGAAGGAGGCGGAAGAGAATTCTTGCATATGGTATGAAGAAACAAAGTTTGAAAATAATATATACTATAGGTATTTTCTCCGAAATTTGTCCCAATTTCCAGCGATAACGTTGCTGTTTCTTATTAATAACGCATTTCTTTTGTCCCCGTGTTCTGTAAGTCAGTCGAACAATTGTGACTTGAAATTTTTCAGAGAAATTGCGACGTAGAAAGCCTGCGCATGTTCTTGTTTGTGGGCACATGTATAACAACAGTGAACAGTAGGACAATCAATATTGTCGCCTAGAAGAACGTAGCTGTAACAACTAGTGCCCGCGACAAAACAAGTCACGCCAGCCAATCCTTCCTGACACAAAGACAAAGCAGTTTTGCGAGGAGTTTCAAGAACTGAGTATGCGTGCTTGGCTGGAAGAGGAAAAAAAAACCGCATACAACTAAGTCCCCTCGCATATCTTTCCACGAAATACTTTTCACGCGGCAGAAATATGCACGTTTGCAATCTCCTCGCTTACTGATAATCATTGTCATCGTGACCCACATTGTGCACACTTAATTTCTCTTGCAAAACATCCCTGTAAGCCGAAAATAAAATCCCGGCTTATCAGCAGTTGCATATAAAGTGCATTGTACTTGTTAGGCATAGCGCTATGGAGAAAAGCATAGCGAAGTGCAGTTGACAAGCACTGGTGCTTTCAAGGGCACCTGACCAGGTCTGGCCCTTTTGAGATGATAGAACTTTTGCGCAGAGCAGCATTGCTACGCATCACGGAAGGTTCACAAATTTGAAACTTACTGTCGTTTCCGCTCTTCCCGCAAGCATCGCGCACCGAGTGGAGAGTATGAAGCTCAGAACTGCCGCCGCTCAATGTGTCAACATAAAACGCCTCTGCGTCACTAAGAATCACGACACGCACACATTGATAGTGTGCTTCGGAAAAATAATGATTGTGGTTCGGTTAAGGAAATTACGCTAATTTCCACAGCCCATATCGGCAGCACGGCTAAAAACTCCAGATAAGGAGGCGACGCTCCAGCGGCTCGATCCCAGGAAGGGAGCGCCGGCTGCTGTTTGTCTTTTTGTTGCCTCGTCCAGCAGTATCGGCATATGGCGAGGGTGCCGCTATTGTAGGGATCTTTCTTACCTGGATACTGTTTACTCGAACGTTTACACATTTTTATATTTGCTAATATATGACCAATTTAAAAAGAAATCTTCCATTAGTACACTCCCTACAGGGCGCTTAGAACGTCAAGTGTTTAACTCAAATTTGCTATATGGCCTGGCGAGGGGCAATTTAGGCACGTCCCGTATGGCTTACGAAGCGTCATTAGCAATGCCAATATATTCTAAAATAACCTCAAGCAACGATTACGTAATCCTAAATAAATAAGAGATTCAGTTAGTTGTCGGATCCCTAAATTTCTTGCATAAAATGGAGAATATTCTGTGGAGAAGTTGTAAGGTGTGTTAGTAGGCGTGTAAATAGCGTATTTCTGCGATTATCAATACTGAAAGCTTCTCTTTGCCATTCAGTAGTTCTTTAGCTTTTTTTATCAAATACATACGGTTTGCATGCTTTGTCGCATGTTTCCATAACAGTATTGGAGCAACAGAAGCAGTCTTTCGAATGGCCGTAGAAGACGTTATAGCAGGCATATGCTTAGCGGTTTTTATTTGTTTCAGACTTCGAGATAAGTGCGCGTCAGTTGAAGGAAGAGCAAGCAATTCTGCACAGAATTTTGCCTGGCAAACCAACAGATAGCAAAGCGATGCATAGAAGTAGCTTGCATCCGTGATTAAAAATAACAGCGGTCGATTAGAATAATAACTTGCAGTTCATATCGCAGTAATGCATCATCAATGCTTTATAACTTCAATATACTTTCTATTGCCAGTTTATTTAAGTATCATCTCACCATCACGCTCTTCAAAACATTGATTCATCTTCTACCATCAAGTGTGTTTTGCCATGATGCTCTACGTAACTTTAACCGAACTCTATTTGCCTCAATTGGAAATTTTTTACTACTTGCTATTCGTACTAATTATGGCCGTCATACTGGGTGTTTTCTTGCTTTGTTCATATCGAATTCATTACCATCCCACATCAAACAGTGTGCCACAATTGGTCCTTTTAAAAAAGAATTGTATTCTTATTTGCTTAATTACTAAACGCCTATTTTTCATGATTCATTTGTTTTATCACTTTTGTTTAATTATAATCTTCTTATTGTTCCGATAAATCATTCGTTTTCTTGTTATGTTGCTATTCACTGCTAATTACGTTCTTTTTCCTTTGCAATTTCGGACAGGAGGTCCCCCTGCAGCCTAGTGCTTTCGGACCTCCTTCTGTATAATTATCCTGTGTAATATTCTATGTTTGTAATAATATTTGAAATAAATTTGGAACTTGAAACTTAATATAAATATACACAATAGCAAGTCTAACCGTTTTTGTGTGTTCTGTAATCAGGTGCCTCATAAATTTCGCAGTAATCATGATGTGAGGGCATACAGGCCCATGTAATGGAGGTATAGCTTTACATAAAAATTTGAAATCGATTTATTTTAGCGCGTTTCAAGCTGCAATCTTAGGGCCCTCGAAAACTTCCTTTACCAATGGTTCATGATGCCTACAAATAGCCAGTACAGAATAAAATAAAGCATGACATTTTGGTGAACATCAAAAAAGGGGTGGCCACACTTTGTCGCGTGAATGTCTGCAAGATACTAGCGTAATGGATGATTCGTTAGTAACATGCTTGCGTGCGCAAGTTCCGCTGCACGGTAGCGCATAGTCGCGGGGCACTTTTCCTAATCTCGCGAACTTTTTTTAGACACGTGATGAAAATTTAGACCGCTCTACCTTTGGGCAAGGATATACGTTACGTACGCACAGGGTAAAATGCACCACTGCTACTAAAGCAAAAGTTTACAAGTTTGCTCAGTATTAATGATAACTCTTTCCTCAATGTAGATAGAAAGGTTAGTCAGAGATCCCGAAGGCCACACTAAATGTTCCTAAGGTGGTTGAATCCTTGGAGTAGGCACGTTGGTCTTCTATAACTTGGTGCTTGTTAAACCCCTTGCATAATCGGTTCTTAAGAATAACATCACTGCATTTCATGACGCACATGGGTACAGTTTTCGCGCACTTTTCCTAAAATACTAGTACAAGCATATTTGCCTACAATTTATGGCGGTTCGTATTCGGGGCTAGCTAGGCGGAAATGAAATGTGAATGCATTTTACGCCCTATTATCTGGAACACTGCGACCGTGATGGAAAACAGTCATCGAGAGATGAAAAGGATAAATGAAACGAGGGAGAAGAAATGCTGTTTACAGAATATGCAAATGTCAAGCATTCTACTGCTTTGAAAAGAAAGCTACAACCGA
The DNA here is from genome assembly GCA_013339685.2 of Hyalomma asiaticum. NCBI lineage: Eukaryota > Metazoa > Arthropoda > Arachnida > Ixodida > Ixodidae > Hyalomma > Hyalomma asiaticum. Next base: position 53,511,694 of record CM023488.1, read on the forward strand.
ACAAGCGGACCTGTTGCTCAAACGCGAAACTTTGTGTAATGTTCTCTAGGCATTATATTTAAGTGGCTGATGTAGCTCGTATGAACATTGCTTCTTTTTGTCTTACCATGCACCACCAAAACCACCACCGCCATCATCATCACCTCACTCTCGTATGTCCACTGGCTCTCCCAATACTGTCCACCCTGTCCTGTCCTGCGCGAGCTGATGCCATTTGATAACAACGAACTTCTTAATGTATTCACCTCATCTAATTCTTTGTCGTCCACGGCCGACGCTTCTCCTCTCTTGGTATCCATTCCGTCTTTCCATCGGCTATCTAGTCTTCTCATCACATCTCCTACTGATGTTCATTTTTCTTCCCTATGTCGCTTGTCATTTCGGCTAGCATTTTCTGCTTCCTTATCCACTCGGTTCTCTGTCCATCTCCTGATGTGACGCCTAAATTTTTTTTCGTTCCATCGCGCGCTATGTGGTTCTTAAGCTTTTCGAGAGCTTCTTTGTTATTCTCAAAGTTTCCTTAACACAGGTTAGCTTGCTTTTCCGTAATTATCCTAGGTGTCCTAGTACTACTTCTTCCTGCTTTTAAATCGCGAAGATTCCCGTTTTCTTTTTCGTTCGCGCACTTAAGATTACCTTTCTGTTCTGCCTCTCGATCTTTGATCCTAGTTTAACACTTTCTCTGCTTAAATCTTCAATCATGTCCTGCCGCTCGTCGCCACCAAAGCTGACGAGTACTATGCCGCCGGTAAAATGTAAGTTCCTTAGATATTTTCTGTTATTCTATTTTCGTATTTCGTATTCCAGTCTAGTCTGCTCAAGATTTCTTGCAAGCATTCGATAAATATCACTGGAGAAATTGTAGCTTCTTCTCTGCACCCCCTTGTATAGGCATTTTTGGGATTTTATATAGAGAAGCAAGACGCCTGTAATACGCATAGTACTTATGTGACTATCTGGTTTTCTTTGACGACAAAATGCCTCCAAAACTGTTCCTACCTCCACCGGACAAAATACTTTTCATAGCGCACGGTTGTACGTAAATGACGCGCCTAAATTTACGTACGCCTTGATTTAAATAGTAAATAATCCACTAAAAATTGCATGACCTTCTATATTATTACACCCACATTGAAACAATGGAGAACGACTGTAGCTGCCTTGTGGGGACACTAAATTAAAGAAACGTGGTTTAGCCTGATAACTCGTATATCGAGAACTCAATTATCGTTAACTTCGCTATTTTACGTTCAATATTATAAGAGAAAATTAATGTGAAGATATTGTTCTGAGAGTCCTGAGAGTCTTCTGAAATCTTTTGAGTCCCGGTGTTCGGTCCCTGAATTCTTTAGGCCTCAGGAGACGCCGTGAAAAACCTATGACGACACGCACATTAGTGTTGCAACTATAAAGCGGCGTCGCCCCCTGTATTTTAGTTCCCGGCGTTTTTTTTTATCTGGGGTCTTGCCCAAGCAAGAGTGGTGTCTTTGGTATTGCGAAAATATAACCTAACAAAGCAAAAAAAATTCTTCCACATTAGCACCCGTCTGTCTGTCGGTATTGTCAAATGTAACCCGCTCCCCTATATAATGCTTCGGCGATTAAGGGTAACAAACATAAATAAACAAATAGAAAATTAGCATCCACCCAATTCTAGGAAGAATTTTCAAAGCTATCTTTCCGTTTTTCTCAGAAATTCTCAGAATTTCTCAGAAGCTTCTTAGCTGACGAGAAATTCATCTTGGTCTGGGGATCGAACACGGGACCAATGCCTATCCGGCGGGTTGGGTCTGAAGGACTGCAGTGGCGTGGAAACTTTCCTTTCCTAATTGCTTCTCGACCCTTGTGGAATTCGACAGAATCCATTTCGCGCTTCTGCCTGTACTGCTTGGCAGACGTCCCTCTCATTTTCTATAATTTACTAGTTCTAGCGCTCGGCCTGCCTTCGTAGACGAACACATGCATGCAGTGCGAGTGCAGTAACATTCGTTGTGGTCTTAAAGTGATGGTGGGCGAAAAATCAGTAACGGAGTAGTTCATAATAACGGGTCGTTTCATATGAAAAAAATCACCATATGACCTTGATACCATCTTCTCGCGCTATAACTCTCCGCCACGTAGCACAGGCTGCGCACTAAAGTATCGCCTTTAGTGATAGACATCGTGGTACAATATGTTCGTGCCCGGTAGCCATACACTTTCAATTTTGAATTGTTTGCCTGGTTTTTTCCCTGTAAGTACTCTAATGATCTCTTCTGAGAGCCCCGATAATAGCTGTGGCTACTACTTTGAGTTGAAGAGGTGGCGGCCAACGGGAGCGAACAATGTCACACCCTTAAAACCCTTCGGAAATGCATATGCCTGATCACGAGTGCAGCTCACACGCATGAAGCGGTGAGCTGAGATATGTATACGCCCTGACGTGTCATGTGCGCCTGCATACCCCAGCTTGAGACATGCAGGACAGCGCCACACGTAATTATACTTGAAGCGAAAGGTTCCTACATATTTGCTAATGCATTAAGAGGACAGTACTTATTGCCTGTCTCGTAGATGATCTGGACTCAAACATGAAAACGTGTACTTCATTAATGAAGCCTCGTAAATTTTCGCCGAGGTCTTGGGCAGATTGTAGGTTCGAAATGTATGATTTCGTTCATAACTTAGTCCCGTATTCTAATTGCCCTATACAGGAGATGTTAATGGGATTAAAGTTGTAATCAATGCGAAGGACTATAGTAAGCCTTGTTTGCGGATACTGGACTGCTTTGTTCATGAAGGATGATAATTGCACGTGGAAAATAACCAAACGAGTGATAATGACAAGGTAGGTTTATGATTACGGGCTTTAGTGCATTACCAATCTCCTACAGGATTAAGCAGTCTCCACTAAAGAATAAGCCCGTCTTCGCCCTTGACTGCCTGCTCGCGTGTCCTTACACAATATTATTTCGGCAGGAACGCTAAAGCAACGCTGTTTTTAAGTCGCGCCTGCAGAACAATATGGATGGTTTCGACAAAATGAAGTAGCTGCATTCCGGGGAGCGCACATATTCTTACATATTTTTCCTACATATAGGACAAAGCTAGCGATGCGCGCCGAAAGCTATTGTGTACAAAGTGGCAAGAGACAGCAGGTTCACGACAATGGCAAGGGACTGGAATGGCATCAACAGCAAAACAAGAAGGAAAGAAAGGAAGAAGGAGCGTGGGATTTCGTCGAGAAAATCCACGAGGGCTACGTGTGGAATGAAGGAAAACAATGCGAGATGCACAGATTCCAAATAATGGAGGTTCTCTGTGGATAAGAAAAAAGATAAAAATAATCTTACGTGTGACAGCAGAAGCAGATAAGTAGAGTGTATGCAATGCCTTCATACCATGTGCGAGAAAAGATACGTTGGCTGTATAGTGATTTATTTCACTAACAGGCCCGTTAGAAAGGCTGAGTTTATGAGAACGTAAAAATATTACTTCCGTGACGACTTAAGTTCAGAATTCAATTTCATAACAATGTGACAGTAGACGCCACATGGCTGTATGCTGCATCAGCTGACGTTTCTTCATTACATGGCGGTTCCGTTTGTTTTTGCCGATGATAAACGACAGCACGCGTACAAAGCCGGCGATAATGCCTGAATACTTGAATGTGGCACAATTTTGATCGGTATGCATAGAGGGCCTGAAAATCACATCGGCATTCAAGAAGCACACTTGTAAATACATACAGTTCGTACAAGACATACACAGCTCATGCATTGCACATGTTCCAGTATGATACAGCAACCTCTCATTCTGCACATTGTGACCCCACAAAAAATTGAAATAACCCGCATCACAAGAGCCCAGAAGTACCGTGGTTAAAGAATAAGTGCCTTAAGACTCTCCGATGTCTTAATGTGCTAATTTCCACAGATTTCCGTAAAAGTGCTTTTGAAATGAATATTGTCTCGGTTCTGCGAACGCACGGCGTTTATTGATAGACAGAAGAGATTATACTAGCGCTCGAACAAGTGGCTCGCAGAGGCAGGACTCCAAAGGGCGTCTTCATCTTTGTCTCTGAGAAAACGTTCGCAGTCTCGAGCATATATCGTGCATCGTTTTGTCACTGCCAGTGTATAGCTGGGCATGGACAAGTGCGCGGCATTACACCCTTTCCCCATCGAGCATCGTCCCGATGCTCGTCAAATAGCAGTCGGTGTGCAGCAGCGAGTGAGTTATACCTCACTCGGCAAGATAAGGTTTCATGTGCACGACGTGCACTGTTTCAGGCGAAGGCTGACAGCATCTTGAGCAGGATGCGCTGTTAGCAACGACCGCGTAGTTGGCACCACTGAGGCGGCACAGAACCTTGTATGGCCAGAAGTATCTGCGTAGAAGTTTCTCGGAAAGGCCTCGGCGCCGCACAGCAGTCCAAATCCAGACCCTTTAGCGGGGATGGTAGTCCACGAAAGGATGCTGGAGAATGTACCATCGGGTGCCATGTTCTTGCTTAGAAGCTATTCTGACCCGCGCGATCTATCGTGCTTCTTATCGACAAGCGCGATCTTCTTATGACACGCGCGATCTATCGTGCTTCTGAGCGCGCGATCTGTCGTGCTTCTGAGCGCGCGATCTATCGTGCTTCTGTGCGCGCGATCTATCGTGATCTATCGCGCGCTCAGTAAAGGCAGCGACGTCGTCCTCGTATCGGTGCAATCATGGGGCAGCATAGCATCCAGCATTGCTGTCGCTTCTCGTCCGTGAAGGAGGCCAAAGGGTGTGATCCTTCTCGTTTCCTGGCATACCGTATTATACGCGTATGTCACGTAGGCTGAAATTTTGTCCCAATTCTTGAGCTCGATATTGATGTACATGCATAGCATGTCTGCGATGGTCTTGTTGAGGCGTTCCGTAAGCCCGTTGGTTTGTGGGCTGTCATCTTCCTGTGCGCATTGCCACTGAGCTTAAGCACAGTGCGTATACGTTCAACTGTAAACGCCGTTCCTCTGTCAGTTATCACGGCCGCTGGAGCTCCATGCCTGAGGACTATGTTCTTAATAAAGAATTGTGATGCCTCAGCAGCAGTGTTACGCGGGATTGCCTTAGTGTCTACGTATCGGGTGAGGTAGTCTGTCGCAACTATCACCCATCTATTGCTACTGTCAGAAAGTGGAAATGGGCCTAGAAGTTCCATTCCAACTTTAGCAAATGGTGTGTCTGGCATGGTGACCGGATGCAGCAGCCTTGCGGGTTTAGTCGATGGTACTTTGCGTCACTGGCAGTCAATGCAACTCCTCACACAGTGCTTTACTTCCGCTGCGAGCTTTGGCCAGTAGTATTTTTCTCATATCCGTGCCAATGTTGTAGTCTACCCGAGGTGAACTGAGGTGGGTTCGTCGTGGCAGGCGTGCAGTATTTCTCTTCGAAGGCCTTCGGGGATAACCAGAAAGTAGCACTTTCCTCAGGAAGAGAAGTTCTTTCGAAAAAGGATGCCGTTACGTAAGCAAAACGATGCAAGGCCCTTTGAAAACACCTTCGGCACACTAGAAGTAAGCCCTTCCAAGAATTTAATCAGCGAGTTGAGTGCTTCGTCGTCTTGCTTTTGCTGGGCGATGGTGGCCGCGTCAACAACGCCTTAAAATCGTGTGCATTCGTCGTCATTTGTGCTTGGTGGATCAATCGGGGCTCTTGAGAGGCAATCCACATCTAGATGCTCCTTTCCGATTTTATAAACCACGGTCATGTCAGACTCTTGCAGTTTTAAGCTTCTGCATGCCAAGCGTCTGGATGGGTTCTTCATGTTGCTTAGCCAAGAAAGCGAGTGGTGGCCGCTTATTTGAAAGTGCGCCCGTACAAGTGCGGGCGAAACTTAATAACTGCCCACACTACAGCCAAGCATTCCTGCTCCGTGGCGGAGTAATTGGACTCTGCACGTGACAACGTCCGGCTCGCACAGGCAATAACTCGCTCGGCATCATCTTGCAATTGAATGAGAACGGCCGTTGCTAGCATCGGTGTGTACTGCTGTTGGTGTTGGTGCTGTTGGTACTGTAGGTGTGTAGTGCTGTTGATGCTGTTGGTGTAGTGCTGTTGGTGGTGGTGTGTAGTGCTGTTGGTGAGAGGGTACAGGCGGAGTTTGCAGACGCTGCCGTAGCTCAATAAACGCGGCTTGTTGCTTCTATCCGTACGTGGAGGCGACATCTCTTGTGAGGCCTGTGAGCGGAGAGGCAATGCGTGCAAAGTTTCCGATGAATCATCGGTAATAGGCGCAGAGTACGAGGAATATCTGACTGCCTTTTTATCTGTAAGCCTGGGGAACTTTGAAACGGCAGCAGTTTTATCGGGATCTCGTCTGACGCCTTTATCACTGACCACATGGCCAAGGAACTGAAGTTTTTCGAAGCCAAAGTGGCATTTCTCGGCTTTTAACGTGATCCCAGCAGACTTAATGGCCTGGAGAACCAAGAGTAACCAGTTGAGGTGCTCCTCAAATGTGGCGAAGGAACAATCACGTCATCAAGGTATACCAAGCAAGCCTTCTAATTTAGACCGGAGAGAACGGTATCCATTAGTCTTTGAATAGTGGCTGGGGCTGAGCATAAGCCGAAGGGAAGGACCTTGAGTTTGTAAAGCCCATCAGGCGTAACGAAAGTGGTCTTCTCTCTGTCTCGCTCATCGACCTCTATTTGCCAGTATCCACCCTTTAATTCCATTGAAGGGAAGTAACGTGCATGGCGTAACCGTTCCAAAGAGTCATGAATCCGCGTTAAAGTATACACGTTTTTTAGTAACACGATTGAGCTTGCGATAATCAATGCAGAATCATAGTGTGCCATCTTTCTTCTTTACGAGCACCACAGCGATGCCAAAGGGCTTTTTGACGGTTGGATTACTTTGTCCTCTAGCATCTTTTTGTCCTGCTGTTATATCACCTCGCGCTTTTTCGGTGCTACATGGTACGGAATAGCCTTGTTGTCTCCTCCGTGATAATGCGGTGTTTCGTTAGCGGCGTCTGACCTACCCACGAGGTTGATGAGAAGCAATTCCTGAACTGGTCAAACAAGGTAAGCAGGCGTTCCTTCTCTAAAGTCATTAAACTTGGACCAACGTCGACGACAGGTGCACAAGCCGCTGCATCAACCGTTTCATTCCTTTGCACAGTCAAGCAATCTTTTGTGGGGGCGATTTCGTCGAGGTATGCTACAGCAGTGCCTTTACTTATCTGACGGCGTTCGTTGGTGAAGTTAGTCAGCAGCACTTCCGCTCATCCACCGTGTAAAGTGACTATACCACGAGCGATGGCAATACCATGACGGAGGAGAACGGAAGTAACTTGTTCGGCTACACCTTCTTCTTTGCAAACCCATTTGCAGATGGCCGACGCCAAGCAACATGATAGCAGTGGTATTCAGATGTCATCGTCAAGAACACAGAGGTTCACTTTTCCATTTTGTGCTGTAGGCCCAATCTTTGACTGTCGAGAATGTGACAACGCCGTCCCTTATGCCAACGACGGCAACGTACTCCTGCAAAAAGTCCATTCCTAAGATGAACGCTTTCCAGCACACTGGCAGAATCAGGAAGGTGGCGACAAATGTTGTACCGCCTACAGCCAGCCATGCCGTGCATTTGCCTGTCGGTGTCATCAGCGGGTCTCCAGCACTCCGAATAAAATGGCCCGTCCATTCCGTTTTCACCTTTTTGAGTGTACCTTCCAACTGCTCACTCATTACAGAAAAGTCCGCGCCAGTGTCAACCTAGACCATCACTTCGTGCCCGCCAATTTTCACAGTAAGGTCGGAAGTAAAAGTTTCGTGTGTGTTACGATGGGGTGCGGCTGTGGTTTCTTGCGGAAATAATAGGGGATTTTCAGTAATTCGACTTTCGGCACCTCCCCGCTGAGGTCGCTGGTTTTAGTTTCCCTGCCGTGAGCTGGGAGATCGACCTGAGACATTTGCAAAGCTCTGGTGGTTCGGGGAAGGAAACCGCGAAGGAGACAGCGAACGTGACCGAACAGATGAGCTTACATGGTGGCCGGCCGTGCTGTCGCCAAATGCTGAACGGCTCTTGTCAAACTGGTGGCTTGGAGTGGCGAGTGCATTTTCCTGGTAGTCAGTTCCACGGTGGGAGCAGTAACGGTAGATGTGTCCCGGCTCTCCGCAGTTGTGGCACAGTCGTCGTGGTTCGGGCAAGCGCCAAATGTTGATTCACCAAAGTTGCGGTCGCCTGACATGTTCCTGTTTTGTCCACGACGCGACAGATTGCTGGAGGCAGTACTACGGCGGCGGCATGGTGCACAATGACAGCGGTCGACCAAGAACATCTGCATAGCTGTATGTTCTCGGCTCGAAATTTGTCTCGGGACGTGGTTTGGGGGCGGCAAGCCCTTGTACTTCATTGCGCACTACTTCGGCGACAGAGGCAGCTGTGCACTCCTCCGTGGCGGAGGCGCTGCTTGCCTAGCGCTCTCTTTTGCAATATCTTCCCGCAAGATATCGCGTATTAGCTGACATCGCGTGCACCCACCGCGCACGCCCAATACTGCAGCACCTGCAGGCGCATCAGCGGCCAGGCTGTCGTATTGCCAATAGCGTTGCTGAAGCGCCTGCTCGACTGTTGTGGCCTTCCTTATAAACTCGACCACTGTCGTCGGTGGGTTGCGCACCAAGCCGGCGAAGAGCAGCTCTTTAACACCACACATCAGATGGCTCACCTTCTTTGATTCAGGTGTACTGGGATCGGTCCGGCGGAATAGGCGTGCCACATCCTCAGCAAGCATGGCTACTACCTCATTCGGCTTCTGGATTCGTGTCTCAAGAAGGCGTTGGGCCGTTTCACGTCGATCGGCATTCCGGAACGTCTCGGGGAACCGCCATGAAAATTCGTCCCACGTAGCGAAGCTTCTCTTCCTGTTGTGGAACCATGTTTTCGCGCTGCTCTCAAGTGAAAAAATAGACGTTAGAAACTTTTTCGTTAGGGATCTAGTGGTTCGACTTTGCTACTTGCTCGTACTGTTCGAGCCACTCATCGGCGTCCTCATACACGTCGCCTTAGAATGGCTCGGGAACTCGCTCATTCTGAACTGCCACAAACATTGGGCTGCTCGCTGATGCCATTTCCTGAGCGGGAGAGCTGTCGAGGGAGAGGAACCTTGCAGAAAACCATATTCATGGCTGAGACCTTGCAGGCGGCGGCTTGCGCAGTGGACAGGCGTATCAACGTGTAGATGTCTTGCAGGGCTGGAAGGGCTTCTCGATGGAGGGGTCCTTGGGATCCATGGGACGAAGGAGCACCTCCACCAGCGTAGCGGTTCTGCAAACGCAAAGCATTTACTGATACCCGTAAGTGATTTTAGTAGCACTCTAACATGAGGATCGCAGAAGCAGGACTCCGAAGGGCGTCTTCGTCTTTGTCTCTGAGAAGACGTTCGTACTCTCGAGCATATATCGTGCACCGTGTTCGTGGCTGCCAGCGTGCAGCTGGGCACGGACAAGTGCGCGGCAATATGTTCGGTCATTTTTTCTGTATTGTTTGGAAGATGGCCACCCCCCTAATAAATCATACGAAAGCCTTGTATATTCGTATGCGACCATGCGATGGTATACAACACTATCATCCCTTACGTTGGTCATAGTTCAGTTAGAATGATTGCTGGGAAACATTGCATTGCTATTTTTATATATCAGAATTAGCTAATAAATCACGCCTGCTGAAGGTCCGTTCTAAGTGAGCCTCACTCAAGTTTTGATCGAAGTATGGCAGTGTGCGCAATAAGACTCGTGTTACTCCTCATCTAGCTAAGCATACAACGGAAGATGCCTAGGTATTTACGCAGAACCGAAACAACACAACTCACAAAACCGCACCACTACGAAGTCGGAGTAACAATAGCACTCCGACATTCAAATGGCTCTGCTATGTCTCGAGTTCCACGGGTAAGAACGTAAGTCTCATCAGTCATTTTACTTTCAAGTGGTAAACTTTAGAGGCTTGGGCTTATAAAGTATTGCACTCGCTGGCCAGTCTTCTGCCACTTGTCTATTTTGTACAAGTCACCATGCAATTTATTCTAGTAAGGCTTGCATTTTACGACAGGAACAAGAAGCAGTCATTGGTAAATAAACGGATTTTGCTATCCCCAGAAAAATATCGTTTACATCAGTCGAAGGTGTAGTGGATCGTAAAAGATAATCCACTGGAAAACCAGACTCAAGAAGTTGAAAGAACGAAGAGGCACCATTAATTACAACAACTTATCGCCTATCTTTAATAAACATTGTTAACTCATTTTCTTGCATTTTCGTAAATGTTCCTCGTCGTCCTTTGATATATATCTAGAACGTCAGCCGCATGTTCATCGCATTCACACTAACAGCCTTGCCAAAGCCTTGCTGATTTGTATATAGGAAACGGCTAATGGTGAAGTACAGCATGAACTGAGATGTTTTCTGATAGCTTGTATTCCACTACCGTTAGAGACATGAGACGTTCGTCGGTTAGTCTTTCTTCTCCCCAAATTCTGAAATGTGCTGTCACATGTGACACTTCTAAGTCTTCGATAACTGTACCTGTGGCACAAGACATTTGAACCTGTAGTGTAGAAATAAGACCGGAGGAGTTATTTGTCATAAACAGAAGCGTACTACAAATACCTCCATCATCTGAACAAAAGAACCGCGCTAAACATAGAACAGCTTTCACAGCCATCACTGGTCACAATAGTAAATTGCAGCGATTATACAAGTTAAGGAAATTTCAGTCATCAAGTAGCCTTCTGAACAAGATAATAAACAAATAAACAACATGCACCGCGTCAAATAGCTTTACACAAGTATCTATCAAACACATCTGCCTGTGACGGAGAAAGGATGCTCCACAGCTGTTTTGATTCTTTATGAAAATTACGAAATATATCAGTTGAATACATCATGTTGGCCAGCCTCAATATGATTTGAAGAGTCTAAAAAATTAGGTGTTGATGTGGAAATGAATCATTTTGATTTTTCAGCCGGACGGTTAAGCTGTACTTTCTGGTCAAGCCCGAAGCCATGCTGTTGTGTAGGGTTCAAGCAGGAGGTTACAACATTCTGTTTGCTGATTCATCACGTCAGTATCCATAGGACAAGCATTTCACTTAATTTTAAGCAAACACTCTTGTTTATAAATACTAAGGTGCCATAAGTGTGATATTTCACTTTTGAATGAATAACGAACGAACTATAGGAATGTAGCAAAAATATCCCAGAATATCAGCCGATGCCATTACATCCGTCATTCGTTTTCTAGAGCTTTGTTCACAATACAGTTTGAATTAGGCTCCACGCAACTACGAAGTACCCATAAGAGGTATATATAACGAAGTAACTGAACACAACTTTATTTATCACAAGCTTTTATCACAAGCTAAAAATAGTCATGGTACCGATCATAGAAGTAATGTGTATGTCCCGAAGCAATATCATTCCTACATTTTGCATAAGCCCACGGCTAATCAAAAACCCTTTTTCTTTCTAGATTTCTTTATCTCCGATCATAGATGCGGCTTACAGCCCACAGTTCCAATAGAATCTGCAATCAAGTGCAAACCAAGGGGATGGTACTTTGATAGGAAGACGAGACACTGCCTTCCAAGCTGCAACACGGCACCCTTTGTCACCCAGTTTGAGTGCATAGGAGCATGCCGAAGCGGTAAGTGATTCTCTCTGGGCTTCTCTACTCTACTTCTCCTAAAAAGCTATTATTTTTTAAAGGGCAACTCCGGCGATTTTTGAGTGTCCACTGATCTTAATAAAATTTTCAATATATATTCTCCCTGGTACTGTAATAATGTATGCAAAGGCAGGCGGATATGGGTCATTTAGTTTTCCTGTAAATGAATTTTAAAATTTTTAGAGGACTCTCACGCTGGCCACCCTGTGTTTTTGACGTAATCACCTCCGCGCTGCCTATCCTTACCAGCGGGCCTTCAAAAGCAAAACGGCGATGCTTAAGCGCTGAAATCGTCGCTGTCAGGCTCAAAAAAACTGGCATAACTCAATATATCGTCGGATGACCTTGCCAGTGGCATTTCTCCGGCGCTAGTTCCATATTTCTGGTGACGGGAAGGTTGTCACATCATCGCAAACGCTCCACGAAGCATCCACCCGTCTCGGTTTCGGTTTGAATACGACTTTCAGTTGCTTATTTAAAATTATTGGTGTGTTCTTGAGTAAACTGAAACCCCCTGGCAGTTACAGGACTATCAGTACCATTGGAAAACATTGACCAGGACATGGTGAACAAACAAACGGAGCGGCCCTTTAAGCACAGGACCAGGTTAATAGGATGTGTTTGGGTGAGGCGTTTGCCTTGCAGACGGCGTAGAGGGGCCGATAAAGATGATGACGATAGCCATGGGGGAGAGTGTAGCAACACCGTTTTCCAGAAGACGCCACGCATGGCGTGTTGTTAATACAAGGCGGCTGTATGCCAACTTAGACATATTTAGCCGATGATCGTGTCACTTCACATTTAACACATGTTGACCCATCTACGATCGCATTACTTCCCTGCAATGTTCACTACCTACACGCACTAATTCACTTTAATTGATTTGAGGACTATGTACCCTGCAACGTCAGTGCATGTTAAAGAACCCTAGGTGGTCGAAATTCCAGGACTCTTCACCACGACGTCTCTCGTAATCACAGCTGGTTTTGGGATGTAAAATGCTAGAAATCAATCAATTAACGTTAATTGGTAACGGCAGCGGGGGGGGGGGTGTCACATATTTTGAAATGCGGCATGTGTTGTGCCCCCCGAGCAGTTGGCGCGCGCTCTCAATAATTGGCTACTGCCGCTACGCTCTCGCACGCGTTTTGTTCTTGTTCCATCGAGACCCACCCCCTTCGCCACGCTCTCAAGGGTGTGGCTCTAAGGAACGGCTCTCGACATGTTGAAGTGGACATCGCACACCTTCAACGCCTTAAGATTATTTAAGAGCACGTCTCAGCGACCGTGGGGGTGTGAGAAAGGGGATAAGATGATGAACGCTGTAGCGGACGGCCTCACAACGCACACAGGGGCCTCGGCCTCCGCACAAGAAACGCAGCTTTGGTCGAAGCCACGGAGGTCACATTTACGATGGAGGCGAAAAAGCCAGAGGCCCGTGTACTGTCCGTTGTCAGTGCACGTTAAAGTATCCCAGGTGTCCAAAATTTTCGGAGCCCTCCACTGTGGCTTTTCTCTCCTTCCTATCTCTTTCAGCCCCATTTTACTACTGCACGGGTGCTTAGCCGTGCTCCCCAAATGTTCTGCAGAAATTAGCGTCCTTTCGATTTCGAAGCACCGCAACAACAACAACAACAACAACAATAATAATAATAATAATAATAATAAGCAGAAGAAGAAGAAGCTCCATTGAAAGTACGAACACTGCCATAGGGATCGAACCGCCGCTCTTTCTCTATCGGAGTTGGGGGAGGGGGTGTTTAGCGTCGGAGCACTGTAATCACTAGGCCACTGCACCGGATATAGCTTTCCTTATCAGGTTCCATATAAACACCATCTGTGTGGTTCTCGCATCCGCCAAAATCACGCACATTATCTCGCTGGTTCGAAAAACTGGCGACATAGGCTTACGCGCAAAAAGAAGTGGCATAAAGTTATAGCATATGCGTTGCAAATGATGTCCGATGAACACAATAGTGTAAGGAGAACAAGCATGTATTAAGGTTTTCCCTGGTTATCCGTTACGTTGTGGCGTTTCTTTTTTTCCACAATGCCCAGTATTAGCCTATAGAATCCGGCACAACTTTCCGTACCTTTGTTTAGACTATGAGATGAAAAGAAAATGTGCTCATAAATGAATGGGAAGATGACTTACATGGATGAACAGTAGTTACAGGCGGACTATAACTCAAGCTGTTGTTTCTTTTCCTTTTTGTCGCCCATATTCCACAGCGCAATAAATCGAATCAAATCTGCAAAAAATAAAGGATTCTTAAATTAATTTTCGCAATAAAGAGTATAACGGCAACATATGATGGCGTGCTTTTGAGTAATGCCGGAAGGCCACCAACAGAGGATGCGTTTGTGCTGCGAATGTCAATTGATTGATTTGATTGATTTCTGGGGTTTTACGTCCGAAAACCAGCCTTGCTTTTGAGAATAATTCAACCGACGACTTCGTAAATGCTGCGCCCGTGTATATCGCCATTTTCTGTTCCTGTGCGATTCTTTGTTTCCTGGAGGCGTGTAAGGGCTCACGGGGTACCCAAACGCAGGGCTTCTTAGCTGCCACGTATCTCGTCCTACCATTTCATTATCAGATCGCAATACGAAAGGCATCCTTTATACCACCATAAAACATGAGGTACATCGGGCTTAATATATACGCAACTCTGAAGACATTAAAAATTATTCTTCAGTTGAAGGCATGTTTGAAATAATAGCTGAGTTTCTCGCTGATTCGTTCTCCCCCTTGCTACGCGAAACATTATGAAACAGGTACGGCTGCAACTGTACAGCAAAAACAGCGTGAACTGAAGTGCAGAGAACCAGTTCTGCAAGTAAATTTCAATGGCCTGATTATCTCTGCATTCATGAAATTTAGTGGTGCTGCACAGTAGCTGTAATGATGTTAACTGGCGCTGATATTTGAACCTGTAGTCACACGAAGAGTGCCTCAATAATATAGGGATTTATACTCTAAGCTTTAAGGCCATTTCATTGGAATGCCTTTTTTAATTACTTCGCTATTGTCCCGGGTAATTTGGCTTTCGAAGAATTTGGCATTCTCTTCGCAGTAGTAGGACAGTAACCTTAGATGACGAGCAAGCGCATTCGAATCACATAAAAACCCCAGAAACACGAAGCCAGATTAGAATACCTACTCATAATTTGTCTTTTTTATTCTGCTGCACGAGAATTAAGCCTGTAACGAAGCACAATAAGTGTAACTAACGGATCTCTGAAATCTAAAAAAAATAGACAACCGAAGTGCTCACACAAAACATTCCAATTTGAGTCTTCTGATATATACTTCGCAAAAGTTTCCCTATATGTTCCATAACGCTTTGTGCAACAAAATGGAATGGATCAAGGGTCTGTCTGTTTGTTAGGCACAACCTAATGAGTCAAAGAGACTACCGCCACGGTGGTCTAATTGCTATGGTACTCGGCTGCTGATCCGAGGGTCGCGGAATCGAATCCCGGTCGGGGCGGCTTCATTTCGATGGATGCGAAATGTTGAGGCCCGTGTGCTGTGCGATGTCAGTGCACGTTAAAGAACCCCAGGTGGTCAAAATTTCCGGAGCCCTCCACTACAGCGTCTCTCGTAACCACAGCTGATTTGGGGACGTTAAACCCCACATAGCAACAATGAATCAAAGAGACAATGAGGCCGAGCAACGCATAGAAGAATTTAATTGCAGTTTTTAGCCATAGTTCAGTGATTATCACAAAATTTGAAAGGAAACAAAGCGGTAGGAAAAAAACGCAGCCGCAGCTGCCGAAATTCCGACCTTCAGACGACGCGTCCGATGGCGGCATTCGCTCTCCGTCCATTTTAGTGCGCATTTATTTCCATCATATTCTTGGGACTGTCAATCAGTGCCCCTCGTAGCCATGGTGGCGAGTGGGGTGCACTCTTGTTGCCAAATGGTGCCACGTAATACGTGACCTCAATGCGAGCTGTCGCTGACAAATAATAAACCACCGCATGCTATCCAAAGGCACTATTTCCGCAAGAACAAGACTCGTGCTATGAAAGTAAGTAAATGGAAGAGATGAAGGGCTCGCTTGGCACTTTCAAAGGTTCAAGTCATGTGATTATAAGAGACTAAGCTATTTACAAAATTAGTTTTTACTCTTTGAAACTATCTGTTGCTCATGTCATATACTGCTATAACAAATAATCGTAATGCCATGGCATGCATCTATCTGTACGCTTCGAATAATTAATTATATCTTACTTGTCCCTAAAGCACCCTGAAATGCTATAGTACACATTAAGTGTGGCAGAACCGTGACTAAGTAAATAATTCAAAGGCAGACATCGCACGATTACCTGTTGTACAGGCGGGACCTAATCGACTTTTCTAACAACATTGCACTTGCAGTTGCGGCATGCGGATTCCCGGTGGAAAGTTCCCTGTGCTTGCTTCACGTGTCGGCTGTGTACTCATATGACCCCATCGCTCGAGAGTGCGTTATGATATATGACTGCTCTCTGTTCGGAAACAAGTTTCCAACTTACAAAGAGTGCAAGTACACTTGCGAAGGAGGTAAGTTGCAGCTACCAAATCGCATAAGTTCTTGTTTCTTTAGCTCCAGGAATGTTTAGGCCGGGCTCATAGACAAGGTACCAGATGATACAATTCCGACAATCTTTAATAGACCGAACGGCTTCTCACCTGGAAACATTGTTATAATATCCAAATTTTATTGCCCGAATGTTCTCCAACACAGCCAGAGCAGGAGTCGAAACGGAAGTGTATCTCCACTGCATTGTTTGTCTGCTCACCACGTAGAAGTTCTTTAGAGATCCCTTCCTCTGAACCTAATAGTGTGGTTCAAGTGCGTGGTAAACAATTTAGGGACAAAAAGCTGCCTTTCGGATTTAACAGAACTTGTGGCACTTTGCTCCTTCTTCCCTGTTCGTAATTCGTATCCAGCGACGCGAACACTCAAGGCCGGTATTAGTTGGGCGCAGAGGAAAAGGTGTCACGAATTTCCTCGAGTGAAGCCACTCAGGATGAGCGAGGAAGCCTGGCACATTCCAAAAGAATGCGCAAATGCAAGTGCTCATTGTTCGACATCAAATGACAAAACATGGTCCTCTACCTTATTGGTATCACCCACCCTATAAGGGAGCCATGATACGACGAAGACAGCCGCAACAAAAACGAAAAATCACGTATTTTACGATCGAACACCATGAGTTTCACGTCCACTGATCGCACACAGAAAGTACATCCGCCGTGTCAGCGTACGACGGCTAGCTCAAATGGAGCTAAATGCGGATGAGTCCATCCATTTAACTTTGCTGCAAAGGGGCTGAGATGGCACAAGTTATTGCTGAGTCCATAACTACCACGAGTGTCATCAACAGATCATGCATCCGTACAGTAATTATGGTAAGTCAAGAGAGAACCCATCCCGTCCATGGTAACACTCAGCGTACCTTTAAATGATTTTTAGTCAAGACACCAGATTCATTAGTTTATTCCAAAACAAGGAAACTTGCAACAACTTCGACCTGTTTAAGAGTAATTGGAATTTTCTCCTACAAAACCGGCTTTGGTTGTGCACACGCAGTACATTCAAATAAGACGTAACACAATTTTTTCTCTGTACAGGCGCTCAAAAACAAGTTTGCAAAAAGTGGAGAAAGGTTGAAACGTTCGCGAAGAATGACGAGACTTAAAAACATGTAACTGTAGTTGGACATTGTGTTTGGACGGGTCTATTATTTTCACAATTCTGCCAGGACTTGCAGATGTACAACTGGAAGCTTTATTCTTCTGTTAGCTGAAATATAAATGAGAATAACTACGTTCTTGAACGTGGAATGTTGGACGTAAATATATACGTAAATATATTGTTACGAAGCGGTGCAGTGAGGACAAGCGTCGAACGATACGAAGTGAGAACGACGACGAGTGTTCTTGACGCTTGCGCGCGTGTGTGCCTTCAGCCATTTTTGTCGGTTCCGCCAACCCTGTAAATAATCATTGCATCACTCTTGCGTCTCCGTCACATTTGGTGGAGGTGCTGGGTATCGATCCCAGTATACCTTCCTGGAGCCTAGGAAAACACGCGGTTATTAATATTTTTTCAAATAACCAATGCTCAACTATTCTCACGGAAAGCATTCGAAATCACACAGGACGGTTCGAAGCTCTTACTCCTGGAATCAGCTACGAGTCCCTTCTGGTTTCCGGCCAACAACGACTTATCGGGCACACAGGCTCATCGCAGTCGCAGATTGGTAAGATATCACATTCTTTAAAAAGTCACATTTCTCTTTATACTTTCGACGACACTATATTAGTGGGACACGTCGCAAGCAACACTTGCGCCGAACGTCTGGTTCA
Organism: Hyalomma asiaticum; assembly: GCA_013339685.2. Lineage (NCBI taxonomy): Eukaryota > Metazoa > Arthropoda > Arachnida > Ixodida > Ixodidae > Hyalomma > Hyalomma asiaticum. The sequence goes on from CM023488.1 coordinate 53,529,753, forward strand.
CCTAATGTAATGCAATTGGCTCTGTGTGATATAGAGGACATCAGAGTATACGTTCCTTAAGCTTACGGTTCGTTACCATCAGGATAATAAAGAAAATTTTAAGAATTAAAATTTGCGTGTGTCTCGTACCGGAATTGGATATCTTGGATGTCTCGTATACACCACCGGTAAGAAAGTAATTGGATGTCTCGTACCGGAATTGGAATTGGATGCGCTTATGGACCACCGGTAACAAAGTTAGAAAGAAAGGAAAGAATGGGGTGTAGTGCATTTAGGCATTGGATATGTGTGTAGTCTGCATAAAGTGACAAAATGTCTGCAACACCACTGTCGTCAAAAGGGCACACATGGCTGGAGCAGTAGGGCTGCCTCAATGTTTGTTACTTTAAACTGATTAGGCACCTGGTGTACAATCCACGATTCGCTTCCAGGAAGGCATTGACTATCCAGGAAGCGATTCACAAACAGGTAAATTGCTAATTTGTGGGGCAGGATGCGGTCAAAAGTAATCTTACGCTAACAGCAGGGGGAACATGACGCAAGAGAACACAGAGAATACCACAATTAAAAACAAAAACGGGCACTTTTATTGATTTCTTTAGTAAAATACAGAGGAATGCCCTAGGGGACGCAGCTATAGCCAAACATTGCCTGACTGGCCCGTGCCACCCATACAGCAGCAGCAGTACTAGCGATGCGTACTATCGACTGATTGCTGAAAATATGGCTCAGCTTTCTTGACGTGCAAGAACAGAAGTCTCAAGCACGCGGCTTCGGCAACACCACTTCTCAGCCGGGTCAGAAAATAAATGACTTCGTGCCGTCAGGATGGGCGTCCTGGAGATTGATGTAGATGTGTTTCTGGAATCCCGACGCCGAATTTCTATCAAAAACGACCACGCCTCACAAAGAGACATGGAAGTAGCCTTGTGTAAAAACGCAATAATAGCAGGTAGCCCCCCCCCCCCCTATATCCCCATCTTCGCATACACGTACGGAAGCACCGTTCCCTTCATTGCCCGTACTTGCGGCTTGTCAGTTGACGAGAATTTTGTGAGCTCTGCGCTGGAAATTGCAGAACAGGAAAAGTAGCTCGTCTGTGTGTGTATCGATGTCTAAGAAAGCGAAACTTCATTTCTCTTTTTGCTTTTTTTCCTTCCAACTGCTCAGGTAGGACCTCACTGTTGATACGTTCGATCACAGCCTCGCTCTCGAAGCGTGCACTTAAAAGAGCGTGGATGCATTACGGGGAGCATGTTTCGCTGCGCCTGCTACACATATACAACCGCAATTAGAATCCCTTATCCTTATCGCCACTTTTCTTTATCTTCTCTATCCCCCAAGCCTGGTTCATGAACAGATTATACCGTAAATACAAGCAGACCTTATGATAGTCTTTCGCTATTATTACCATTTTATTTCACTTAGCGCGCCTTAATGCCACGGGGTGATAAGGAAAATAAGTGATAAAGATAAGATTAGTTTATGAACCCAGCCCGAAATATCACGTATGATAAACCTATAGCAGATGATGGGGGGGCGTGCTGGTCGTGCAAGCCCGTGGTGGCGGTTCTAATGCGCAGCCGGACGATCATTTTTACAGCCTAAGCTGTTACGAGCGCCGTAGTTGTCCGCCGCCGCCGCCGGTGTCCGTAACCACTATCGCACAAATTTCATAAAAATATAACCAAGACCACTGAGCTACACCTGTGCTTGAAAAATCATCGCTAAAAGACTTAAGCAGTTATAACGTCTGCCGAGGAATCGCATTAAAAATGTAATGTTACGTGACAGAATAATAATATGCCACTATACGTCGCGGAAAGTGGATTGCATGACGAGTTCGAGGAATAATTTCAAAGGAAACACGGGTGTATGCTTCGTAGCTCTGAACCCATTACAGAGGCATCATCTACATCATCGTTGTGAAACAATCTTCAACTTTACCATCATCATCATTACAAACCGCTGCCCTTTATCGTGTCGTATCGTGCCATGCGACATGCGGCAGGCGACGTGCGCAGCCCCGACAGCAACTTGACTTGGCTCTTCGATATACCTGATGGCGCCTCCTCGTATGATGCGGACCGCTGCTGAAGAAGCGAATTGCAGAGCTACGCGCGCGGCTTCAGCTAGGCAACGTCGGGCACAACAGCCAGCTCTGCAGAGAGAAGCCCAGACCGCAGCTCGCCGTCGACGCCGGGCCGAGAGTTCGGTTTGCTCTAGGGAAAACGAGGCCAAGAGACTCTCTAAGATATGCAGTTATACAGATTTGCACGTTACAATGCCGCAGTAATTATGGCGCAGTGGGTACTTCCCTACTTGGCGAAATGATAGCAGTTATGGCGCTGCGGATAGCTACCACCTCTAGTTGCACTGGTTCCCCCAAGCGTTTAAAATGACCTCTAAGAACATCGGTCCTCCAGCTTACACTGCCACTGTTCTGCGGTTCCGCGCAGGCTGGCTCTTTTTTTTTTGTTCACGCCACTCGAGTTTGTGCATATCTACTACTGCCATGCAGGTTCGCCTGCTTTGCTTAAAAGGTGCGATGATGATCTTTTGGCACGATTCTGCTTCTACATAGTGTGCGTTAATTTCGCACATATGAAAAATGGCGACTGTGAGTTCCATTATGTATCAATCTATTTCATGCAGGCCAAGGACAAGTGACTTGGGGCAGTCAAGCGAATGGCTCACTGGAAATTTTTAACAATTCCCTACATCAACAAACAACCTCATCACAATCAGTCGCGAATACATCGACAGGAGCAACAATCGGATCCACTGAACATGGTCATCGAGTTCCTTTTTTTTCCTTTCTGTTGTTTTGCAAATAGATGTATTGTACGCACTTCACAAACACGAATACGTGTTTTTCCTGCGCGGGCTGGTGGAGTGAAAAAGCGGTTTCAATAAGCACCTTAACGGCAAAGTAATGACTTATGACTGCAGAAAGAGAGTACCCGACGATGTCTTATAGTTTCCGGAAGTTAGATTGTCTTATGAAAAAATGCAGCAAGAAAGAAAAGTAACGTTTCGTACAGTAAATAAGCAGTACTCCATCTTGCGCTCACAAATATTCATGGTAAATGACCAGACTGACGACGTTGTTCTGCTCTCCTTCGAAGCTGTTTAATTAGTTAGGTATATGTACGGAGCACGTTGCATGATTCTAATGCGCTATGAAAATCTTCTGGTAAGAAACACGTCTCGGTGTACTCCTGTTGCATTACCCCGATGCCTTTGAATTGGACGGCCAGCCTCTTGCATAAATGCTGTCGCAACCCATCTAATGAACATTGGTGACGCGGAAACTATGATATCAACGGCACTTTCAAGGCCTAAATAAATTTATTCAATCACTTAGAGAGCACGTATGAATCTCATACGAGGCAGTCGCGAAATTTCCCCGTACTTTCTCAGATCATTCCGCCCTGTGTTAGCTGCCTTCAGTAAACAGCTTAACCGGACAACGTGAATACTGCATATTGCAAATGCAGAAATATGACTTCTCCATCATGCAAGAATTGAGTTTAACCACTTCCATAGTGATACTGACTGCATGTACCACAAGAACTTTTAATCTTCTTGCGTAGTGAAACAGAGCATCACCACGAGAAAATCTGCAGAACCTCCCCAGAGGGGGCAGCACAGGAACAACGTTATCTAGATTTTAACCTCTGCTTGCTCACTCTTCACTTTCGGTCGTCATCCATTTCTGCTTCTTTTTACTCTCCTCTGGTTCCTCATCCATTGTCAACTGTTACCGCTTCCCCTTCCTTCTCTGTCGTCATGTTCGTCGTCATGTTCGTCGTCATGTTCGTCGTCATGTTCTTCGTCCTTCACATCTTTTCTCCTCGTCAGCTTCTTGATTTCCCTTCTACTGCACGGGAACCGTGCTCTTCCTCATCACCACCTTCCTCCTATTTATATTCCTCGAAGTGTCGTCAGTCTGATGAAACGGAGAACTTTGTTCACGATGGCTTAGGAATACGCCCTTTGATGTTTCACACAACACGCTAGTAAAAAGACGCCCACATGACATGCATTCGCGCAGCTTCAGGTTAAATCTATCTAATGCGTCTTCTTTTTGTAGTACGTCACGTGAACAATCCAGAAGCACATTCATGTCTTCGCTGTGTCCTTTGTATTGGAACATGCCCACCACTCAGAATGTAAGAAAAGTGGATAGCTAAGCCATCATCGTTACCAGAATGTTTTCTCATCCTCCTCTTCCTCCTTCATTCCTTCTTCGTCGACGTCATCTTCCACTCATTCTTCATCATCTTCTGGCATTTCACTTCTTCGTGCTCGACTGATTCTTCTTTTTCCTTCCCCTTTCTCCTTTTCTTCATCTCCTTCAACAACACATCCATCGGCTGAAAAACAGGTCTCCTGAAACGTTATTCAGAAAATCGGAACCAATACGCACTGTGGTCGTCTAGTGGTTATGGTACTTGACTGCTGACCGAATGGTCTCAAATGATAGCATTTTCATAGAGGCAAAATGTTACATTCCTACCTAGTGTGTGGTGTGTGTGGTGTCGCTGCCTGTTAAAGCACACCAAGTGATCGAAATTTGATTTCTCCACAACGTATTCTCTTCATGATGTCGTGTTTCAGTACGCAAAATCCTGGAAAGAATAAAATCACACCTGTGACTGAGATTAGAAATCACCTACAAGAAAGAGCGATTATTGGAAGGTCCCTCAATGCAGAACCAACTATGGTCTCCAAATGCTTAAACATTTACTCCCAAACAAACTCAACAAATTCAATTTTTCATTAGAACAACTGCAGCTTCTTTCGCGACAAGATATGTTCAGTCTTTTTTACTAACACGATGCAACAAATGAGAAATTTTCGTATTCGCTTGTTTGTACTTTCTTTTTGTGAAATCCTATCTGCATTTTCTTTTTGTATGAAATGTTATTTCTTATTATGCCAATTTAACTACATATCTGTTTCTGCTTACTTGTTTTAGATGATTTCACAAATGCTGTCACCTCTACTGCCATGTATTGCTGGGATGTGGGGCTAGTCAAGCTGCGTTTATATCGCAGCTTTTTTCCCACATTCCGCACCACATTGTACCTTCACTTCATGAAATATTATAAATACATGTAAAAAATGTAAAATATGTAAAAATATGTAAAAGAAAATATGTAAAAATGTGGTAAAATAAACTTCAACTTCAACTTCAACCTACAAGAGTAGTTCAGGGCTGGGTGGCAAAGCTCTTTTGAGATAGGTGACATCCGCACAGGCATGATGTTCTTTATCTTTCTGAGCGATATCGGCTAACGGTGATAGTGCCGGATATTACAGCCAAGAATTTGTCATTGAAAAGAGCACATAACTCACGGTGTAAAACTTTCTTGATATGAATGCAGGACAAAAAGAACATGACATTCAGACGTCCAGCGGGACCAAGGTTACTGGGGCAACCGGGCTTACCACAAACGAAGTGACCACGTCACAGTCAAGCTTTGGTGGAGTTATGGGCGTAACCCAAGCGACAAGTGGCAAGTTATATATCTAATGTATCGTGCATTTTTGTAACCTTACGAAAGATTTTATGTCACCACTAGTTCTCAATATGGCTTGCTTAAATACCAACAAACAAAAAATAGGGGACGTTGAGCATGGTTCACCCAGATGGCATGGTGGGCCAAAAGATTCAGCTGCAACTTGTCTATGAGACCACACGGTGTAAAAGATAATTAACGTGACTGCAGGACTGCAACTGCAAGCGGGTCAGACAAAAAGCGCAACCCATGTTACCGGGCAAACAGGAATAAACACAACTCAAGTGTCAGAGTCGAAGGTTGGCGGTGGAAGTGGCGTAAGCCAAACGACAAGCGATGAGTTCAACATCAATGCGGTCCGTGTGCTGAACGTAATCGCCATCGAAATTTACCATTGTAGCAAGCCCTAACAGCTTACGCTGCAAAACGTTCTTTACATGATTGCAGGAATGCAACAACAGGCAGGTCAAACGTCAACTAGTGTCCACGTTGGGGCAACCGGGGCCGTCACGAACGAAGTGATACCGTCAGAGTCCAAGGTTGGCGGGGGAAGTAGCGTGGGCCAAACGACAAGCGGTGAGTAAAAGAACAGAAGGTATCGTTAGGCGCTGGGAATAATTGAATGCCTTTAACATACCACATCGCTAAGGATGACACGCTCAAACACCTACGCAACGAACGCCAGAAAGAATGAGGCAGAGATACCATTGGCCGTGCTGTTGTTTTTAAACTCCTTTGCACATTTGCGTTTATCTGTACTGACACTAATAAGGAGTGACAGTTCTTTTTTGTATAACAGCAGCAGTTTGGTTCGACTTAAAACCGCATTGCTAAATTTAAACATAAATACAAAGCATGCAATGAGAAAGTCGATATGTGCATATCTGTGTATAAACCAAATTCTTTTATACTAAAGACGTATTTAACCATCACTACTACTAATGAGAGTTATTTCACCTCCAATATCTAACTAAGATGACAATGTAAGAATGATACGTAATATCGGAGACATATAATAAAATAAGGAAAGAGGACACTTCAAGAGTTGTATTACACAGGCTTAATATAGCAAAGATGTATTGGATATCAATGAACCATATAAACTAACACGAAGGTGATGAATAATCATGGAAATCTTAAAAGTTGCGAACTCTAAAAAGAAGCATTCAATAGTATAACCTTCACGTATGAAGGCACGTTAAATGCTTCGTGCGTTATATATGCTGCCAGAAAACACGCCATCTTTATTAGGGGACATTTCCTGCCTGCTGCCTAATCCCCAGCCTCCTCCCTACTGGTAGTGGCATCAAGCACATGACACCGCTGGTTGGTTCAGAGCACTGTAATGTACAGCCGCCAACTTCTTTAATGGAGTGCGTGAGCGGCGACCGTTTTGTACGTCAGCGCCGCGTGGCGGAGCCAACTTGCAAAAGTTTCGAGGCTATTCGCCCGCCGACACCGCGCGCTCGGCTTCGAGTGTCGGTGCTAGGCTGTTCTTTCTTGCGTTAGGCACGCCCTTATCAGCTTGACTGAGACGGACAGACAGCATGACTAGGCGAATTGTTTTGCTCGTATCTGATGTTTCGAAAACAGGCGTCGATATAATGCTGATAAAGGTAAAACAGAACAGCCTAGTAGACGACGGTCGAAGCCGAGCGCGCGGCATCAGCGGGCGCATAATCTCGACCCTTTTGCAAGTTGGCTCCGCCACGCGGCGCTGACGCACAAAACGGTCGCCGCTCGCGCGCTCCAGTTAAAGAAGTTGGCGGCTGTACATTAAGATGCTTGTCGTCCCATGAAATTATTTGTCCGAAGAAGCCATAGGCAGCGATCATACGCAAGAGAATTGTAATATTACGATCAACATATAAGGCAGCTTTTGAGCGTTTCGTTCGCTCGGCACCCATTAAAAATAAAAAAAATACACCGGTGTACAGTTCAAATTTGGTATTTCAAGCGTTCCCGAGTCAGAACACTACTGAACTAGTCATCACTGCACTCTTAATCACAGTTTACGTTATATTGTTGTGTATGTGGTGTTAATGCAATTATTTCCTGAAATGCAAGCTGTTTTAATTCCGTTCAATGAATAATGCTACTAAGAAATGGCAAAACCTATCGCGCATATAAATCCATCATGCTGGGTTTGAAAGCGAGACCAGGATCATGCGCTAGGCCTGCGGTGAATTCACTTTTCAAATTTACTTGGAATTATTCTCTACGCAAGTTCACAGCGGCATGCGTGCATTTGCCCAGAGTTCATTAAAAAAGCAAAGTAGTGTCAGCAAATTCGTCACCTTCTTAACGCCACCATTCGCGTCTGGAAATTTGTACCTGTTTATTATAAATATTTGCTCAATGTCACGTTCTAACATAGTATAGGAAGGGGTTTATGAATGCTTGTTCTAGCGTTCTCCGTTTCATCTGGAAGAAGTTGGTTATTATAATGCATCGTTTACTGCTTTGCATGAAAACAAGAAATGGAGAAATCATCAGGCAGCAGCAAGGAAGGATCCATCCAGACTGGAAAATTTGGCTCCATGGAGGTAAAACAGGGAATTCCCAAAGAATTGAAACTACCAACACTAAAGGTATCGAAAAGCGAACCTCCTCCATTAGGTGAGCAGCTTTTCTATCACATATGAATATTGATTTATCACCTATGTTATTATTCCTAAGCTGATCAGCAGGAATGACGTAAATGTTAATTGCAACAAGGCTTTCCCGTCCTCAATCACTAGGTCATTTCAGAAATATTTTACCAAATCCCACATTGCGTCACGTAACGCTCACCATGGGGTTCAATGCGCACTAAATGTTAGCAAAATTTCTCATGCCTGAAGTCGTAACTTGAGGTACAGCATTTGTTATTGGCTACGGGCTTTGTCACTATATTTGCCATATAGCGTGAACGACAAGTGTTTTACAATATGACACATTATTTCAATCACTTCAACGTTAAGCTGTCCACTCTCATTGAAATGTATACCAGCAGCTCTTTTGTACGTTTTCCTAACGTGTATAGCAACACTGAGGATTTATTGCTCGCCCAAAACCAGAACATAAACGGGGACGAAGAAAAGTAAGCTAAGTAAAATGAAAAAGGAATGTATTATTAATGCGTTGGCGTCATTGTTAAGTAATGTTATTAAAAGAGATTGCGGCCCAGGCGCACGCAAAGACGACTTAGATGGCTCAAGTGACGTCGCAGTGTCAGGGTGGATTATTTGCCATTGTGGCAATTATTTCCCGTAAGGTTAATGCGAAATGGGGGGAATTCAATTTCGCAAACATGTAAACATCAAAAGTCACTTGCGCCCGAACTTAGTTTTGGTAACGTCGGACGATGACAGCGAGCTTTATAATCCCGCTTAGTGAATGATTAACCTTTGGAGGATGATTTCACTACACATTCCACTACACATTTCAATACACATTCTACACATTTCACTACACGTTCCAGGACGTCACCAGATTACCGTGTTGTAGAATGCCGTTAAGACATTACAGAGTTAACGGGCTTTTTCAGTCATCCACCTTAATTGCTTGATAAGAAGGCAACCTTTTGCTCGGGTGTTCTTTGACACGTTAAGCTTTTATCAGCAAAAAAAAAATGACGACCTATTAGGTCGCCTTTTTTGCTAGTAATACGCAGTAATAGTAAAAGGCTAGTAATAGGCACGTGTAAATTTTGGTGACGCATTCTTACTTAATATTTCCCAGCACTGCATTTTGACGTGCAGTGGGACGAGAAGCGCAGTTCTTGTCGTACGCTTCTCTGTCTTGTTCTCACTGAAAACGAGCCTTGGAGATATTTAGTAATAAGAGATTCCCTTTGGAGAAATTAGAAGACTGTGTTTTGCTTTTACTTCTGTGTGTGCTATGTTCATCAATCACTTACCTGCACTGCCCCCGTTTACCACAGACAAGGATTGCTACATCATAGCACCTAGAGCAAGGGGAAGAGATTGTCGTCGAAGATGGTACTACGATCGTGAAAAGGGCGTATGCCGTCCTAGCTGCAGCAAAAAGGCGCCATTCTCAAACGACGTGGCGTGCGACGGAGTGTGCCGATCTCGTGAGGAATTTCTCCTTTTCTGACAACGCAGCCGTAGCGACCATTGGAGCTGGTCGTGGGGGTTGGTGATGATTGAAAGAGTGTTATAAAGTCAACGCGCAAGACTTTTCAATTGCTTTTAGTTTTAACAGCCTAGCGTATTTGTTCATCCCTGCGCCGACGTTCTGCGATGTGTTTGGCGCCACGCTATAGGGAACGGAGGATCCAAAGTTACGTAATAATGATTATACGAAGTCTGATGTGTGGCCGAGGGTAGAAAAGGTTGCGTCGGAATTGCGGGTTTGATTCCCGTTGCCGTAGCTGCTTTCATAAAGCCTAATACTAGAAACAAATAGAGAAGGAAAGGAAGGAAGGAACGGTTGCTTGAGTACACGGTGAATAATAACGCACCATCAAGTCATAGTGAAGGGTTTGCAAAGGACATAACGCTGTGGCGGGCAGGAATACATGAGCAGCATAACTTACATATCATGATCAATAACTTGACAGTCTTGGCAGCTACGTCTCACTGAAGAATAAAGCAACAGCTTCGCTGTTCCGACAGTTTTAACGCTAGGATACGGACCTCATTTTGACTGTCAGCGCTGGTCCGTGATCCAGAAGACTGTGGTGATCATTTTCTTTATTTTGGCACCATATATGCTACGTGACTGAAATGGTTATAGAAAAGAATGACAACAGATTTTTTCGCCCTGTGTGCTGAAGTAGCCTTTGGGTGGGCAAGGAGACGTTCCACTGAAATTTGCTGACCTGCCCATGAGCACGGCTTTCGCCGGGCCAATTGGGCCAGCGAAAGCCGTGATATTAAAAGGGTTAGGCACTAAGATGATACTTCTTCAGACCTACATTGCCCACCACTGGCCTCCAGCTTACGAACTCGAGCAGTTCCTAGCTAAAACTTTCGATGCTTGCCCAAGACCTTCTAGCGTTTACAAAAGATACCGTTAACGACCAGTTACAACGTAAACTTTGCAATACATTCTAAGTTTTAGACTGGTAGGCAAGGCTTAGCTGGAACCAGAAGGTACTAGGCGATGCCAGCCACAGCTAGCCGAGTTTAGCAGCCCTACCCAAAATTAGCTGACAAGGGGCAGATATAGCAGTAATGTTAAACAAAATGCGGAAGCAACAGCCAGCACTATCTAAAACAAGTTATCGCTCAATTAGACGTGGTAAGTTATAATTGTTGTGTTTGGTGCTGTTGAGGCCACCTGTTTGCGGGACGTTAAATAATACAACAGCTAGGCAGGTCGTGCTTACTTTATCGCTAGGGCGCCACTATCACCTGCTTTCTGGCGACTGCTATGCGTGGTGGCCCTCGCTGCAGTGGTGTTGTAAGCCTGCCGCCAGCAAGGCGCGTTTTCTTTTCTTTAAAATTTCACTCGGTGACGGGCGACCTCGGTCAATGGGGCGCATTTCGCGGCATTGGCTTTTCGTTTGTCGTTCCCCGGCCGTATCTGTTATTCATTTTCTTTACTTTCTTCACATGTGTCTTCCGCGTCTTCTGGGGACTCGGGCACCCCGCTGCGGGGCTGTGAGGGGGGATGCTTGGACGGTGATCGCGGCAGGGACGCAGGCGGACCCCAGATGGCCTGGACCTTTAGGATGCCCCGCGGCGCTCCAGGTGTACGTGTATACACGACCTTGTGAGCGCCCGCGCGCGCATGGAGGAAGCGGGCGGTGGTTCGGAAGGCAGATCTTCCGAAATTGACGGACGAGCTGATATGGTAGCCCACTCCCAATGCTCCGCACCGCGGAGAGACAAAGCTTCCACCCCTCTTGCCTGAACGGAGGCCCGGGTGGGCCCCTTTTGTGCGTGAGCACGCAGCGATAGCGGCACTTCGGTCGTTCTGCTAACCGCACCTCGGGCGTCATTACGACGACCTGGGGCGGCTACGCTGAATGTGGCGTCGGCATGCAACATGCCGGTGGTGACAGCCACGGAGACGCGCGAGCCGTTTGTTGTTCGCTGTCGGAAACGCCTGTTTTTGGTCACTGGGCTGTGGCCCGCGCGTGCCGCGGGATGGCTTTGGTTCAAGCGTTCCTTCCTCGCACGCCGTGGGGTAGCATGCGTCTAAGCACAGCGGGGTGCCGATTAAACGGGTCAGAGTAAGAGCCAGTACGGCTCGGCTTGTTGGGATAACCAGAAGCAGGCGCGCGGACGGTCCAACTTCCCCATGGGAAGGTTTTCTTCAAATAATAACTCTTTCGGGCGAATCTTTTGGGCGCCTGCTCGTTTCCGGTAACAGCGCCCGAGCAGACGCGACACGTGCGCAAGTAACGCGTTTCACGTGCGCCATATCTTTACCATCGCCCTTCGACCTTGGGTGGCATGGTCTGCTTTTTATGTGTGTGTCTTGTTTAGTGCAGATTAATATGCTTTTTTTAATATTGTACAAACATACCCCTCTCACCGTCAACAGACTGGGTGGTGATTTCACCAATTGGACCGCCCCAATTGAGGAGGCGGGACAAAAGGTGGAATCGCTGCCCAATGCCAGAGCGAAGTGAATATGATTCGCCGGCTGAGACGTTAAGGCGGAGCGGTTGTGGTAATAAAGATGGCTCCGCCATGTGACGGGAGAGGCTGAACGGGGGGAAAAAGTGCTACGCACTGCCGGCTACGCCGGAGTAGGGTCGCCCTACGTGTTGTTCAGCTTCAACTTTATTTTTTATGTACCAGTCAACTCCCTGTATTCCCTTTTTGTATACTATACTGTAAATACAAGTTTTCATTTCCATTTCTTTAAACTGAAGTCTCTGAGCCCGTTCTTCATTCGCTTCACGTTTGCCCGCGAGCCTATCGCCGCCATACCAGCGGCAGCCAGCTCCTTCCCAACTCGCCCATACCGTCTCGGACGGTGCGTTTAGGACGCCGAGCGGGGAGCTGGAATCACGGAGAAGAACCTTCGGACCACGGTCACAACTTTACTGGCGCAGTCACGACAGGATAGGCTCGCTGGGCGAAGAGCGAAGAGGCGGAGAAATTGAAGGCATCACAGCAAGACGGCTTCGACTGGCAGCACCTCCGGTGACTGCCGCCAGCGCAGCCCTTCGACTGGGGTCGCGGCGGAAGCCAGAACATCCCATCGCCCTCTACGACGGCGACGAGGCACGGCTGGTTCAAGGCAGTCCTCGACAAGGCATCCTCAGCAGCTTGCTGTACCAACCGTCAAGGCTCATGGGTGAACCACCGACAGCGGTGACGGAGATCGACTTCGAAACTGAGTGAGTTGCTTCGGCTCCATTTTCTCCCGCTCCTGTTGTCGTGTTCGAGCCGAGGGGATGTCATTTGAAATGACAGGAATTAATGCCAGTGCCGTGTGGCCGTATTTGGCCCACGTAGATTATGAGTTAGGACGAACTCGAGAGCTCACGGAAAAGGAAATGGAATTGAATTTGATGCTGGCTCAGGAGCGCCGTAGACAGCTGCAACTCCTGATAGAGCTCGAAAAATTAAGGCAGGCGAGAGCTTCGCGTGCGGAGCAGTTAGGCGAGGTAGTAGAGTGCAGGGCGCACTCTGAGCCCGCTGTGAACTCGTTAGCAGCGGGAAAGGCAACAGTGTCGGAGAGCGTATTGCGAACAGAGCGGGAATGCGCCGCCTCGTCAGAGCGCGAGAAGCAAATGCCGGGTGTGTTGCTCACGACACAGGCGGCTGGTCGCAGTGAGGTGCCGTGCTCTGACGTCGTGGCCGGGGATAGTCCCGATACTGCACCTCTGTGTTCGCAGTGCGTGGAAAACGAGACGCACGCTGCAATAACGGCAGCACGAACCGCCGGACTTGAGACAGAGTTAGGCTCTGATCTCATAGCGGAGGCGAATGCTCGGCAGGATACCGCTTCTCCGAAGCAGTATCAGGAGGTATCCGAATTGCAGGGGTCGTGCCCGAGCTTCGACCCGCTTGGCAATAGCTGTGACGGCTATGAGGAATCGATGATAGCGTCATCACCAAGTGCAGGAGCAGTTGAGACCAGCTTAGTGGAACGACCGCGCGGCGGAAATTGTGAAGCGGACCGCGTGTCAGGTGCATATTCGGTGGCTTCCCTGCTAGAGCCCGTTGATACCGTTGGCGCGACGCCGGTGGCTGTCGCAGGTGAGCTGCCCGACTCAATCGGGAAGACGCGGCGCGAATTGGCCCAGGTAGGACGTAGCGCAGCTACGGCAGTGGAGGCAAGTGCCGACACGTTTGAGGCCGGGACTTTACGGCGTGGACAACCGCGGGCACATTGCAGGGAAAACGGCCCCCACACCTTTGAGGAGCACCCGTTGGAGTCAAACTTCTGTTGGCGTCGGCCCGCCGAGGAGATGGGAGGCCCTTCGCGCGTTAGCACCGCAACTGAGCTGACAGTCGGAGCGCGGTCGACATTGGTAGATACCTTGAGCTATCGAAGCCTCTGCAGTCACAGTTTATGTGTTCTAGCTATTGAAGTGTCCTTGGCGCCGGGAGCTGACCCTACGGGGGCGGCAGGCGTATGCAGGTGGGCGGCCCGTGCCTGCATGTTTAATTTTAGATTCCTGGTGAATTGTTTTGATCCAGGGGGTGAAGGAATTTAACGCTAAGTCTTGTGCCACCCCTAACGTTGCAGGTTATTCGGCAACAACAGTGCCAGCTAGGCTGGTTTTATTATCCATAAGGGGTAACATTGCTTACGTTACGGCTCGACCGCGATCGGCAGAGAGCGGTGGGGCTGGAGCAACTTCATTGTGTTGGTGAAGTGCTGAACTATGTGGACACCGTGCGCCACTGAGCAGTGAACATTGAACACTAGGTGTTTCGGTGGTGCTTCTTCTTTTTATGTGCGTTCTTTGGGAACTGTATTATACGCATGGTCCTTGATGAGGTTGCCTGCTGGTGTTTTATGATTTTATTTCTTTCCTTTTCGATTTTCTTTTGTTGTTGTAGCAGTGAGATTATGTGCTTGTCATGCGGTGAGCGGACCAAGGGCTAGTTGCAGTGACGTATATTTTTTGTTACCCTTGTGGATTGTTTTTTTCTCTAGCTCGCATGAGTGTATCGCACTTGCCAGGGTTGATTGGTGTGCATGACACATTATCAACGGCGGTGGAGCGCAGTGTTTTGCGTGTTAGATGACTTTGTGCTGCGAACAATGTTTCTATTTTGGTTATGGTATATCTATTTTTTTACATTTGGCCAACGTCATTCTTTGATTGGCTAGACAATGAGTCTGTCGCTGCAGGAAAAGGAGGTTATCGCAAACTATGTGCGCGGTTAGCGTAGTTGCGGTTGTGTATGCCTCCCTCTGGTTTCTGCGCCTTCTAGCGATAATGGCGGCCGGCTTTTTCGTCGTGTTCCCGCTTCGGCAACGCTGTAACCAAGTCGTTGCGAAGTCTTGGGTGGGGGGTGTAAGCCTGCCGCCAGCAAGGCGCGTTTTCTTTTCTTTAAAATTTCACTCGGTGACGGGCGACCTCGGTCAATGGGGCGCATTTCGCGGCATTGGCTTTTCGTTTGTCGTTCCCCGGCCGTATCTGTTATTCATTTTCTTTACTTTCTTCACATGTGTCTTCCGCGTCTTCTGGGGACTCGGGCACCCCGCTGCGGGGCTGTGAGGGGGGATGCTTGGACGGTGATCGCGGCAGGGACGCAGGCGGACCCCAGATGGCCTGGACCTTTAGGATGCCCCGCGGCGCTCCAGGTGTACGTGTATACACGACCTTGTGAGCGCCCGCGCGCGCATGGAGGAAGCGGGCGGTGGTTCGGAAGGCAGATCTTCCGAAATTGACGGACGAGCTGATATGGTAGCCCACTCCCAATGCTCCGCACCGCGGAGAGACAAAGCTTCCACCCCTCTTGCCTGAACGGAGGCCCGGGTGGGCCCCTTTTGTGCGTGAGCACGCAGCGATAGCGGCACTTCGGTCGTTCTGCTAACCGCACCTCGGGCGTCATTACGACGACCTGGGGCGGCTACGCTGAATGTGGCGTCGGCATGCAACATGCCGGTGGTGACAGCCACGGAGACGCGCGAGCCGTTTGTTGTTCGCTGTCGGAAACGCCTGTTTTTGGTCACTGGGCTGTGGCCCGCGCGTGCCGCGGGATGGCTTTGGTTCAAGCGTTCCTTCCTCGCACGCCGTGGGGTAGCATGCGTCTAAGCACAGCGGGGTGCCGATTAAACGGGTCAGAGTAAGAGCCAGTACGGCTCGGCTTGTTGGGATAACCAGAAGCAGGCGCGCGGACGGTCCAACTTCCCCATGGGAAGGTTTTCTTCAAATAATAACTCTTTCGGGCGAATCTTTTGGGCGCCTGCTCGTTTCCGGTAACAGCGCCCGAGCAGACGCGACACGTGCGCAAGTAACGCGTTTCACGTGCGCCATATCTTTACCATCGCCCTTCGACCTTGGGTGGCATGGTCTGCTTTTTATGTGTGTGTCTTGTTTAGTGCAGATGAATATGCTTTTTTTAATATTGTACAAACATACCCCTCTCACCGTCAACAGACTGGGTGGTGATTTCACCAATTGGACCGCCCCAATTGAGGAGGCGGGACAAAAGGTGGAATCGCTGCCCAATGCCAGAGCGAAGTGAATATGATTCGCCGGCTGAGACGTTAAGGCGGAGCGGTTGTGGTAATAAAGATGGCTCCGCCATGTGACGGGAGAGGCTGAACGGGGGGAAAAAGTGCTACGCACTGCCGGCTACGCCGGAGTAGGGTCGCCCTACGTGTTGTTCAGCTTCAACTTTATTTTTTATGTACCAGTCAACTCCCTGTATTCCCTTTTTGTATACTATACTGTAAATACAAGTTTTCATTTCCATTTCTTTAAACTGAAGTCTCTGAGCCCGTTCTTCATTCGCTTCACGTTTGCCCGCGAGCCTATCGCCGCCATACCAGCGGCAGCCAGCTCCTTCCCAACTCGCCCATACCGTCTCGGACGGTGCGTTTAGGACGCCGAGCGGGGAGCTGGAATCACGGAGAAGAACCTTCGGACCACGGTCACAACTTTACTGGTGTTGTCAAGAAAAAATTTTGTTGAGAGTGAGCACGCTCGGTCCGCGGAACTCTCCCAAAGTTAGTGCTGTAACTTTGGTAACACCGAACTAATTAAATTTTTTTTTTGCGGCAGATTATTCGGGAAGTAAAAACCACCTTAGGTATTGTGACTCAAAAATTACTTGTAAAAGTATTGTGAGGTCCCCTTAAAAGGCACCAACCTGGATGCCATAGAGAAGGGAAGAGTGGCAGGATAGAAGGGAGATGGGGCTGAGGGCCTTAGTGCAAGAGGAAGGTAGCCTGCTGAAACGCCTCTGCCTTTATGCAGCAATGCGCTGAAGAAACGAGCGCAAGAGGTGAAAGAAGTGTGCTCGCAATTTCTGTACATTGGTCATTTCGTAGAAGCGCGCGTGCAATTATTTCGTGATATTGATTGCGATTGTGATAAGGATAATGATTTATTGGTTATGATACCTGCGAATAATCAGTCCCTTTCGCTGCATTAAAGTTTTCCTCTCGAGTCGGGGTTGCTGCGCAGACAGATTAGAAGGCGTTTTGGAGTCACGTTTTTGTATCACGTGTCAATTGCTATAGGAGCAAATGTAATTTTCCCTCATTTTTTCAACTCAATATGTATTTCGCATGTGCATTACCTTTTGTGTAGTTTTAAATTTCATATTTATATTACTGGAATATTATTGTTTTCGTTAACTACAGCGATCCCAATGCTACCTATAAGTTGCAAGATGTCTCATTGATCAATTTTTTACTTTTTCCTGCCCATAGTGGAAGCTTGCGACTTCCCAATGGCAAGCATGCCATGCCTATTTCTTCCGGTTCACGGTATCTACTACTACAACCAATACAGAAAGAAATGCATGAAGGGATATGACTGCACTTTCTTTGGAAATAAATTTCCAACTTTAAATGAGTGTCAAGAAACTTGCAAGAAGTATGAAGGTAAGCTAGGTGTATTATGTTCACAAATCATTTATCATTCCCTGCGGATAATGTTATAACAGTGGCATCATCAGTGAGTGTTGCTACTGAGTTTTGTTGTAGTGACTACGCTCTTAGGCATGCGTTAATGCATTGTTGAGATTTTACACAAGTGAATTCTTCTGTGGCGTTTTTAAAAGCATTCAACCAGGAAATCATCTTCAAAATAAGTTACTGCTGCGAGATCTGTTAAACTTTAGGTGTTTTCAGTAATACAACTGTACTTGCGCCCTACGTTACGGCGTTCCAAATTGTGACAAGACATAATTTATATTTTGATCTAAAACGGACTTCCGTTTTCGGTGCATCTATTCCATGAATGTTTTAGCATATTGACTCAACTGCCCCTGTATTCAGGCGAAGAAGACTGACAATTGGCAGAGTTGGCACGGTCGTTCTAGTGTAGGTGTAGAGAAAGAGGAAGTCCGGAGAGCTCACTAATCGTATTAATGGCGTTATCATGGGCAAAAGAACAACACATTTAATTTATTTGGCATTACCTCTGTCTTCTACATTTTTTTTTGATCCGAATAAGGCTTACGAAGCGTATGTATACACTTTCTAGTGTTGTGTCATGCTTGATAAAGACAAGCGCCTCGTGCTGACATGCTTCCAACTCAGCGTTATTGCGCATGCGTGCTAACGATGCTTACAGCAAATACGCCCTCGGAAAACTCTATTGAACGTGTCTCTCTCACACCTAACAAGTATAAATAGCGGTGCAAATAAAGCAACCTTGTTCTTTGTTGAATGAAACTTGGTTCGATTGCACTCTTTCTACGAACGCCACGGAACAAGTGCTTTGGAATGCCCCACAACGACTTTAGTGAGCCTTCAAAGCTTTCCTGGCACTAAAAAAGGACCGTTATGCGTCTGTTATGCGCGCTTAGCAAACTTGCGCGCTTAGGCCCCTTCAATATAGATCTTGCTCCTTACAATTGCAGCTCGGCTGGCAGCGAAGGTTTCCGCAAACAGGAGCTCTAAAGTGTATATCAGAAGAGAGAAAATAATTTCCAATATGGCTCATCGACAATTGTCGCAGTCAAAGACAGCTTCTGAGAAAGGGTCTGCAGGTTCTCAAACAAGCCAAGGTAGGTGAAATTTTAAACTCACCGTTTAACCTAGAGTGTATGCGAGCGTGTACTCATATTCAGAGGCATTAACAGTATCAGATCTATGCCACGCAACCAATTCTTCACGTCACCATCGTCAACTGCCGACACACACAATGTCACGTCGTATAGAGAAGCAATACGCTTAGTGGGTCAGCGATATTTTGGCCAGCAGTGCCACGTCCGCATCCTACCGTAAGAGCCTTTTACCATACTCCGCGGATATATTCTCAATGTGCTCCTGTCTTCGACACTGCAACTCTGACGAATGTGAGAATGACAGTTCGCATTACGTTGATGCGCAACACGAATTCATTTTGATTCCTCTTATGCAAATATATGTGCAAAGATTCTCTGTGACAGTTGTATTTATGTAGCAAAATATTTTCGCGGGCTTTATGAGAAAACGCGACATGATTAAAACGTATGGCGCTTTTGTGCCTTAGAATGAATATAGTCTAAGAATGACTCATTCTCATGTAACTTGTATCGACATATACGGATGCTATGCAATTCGCCGCCATAGAAAGGTGGCTGACGTCGTTGTCAATCAAACTCGCGTCCTCGACCTGAGCAGGGCATGTCCCTTGCGACACAGCGAGATTGACGGACGCGAGTCGTTTCGGCTATATTTATTGTTGTCATAACTTTTTCATTTGTAATCAAGATTTCTCTCAGGATTTCCGCAAGGAAATTGATGTCATTTTTTGAATGATAATGCATATGATAACGCAGTACAAGAATCAACCAGCACTTCATCGACCAGTCCCCAGTCTACGTAATCGCACGGACAATCTGTGACGCAGCACCACAGTGAAAGCAGTTCTGGCCTGGACGTCACTTTTTTTTATCACCCCTTTTTCGTACTATTTGCAGGCCTACTGGCGTCAGTTTCCTTTCGTTCTTTCTTGCTAAATGTGGATGATGAATATCGCAGAGAAATTATTTGTTCGCAAGAGTTAACTTGTAAAGGTGGCTAGGCGTAATGGAACAGAAATGTCTGCTTCCGACGACTCCTTCCCATAGTTTTACTTTGTGTAGAGTTCTTCATATTCTTTTATGTGTAAAAATAAACCAAAAAGTATAAAAAAAATACAAGGCAGATCCACCCAGTGTGAAACCTGCTGGAACAACTTCTCTTCTCCAGTGTTTCCGTTGAGATTTTTTATGATTATAAAAGACGTGAGGGATCGCTGTTTGTGCCTTGGCTAGATGACGTCCGAAGGAAGCGCTTAACATTATCTTGAGTTTCTAATAAAATGCACAAGAAGCATACAACCCCTTTATTTAATGTATACTCCAATTTGGCTCAGGACAAGTTAATTTGCTACTGATAAGTTAATCTGCTTGCACAGTGCTTAAATCAAGTAAACTAAACACTTGCTTTTATTAGTATGTTTGCAGTACGTATCTCTGATGGATAAGCGCTCCCACCAGCTTCTGTGAAATTGTTTTTTTTTAATTAAAACGTCCGTTCGGGAACTCCTTTTCTATCACATCGGAATTCCCATGAAGGAGGTCTGTCCCAAGCTGGTTGCAATGTGCCATGTCATAAATTGAAGTTACCGTTCCGTTGCGGTTCCTCTTTCAACATGTTCCCATCTTTCGCGTATGCTACTGCATAAACAAACGGCATGCTTTAGGCTGTACTATGTCCCGCAGGCACCGGGCAACATCAACAGTCAAGCATTGCATCGAGCAGCTCCCAAGCATCCAGTCAAATGAGCAAGACAGGCGCAACTGAGACTGAAAAAGGCGGGCAGTCTGCTTCCGGGATTTCAGCAGGACTAGGGCTGACGAGGAATGAAATTGAAAGAGGCGAGTCATGCATTAAACACTGTATCTCTCTGGATCACGTGTGAATGAAACTTGGTTCGTGCTGATGGTGTTACTTTTATTTAGGTGCATTTCGAAAAGTCACAACGTTTAATATTAACAGACATTTGCAGATTTTAGAAGACAAGGAAACAGAAACGTAAGAGTAGGGGCATAGATTATGCAACGGCATAACAAAACCTACTAACTCTTCCCATCTGAAGGCCTTCCCGTCTGTCGAATAGAACAGACCTGTTGATAAAGTGGCTTATATGTTATTCTTTGCCAAGAGCCGCACAATAAGATAGCCGCAAGAAAACTGCTCCGTAGTTAAGTCAAGTGCTTCTTTTTTTAAAAAAGAAAGAGGCTGCTTTAAGTAAGCGCCTCGTACACTTGGAATTCATAACAAAGACTTCTTTGCGGGAAGTGGAACGGAACTTCGTGTAAACGATTAAGGTCTGCCGGCAATATCGCGCTCTTCAGAAATCATGGCCATGAGTTACAACCAAACATTGCTAAGTTAAACAAATGCAATGTCGCATAGGGCAAAAATGAAGTGTAAAAATCCAAAATGAGGGGCGACGGCTCGAATGGAGTGCCAGAGTTTAAAACCAACAACCATCCTTGATAGCTTGTGAAAAAAATAGATTACACCTTAGACAATTGCTAAGCAAAGCCTCGCAAAAATTTTAACAGTTTTCATGTATTAGTCGATTTGTTCTTTTTTCATGTTTTACGAAGTTCCGATGCCTTTGAAAATTTTAATCTTGCAATCAAGTGCAATTGGCTCTGGGACTGCATTGTCATTTTGACGCTTGTCAACCTGTCGTCATCGCCAGTCTCCCGCTCTACCAACAAACTGGGCATATTTTAGGAGGGGAGCAACGCCAAACACAAACTTCAACAACAAGCGGCACACAAGGTTCCACTGAACCGCTCCATTCGAGTGGACAACTCAGTGAGACTCATGGAGAAATGTCCACAGGTGTAGGACTTCAAACGAACGAAATACAAACAGGTAAGTCAGGTAACAAGCGTATTTCCAGATTTTTTGCATTTCTGATTACAAAACCTTCTCTATCACTTTGCACAGAGTATTCCGCGTGAAGTATGTTACGCATCGGTACAGATTACGTACGGTGAAATTTTGAATAGGTAGGGATTCTGGAAAATTAAAGCGAAAGCTGAGAAGAAATAATAGCTAACATAACAGAATGCAGGAATCATATAGGGTGACCAACTTAGCTAAATATTCTTGTTCTATTTAAAATAAATAAATGAGATAGTTTAGTTCTGCAGAGGCGGTATGCGCTTTAATGTCAATAATATGTATGTTAGGCCGGCGAACGCGTGTCTGTTATGCTTATAGTGAAGCAAAAGAAAGTGTTGAAGACTGGGTGCTTTTTAAATAATGAACGGAATGATATTTTCGAAAAAAATGCATGCTGCAACGTGGATCTTACGAAACTACGCAAACCTGCTTTGTTACTTATGTGGTACCTTACGTTCAGCCGTAAGAAAATACAGTACATTTGCCAGGGTCCAGTAGCATATCGCAGTGAAGTAACATATCCCAGGGCAGTTGTGTCAGCTGCGTCTGAGTACGTGCCAGTAATCGCTCGGTGTTTTGTAGTTGTGTAATGCCTAAGCGCTTGCGACCATTTCTCCGTTAAGACGACTTATACGAGCTGCAACGGCTTTGTCGGGCAGCATTTGTACCGTTTCCGTATTTTATTTCGCTTTCTTCAGCAGGTGCAGTCGCGTGGGAGGAGCCGCATCCCGCAACTATTGCTAGGTATCTCGTATACATGAAAACAGTTGTGAGAAATTTCGCCATGTGGAGGTAGGGCTATATAAAAAAAAGAAAATTGGCAGCGTACCATTTGCAGCACCGTGCAGCAGTAAAATCCATACGGAGAAAACACGTCATTCTTGTGAAAAGTGGCCTTCTGAATCGATGAAACATTTTTTCTCGTATGAGGGTCACACATGGGAGTGACGCGTGCTTGAGCCGATTACCCTGTTGTTCGAGTTTTCCTTCAACATCTCGCCCGCGAAGCCAATTGATATTCATTTGAATAGCCTCACTAATCTAAAGACAGCTCCATCACTTCCCTCTTTCCTAGCGCCACTGCAAAATTCACTCCATAAGAATTCGTCCTGCTAAGAGATTTCTAGTGTTGATTTTCACATGTATTCAATCCGAACTTATACATATCACATACCTAACCTTTTTGTACTCATTACATCAAATTACCGCGTCGTTTATGTTTCGATGGTTTAGTAACAATGACCATCTTCTATATAACTATATTATGTCTTAGCTTATTTCTTGTGTTTTTGTTATTATTTACTATTTAGTGTTTTGTCAGTGACAATTGCCGTTTAGTGTTTTTTTGTTATAATGCCGTTAGGGACCTTTTAACAAATTTGCTGGTCCCTAAATGTTTAAATACATGTACCAAAGAAAAGACAATATAAATTTCAAACTTCAAACTTCTAACCGCAGGCTGAGGACTATCGCAATGAGCTACATATGATTGCAGTGATTGAAGGTCAGGTAGATTGACCTCCCCAGGCAGGCATCGGTGACGGTTTGATCTACTTAGAAGGATAAATTGCTCGTGAACGAAGACGCCCTTCCTGAGACATTTGCATGAATTTCCTTCGTATTTGGGCTATAAACTGTGCATGCCAATTTTTATTTCCCATCTGCTATAAGTGTCTATTTAGCACTGCGCTTCCCCAAAATATAAATTTTCGTGATCTGCGCAGTGATCTACGTTGAATTTACACAATCCGATACAGAAGGATTTTATTCTACCTTAATGCTATCGCTCAACAATGAACCCAAGGAGGGTGTTTCCAAATCTGTCGTGTTTTGTAGCACCGCTACGATAGACATCTAAACATTCATCTGCTCGCTGTATATGCACCGTACACAGCGGGGTGTAGGGGTCGTTGGTTTCAAACCTATCACCGCAACCAAATCTTGTTTTCCTATTACACATTTCTTCCCCTGTATCGAAGCTGCACACCTACGGATGGACAGCTGTCTGGTTGAATCTACAGAGAAATGATTAAGAAATTAGAGGCAGAATCATTGGTTCCGTTTCAAAGCTAACAGGATGTTATTAAGGGCACTGTCACACGTTCATTAAGCTTCATTGAGGCTTTCTTTGCAGTTTTGATGCTCCACCTAGACTATTTCCTTCTACAATTTCAAACAAATATTTTCAACGGTTCCAACTCTGAACCGAAATGCCTAATTTACGCTAAATATCCTTAGCACATAATACAACATAACAGATAGAAATAATTTCTATCCTTATGAATGGTTCTAATGTGGATGCTAATTGATCACGTAAAATACCAGTTTGGAAATGGCTAATTTGAATTTAAAAATTTTAATTTTGGGGATTGTAGCCGTTGTAACGTTGTATGTAAGAGCGCTTCGCCGTCTCTCGAGTAATTTTTAATGATGCAAGTACCCCTAACATTCGCCTTTGTCATGCGTTAAATTAAAATTTAAATTAAAATTAAAAGCACTCTAATTAAGGGCGGGTGTCAGAATGTAGCCGCATTGATAAACACCACAGCTTAAAGCAAGTGATATCAAGTAGTAAATATTAGTTGGTCCACATGGTACGGACCCTTGCTATGCACTCCAATGAGGTCCTAGTACATGGCTGCTAACTGCAAGGAAGCGCGTTTTGAGTGCCCGTTAAAAGCGCCAAACAGCAAGGTTACGTGAGCGGAACATTGAGTCGGAACACGGAGTTCAATACACTTAATATAATTTCGGCGCAGCGAATTGTTCGTGCACGTGCTGTCGTCACTGACCACCATCAACCGTGCGTGTAGTGGTGATGCCTACTGTTATACGAGTATACGTGCTCCGCACTCCACACTTAGCCAAAGCGGGGCCGGTCTCTCATATTCCGCGAGGTGACGGGATCGCGCGTTCCATCTTCTGAATACTCGAATCACCTGAAAATTTCTAGTACCTGCTCTTCTACTTGAACGTGAATATTAAAAATGTAATATTCGATGAACACTCCAAATTTACGAAGATTCGCACACCCATATCGGTAATCTGCTTCGCCAACCAACTATTTTCAGTGAATACGCCAACGCTCAAAGTTTTTGACTCCATCTTCTACAGGTGGGCAACATCAAGGAGGGTCTTTTCATGCAGGCAGTTCCTCAATATCAGGCCAAATGACCAGTTCTGATGCATCTGCGGGTCATCAGGCAAGTTTGACAACTTTAGGAGTCTCTGGAAGCTCAAGCACCAAGGGTCAACTACAAGTAACAGGTAATTGACACTCGAAGGAATTTAATCTGCATTTGTGCTTATTTTGACTATTATAATAGTAGTGTCGTCCGAGTAAATGTGTGGACGAAATACCATCTACAGTCAAATTTGAGACCCATACAGCTTATATCCTATAAAAAGAGTGGATTGGCGCCAGTTTCCAGGACATTATAGGATAAACTACGAGGAACCGCCTGGGAGAGATAACATATCTGCCTCGCGTATCTTCTGTTTTCATTTGTTGGCCAACAACTGCACTATCTAAGCTTAGGTTTCAAAGGGTGAACGTAATTTCTGCTGTAAGCTGTGGGAAAAAGTACACGCAGACAAGCATTTTAGTTGGAACGTTGACCCAATGGTACGGTGTGTCCAAGTTCAGGAATGTGCACAAGCTCAACCAGTCAAGGGCATCTCATATAGGTTAGCTTTCCAAAAGGAGTGTCGATATCTGCGCTTAGTTGCGTTCTCAGCAAGGATTTAAACAAGGATTTAATGTCATGACTCGCTTGACGCCAGAACCACTCTTGGACGCCTCTCGCCGGCTAGGTCTTTCAGGCAGTAATATTACCTTTCAATTCCCTTGAAAGTTACTCTATATTAGTTTGATGAACGAGAAATCGAAGTGAAATGATAAAGTTTTGCGGTTAAAGTTGAGCAATCTCGTCATTCATGTATGACTCATCAGGCGTGTTCAACTTCAGGGGTGTCTACAGGCTCAGTCAGCCATGGACAGCTCCAAGAAACAGGTAGGTGAATTTTCGAAGAGTGGCTCCTATACTTGTGCATCTTTTCGTTGTCAACAAAATATATGCTACCTGATAAATGATCTGAGTTCTTGACTGAGATCACTCCAAAACCACATTTAGATTACGCTGCCGGCTAGACGATCATCAAGTAGTTCTTGAATTGACAGTTCCCATTACATTCTGCATATCGAATAGAGGAACGAAAAATCGGAGGGATAGCGGCATATCTTGTCCATAAAAATCATTAAAAAGCTGGTGAATAATGTATGACTCATCAAATGGTTTCATCGATTTTAGGAGTATCTACAGGCTCAACCAGTCAAGTACAGATTCAGCAAACAGGTAGGTTCATTTTCGAAGTGTTAGGTGTATCTCTGTGTTTCAGACAAAGGAGAGCTTGTTTTAGGCCAGAAAAATGCGGTAAATATCGTGCCTTATATACAATCAAATTTTATTTGCATTAAGTATGTATACTTACGCGTTCTCCAGCTGATTTAGTCACTGTAAAGACATGCGATTTTGTTCATCTCATGTAATAGATACCTTGAGTGTACGTAATGTCACAACGGAATGCGAAAAGTACATGGTTTGGCGGGTTCACTCGCCACCTTAGGCTGGTATGTTTCTTCGTGCACTTCAGTTGATTTGCACTTTTGTCATAATGACTACACTAAAACTACAAACTAGAAAATACGTTCTCCTATGCATTTCTTGCCTCATTCTCTCTTATATTCATGATGCCACGTCACGGCATTTGCGTTATTGCTTTCGTCATTTTAGCCTAGCATATACATCCGGCTGTATGCCATGCTAATACAATGACCAAGGCGCCTTATCAACCTATATATAATGAACAGGCCGTTGAAGACAACTGTAGCAGACATAAATGATGGATATGTCGCCAGATTCAACTTTTCAACAAGGGTGTATTTCTTGTTTACGAATTTCTGAAGGAGAGCAAGAGAATAGAAGAGTTCGCGAAGAGAACGAAGAGGAAGGAGGAGAAAGAAGGCATGTCAGATATTAGCGAGGCTAATGTTGTGCTGCAGGTGTGCAAAAATTTCTGAAGGTGACTTCCCTTGCACATGAGTCTTGACACCCCAATGCTGACCCTATGATCAGACGGGCTTTGTTTCTCCTTATCTATAAGAAATACTATCGTCTTTTTATCTAGAAAAATAGTATTTATAAGAAGTAATTGGCTTATCCGTGTAAGGTCACACTTAGTCCAACGCCTAATTCTCATTTTGAGAATATACATAGGCGTTCCTTTTGCTCTTTCGTGCAGTTATTTGATCCCGCGGTTGTTTCATGCACTGTTATTTTTGCTTGCCTATTATTTATTCGATATATGTATATCTTCATCTAGTTGCGCTTACAGGAAGTGCCTTTATAAAATGCGGTTTTTTGGCCGCATACTAGACTACGGCTCTGGGATTTCACAGCGTTAGCAAACTTTGTAACCTTGGCGAAGGGGCGCCCACTTGTGGCCCCGTCGCGGTGGTCTAGTGCCTATGGCACTCCCTGTTGATAAGAAGGTCTCGGGATCCAACCCTAGGCGTGGCTGCGGCATTTCGATGGAGACGAATTTCCAGGCTTGTGTAGTACACGATATCGGTGGCAGTTAAATGTCCCAAGGTGGTTGAAATTACCGGAGCCCCACACTATATTCCGAAGCGCTCCAAATTGTAGAAAGCGGTGTTATTGATGTTACCTTGAATATACTTGTCATACTGTGGACATTTGATTCGCGACATGTCCACGATGTTGGTAGATAGCAAACCTACAACATTGTACACTGGGTATTTCAACCTGTTATAAAACGACAGGCGTAGCACGGGGATAGCACCTCGAAAATGTCATCACTTACACTACAGCCATGTCTCAATGTTCATGACTTTAACTATTATTGATACCTGGATGAAAACTTATGTCATGGCTAGCCTGGGTGCAATAGCGATCGAAAATGCAATAGCGGCCTTTCTGGAACACGATTAATGCATATCAGTACTCAAGGTAATCAGATCCTTAATAACTCTTGAATTAAAATACAGAGATTCAAACGCGCCATTTATATCATTCGTAATTAGGCGCGGTCCCGCCATAGTAAATTATTGGCATTGGCTCGCTGACATGGTTGAAGGAATTTGTTCATTAAGAATGAACGTTACCTTCATCGCAGCGTCTGTTGTTTCAAAATTTATTTTAGAAGTTCCTTAATTCGAGCGCTAAGTAGTTGTTTTACAGTGCATACTAAATATTCTTCTTTATTAATAATTTTACATATGCAGCTGGAGCTTGCGGTGCGGCGGTGCAAACAGCTCTCTGCTTGTTTGAGGTGTATGCCATGTACGCGTACGACCCCATTTCAACGAAATGCTTCATGGTGTACGACTGTGCTCTCTACGGAAATAAGTTCGCCACGCTAAAGGAATGTCAACAAACTTGCGAAGGAGGTAAGCCAGAATGAGATCATATGAAAATAATTTTTGGGGTTATGTTTGTATTATTCTTCATTGACATTAAGAAGACTTAGAAGAGGCTTGTAGTTAAGTCTACTTTTGTCATTATGTCTTAACTGACTCAAGGTGTCATAATTCTAAACCAATTTGTCTCAGCGCGAATATGAGCGGCTGCACAAAGTACGCAACTTCCGACGTTTTTTGTCATTTACATTTTGATGAGCTGATATTCCGCATGAAATGCCAAGATTACGCGTACGATGAGCGAAAAGAACTTTCGTTTTCGAAATATGCAAATATACAAAAGCTTATGCAAGCATTATGTGAAATTGTACGGTGTGCTTTGTTTTACTTGATAGCTGGGAATATTTGCGTACTCGGATGACCTCCGCTTTGAGGGTCTCTAAATGAGCTGCAAAAGTGCATAAATTTAGGCTTCCTGGTATTCACGCCTGTGGGGATAGCGCAAGCTTATTAAGACAGTGTTTTCAGTTTGTTCTCTACCATTTGCGTTATGCCTATAGAAGAGGAGTTTTTAGAGTTCTCTTCTACCGAAGAGTGCTGTCAGATTTCGAAGGCTAGTCGACAGCGCACTGATGAAAGGTTTTACGTGAGGGCCTAAAAACAAGCTGAAGTTAACCACACGCCGTGGCGCCTGAGAAATCTAAAGGCAATGCAAATCGAAAGCGCACCTTCTACGGCCTATGTACTGCGAAGAAATTCACGCAAGACATGATTTATGTACAACCACAAACGCAACAATGCAGAGACTATTGGATATTGCGCTAGACCCGCAAGTTTTCTTTTAAACCATATGATGTGACAGTACTGCGCTCTGCACACACTATTATTCGTGAATTCCTACCTAATATCACCAAAAATAGTTCTGTCCGAATTTGGCGCGTTTCAGTTCAGTCGATGCATGCAGTATTGAGGCGTGCAAGAACTGTATCTGAATTCAAGTGCTCCCTATGTGAGCCAGGTTTGGCTTGTGATGGTTCCTGAACTCACAAAAATAATTTGTATGGTCTGAATTCCAGCAAGAAAATTTCCACGCTATCTTCCCAATGACCGACAAAAGATTATCAAGATGAATGAGTCCTCTCAGTCGATAATGCAATCTTCCGGCGTAGGTGGGGCAGTGTCACAGCTTCTGACAGGTGAGTTAAGAGCTACGAATTTCTTTATTAAAAAGCGGTTTCTTCTTTTTACTAGAACTCTGATGAAGTAAAACGTTTGGACGCAGTTCCGTGTGCTCTCCAGGAGGCATAGTTGCAAATAGAGAACGCCGGCCACATTAAAGTACTTCAAATGTTCCAGCTACTTCGACACGTAGAAGGGCATCGCAGCGGCGAAGACTATTTTATCTTTCATCGTGAAGTAACTTGCAAGGATATGAAATTATTTCAGTTATGGCAGTCATAAATTATTACCCTGGAAAAATATTATGTATTTTACCGCTGTCTGCATACTATTAAGAATCAAGAATATTTAATGCCTCTCCATAACAGTTACTAACACGATCACTGTGACAAAATTATTCGCTCCTTGTCGGTGCCTAGATATCTTACGGAAGTCGCCCAGGCTTTGGAAATGATCTTCTAATTGAAGTAACGTTTCTTTAATGTTGTGTGGCCTCACTTTTTTGTGCATTTTATGACCACACTCCCACAACGGGACACTTGAAGCTTTCGCTTTATTCAGAGGTGATTTGCGTTATGCGTTAATTCGCTCCGCTGCTTCACAGAATCCGAAAGGAAGGTTGCTCGGAGGTTGCATACTGCAAAACATGGTAAAGCCAAGGAGTGCAGTGGTATTTGCAATGTTAATGTGTACATACGAAATCACAGATATAAAACTAGCAAAAGTAATATAAAAGCAAAGACAGTGGCGAGCAGTATCAAAGCAGTACAAATTATGCTTAAATATTCGTACTATAAGATTATAGAACAAGCATCAAACAAATGGAAACAATGTAGTGAGGGCAACAAATGCAATAAGAAATGCAATAACAGCAAGGACGGGAATATATGCTCGAAATTTTAGCGACATCTGGAGAAACATTAGGTACAGTAAAACAAAAATGTCATATCATATCAGAAAAACTCTATACAGGAAAAGGTAATAAATTAAGGTATATATATATATTCGCCAGATACTGTTAAGTTTCAAAGGGCGGATTAACCGTCAGGAAATATACAAATCCTTCACTCAAGCATGCATCTTATGATAGATGTTTAAGGCTCAACTTGGCACTTTGTAGGTCGTTCCACTGCTCAATGGGACGTTGAAACACAGAAAAATCGAAAACTTACAATTTAAAGAGCCTAGAAGACATGCGCGAATGGTGCTTTATGCGGATTTAGGCCCTTAATTTTCATGAAAGCACGTGATCTTTATTACGCTATAGTTACTTGTGCACAGAATGCTGAAATATTGTTTTCCACATTGGTCGCGCTAGTATTACATCGTGTCCGAACTGTCCTAAGTTATACAGGAACCACACTGCATAAAATGGTAATGCCTGCACGATTATGTGCTTCTGAAATGCTTTTTACTCTATTGGCGAGGCCGTTAGTACATGCGATGAGTAAGTTCGCGAAATATCGGAGTTTTTCAATTCCGCTGTAAAAGGGCATCGTAATCGCAACGTGTGTCTCCATTTTTCACTATCTGCTGTGTGTCGACTTAAGGAACCTCATATGCATCTGCGGATTATATACGACGTGGCGAAAACATTTGTTCTGGTATTTACTTATTCCATATTCACCTGATAACTTTATCAAATCTGGAGATTATGCATGCACGAGTCAAGTGGCAATTGCGTATTAGAAAGCTATAAAGCCCATGAAGATGTTTGTGTCTAGTAGTACTTGCTGCAATGGAAAGTATTGTTGCTTTGTCAGTGCGAGCAATGGTCTCGGGTACCCCGCCAAGCCAGCACTACTTACCATGACCACGCAATTCTTAGCAAAATCTTAGAAAGTGCCAGGACAAGCTAAGAGACAACGCGCTATTAGTCCAAGCTACGCCCATTTTTTTGTGCCGTTACGAGTGTCACTTTGTTCTTGCACAGCAACTGCTGCTCACGGATGTTTTCAGGATTACGAAGGACATTCTTGCCCGCACTTCGTCATCTGCCCATTCTTTCACGTAGCGTTGTTTTACGTATAGGTTTAAACGCACTTGTATAGTGGATACATACCCTACGTAGGCATCACAATACCGAAACTGGAACATTCACATTATTTCTTGCGACTGAATTTGTGCAGGTCAAGCACAGATCGTCGGGAGCCACGCAAGTTTCGGGCCAGCAACATGAATTCGCATCTACGCAACAGCAAGCTACCGCCTCGCAGTCAACGACAACTAATGAAGTGACAGCAGCACTGACAGCCATAGGAATCGGTAACATTGATTAACTTTTCTTCGACAATGGTCTCCTAGATCTGATTTCCGAAGTTTTGCAGTGTAGGAAAAATCTTGTTATTCAGCTTTCTCGTTCTAGCAAAACTGACATTTCACCGCCAGCGACGGTGAAATGTCAGCTTTTACCTGCGTTTACAAATGAGCGAAACTTGCACAATGTATTGTCAAGATTCCGAGACTACAATTTGCACAGCTGGAAAAGCAAGAATCACTTACTGTGTATTTTATAGCAAATAATGTTAATTTCTATGTAAATAATTGTGCAGGCACTTGATCTGCGACGTGCTATCTTCCTCCATAAAATTAATCGAACTCTCCATGTAAATAACCTATACTAGTTGCACGTTTGGTACAACCGCTGCAAGCAAGGAAATATTCAGATATTTCTTCCGAAACTCCAAACATGCAATGTCGCACCTAACGCAGGGATGGTATCTCGAAAGCTGCCTTGCGTAGGGACGTATTTCTCCGAGAAAGCGCATAAACAAACATTATATAACTGAAAGTGTAGTTTATCCTTCGTGATACGTACGTTGTTATTACCGCCCGGAAAAGGCAAAAGTCCCGTGTACAGATGATGGCGTCGTGCCGCAAAAAGTCAACAAAGCAATGGACATGACATAGAGCCTTGACAAAGGATGTTCACGGCTTTATATTTCTTTTTCGTGGGCACAATGTTCTTTTACTTTTACCACTGTGCAGTTCTATCTACTTGCGTTGCATGCGTTCAACATGCTCGACACGTAAGCCACCGCTGTCAAACCTCATCTTGTTTTTCCTTTACATTTCTCGGTTGTTGACCACAAATAGTTAGCAATTCAACGATGGTTCCGTTAATATAGAGCACTTAGGTTGAAACAGATGAATTATATAAGCATTGATAAGCCGGAGGATTGACCACGGTTGCTCCAAATTTTTTGATTTTATTATACATATGGATTTCTTCGAAACACAAGTTCTGGTTTTTATTTATACTTTTCTATGGTTGTCAAGGTTGCTTCACGTGGCGGTGGTAATCTTGGAGCTGAACGCCATTTCGGACAACATTCCAAACCAGAAACCACTGTTCATCGCTAGTAATTATGTTATGAAGTAAACATAGTTATCAAAAAAAGGACAATTGGCATATATTTAATGTTTTTCCTTACATCCTAAACGTTTCAGTTTCACCGCTTTTGGACATGTATGAAACGAGACACATATTTCATGATTCCCTTGTGTTAACAGCTCCAAGGTGCTGATTTACGCGTATTAATGAGTATTTAAAATATACGCATAGGTCGGCCGCATCACGAAGGCCAAAAAGTGAGCGGGCCAGAGGTTTCTCGCGCCTCAGGAAATATCCTAGGTCCAGGGACTCGGACGGAGTCAATTATCTTTGGAGGAACTGGTATGAATCACACAACCACAGCTAAGTGAATATAATAGGAGATCTACGTCGCTTCAAGGACCCTTATTTTGGGAGAGATATGGAACCATAGAACGCTAAAAAGCACATGCGTCGTGGAGTTTCGATGAAATGTCAGTGCAGACGCATACAAAAACGCACAATGCTGGGAACAGCGCAAACACGCGACAGCTACTATGGTACTATAGTTTTCTATTATTACAACTTTATGAAAAGATTAGTGGAGTATTTTCGAGGGCACCAACCCTTGCGACACGTTTACAACAGCCCTGCTTCGGAACTCATGTTCTTGTTAGAAAACAAACGTAACTGCGTGACCACGACGCTGTAAACGCGAATATACCTCGTATTTTCAATAGGAGCGTTATTTCAACAGCATAAATGATTGTCAAGAGTAAACGCAGATGCCAGTCATTTATTTCAAATTAGCTCTGAAGCCTCCAATTAGGGTGGGATCATGTTCGTCATAGGAGCGTTGCCTAACCTGTTTTCAACTTTAGCTCCGCAAACGGGTCGATGCCACCGACACTTCAAACATCAAAACCACCAGAAATGTCTCAAGCGAAATTTATAGGCGATAGGAAGCGTCCATTATACCCTAGAATATACAGGCCCTGACATATTGTGCAGACCGCTCACACAACGAGCTATGCCTTCTCTAGAAATTCCAAGAATGTGCACAAAAACTTAAATATATTATCTGAACATAAGCATGAACATATGTCCATATGCCCTATCTTCTTTATCCTGCGTGCTTGTAACCAGGGAGAGACCGGCATGAGACCCTGTGCAACAATGACTAGTTAGGTCTTGAGCAATTTGCGAGTTAAATTGGGCCTTCAGCATATTTGAGAGTTAAATTTAACGTCTGTAATAATGGCGGCAGAAAGAAATATGGCTACCGGATCCCGATGGGACACCCTTCAGTGTAGCTAGATGGAGAGACTGTGGAGGCATGTGCATTAACGCCGAGAAGTTAGGCTCTATATGTAAATCTCCCCGTATAGCAAAAAGATATGTGTATGTCTGTGGCCTAGGCCACGCTATTTTCGTGGTTATATATTTGCTTCTTGCCGCCACTGTCACTCTATACGTAATTGTCTTACCATAATTGCACCCTTAGGACAGCTTACTCTGTTGTTGGTTCTGAACACACAAGAGGCATACAGTCCCCTATTTGATATTGATTGGTTAGGAGGAACGCGCACAGTTGTTTTTGTATAGCTCGATAGCCAAAGCTTGAAAATAATTTCACATATACTCATGTCAGCGTGAAAACATGAGCTTTTTATAGCTGCTAGCATCCGTTTCCAAACGTACATCTTTCATATTTTCGCAGGACAAAATGCAGTGGAAAAATCGACTGTGAGTGGAAAACAACTCTCCCTCCAAGCAGGCCAACTGAGAACATTGGAAGAGCAACAAAAGTACTTGAAAGAACTGAAACTTCCTAGTGTAAAAGTGACGAAGTCTAAACGGCCATCAGTAGGTAAGTGCCTTTCATGCGACCTATTAGTATTTCTATTTTCTTCTATACTGTCCGACTTAACATCTCCGGGCATATTGGTATATGCGAGGCAGCAGCTATAGGCTTGAAACATAAAATTGGAAGCCGAGCTAGCTTCACCAGTTACTTCTCGACGTTCCGAAATAGGGACATGCAAAGAATGATGCGAGGACGGAAAGGGAAACATATAATGTAATTCCACGTGTTTCTCTTTCCATTCTCGCACGCTCACTTGTTGTAATGGAAGACGCAGAACCATAATCCTAATAGCGAACCATAGTGAAGCGCTGTGTTGACCAGTGATGAATATGCATGAAATCCTCATCGTTATGGAATCATTGCGCGTGCACTTCTCTGCACTGCACGCTCATGCCTTTCTCTTGTGTTCATGCTCTCATCCCACTACTACATAACGGCGAGACATGTATGCTAAGGTAGCCGGAAAGACAAGTGAGGGGAGGAAGAGGGGACAGCGTAGACCATGGCAGAGTCTTCGGCAGTGTAGTGCAGCAGGGAGTGGAAAAGAGAGGTGAGGTTGTGGAGCAATGATGCTAGGGTGAGAAGGGGAAAATATTGAGGGGAGAGCATGGCATAGTTTTGTACAGTACAGGGCAGCAAGGAGAGGGAAAGGAAAGTCCGTGTGAGGAGGCGGAATGAGAAAGTGAGATGAGGCTGACGAGGAGGGAAAGTACGCGGGAGAGGGTACAGCATACAATAATCTTCTACACTGCAGTAACAAGAGCTGCGAAAGATGCGCACCTCTTGAGGCGAGGATGCGGAAGAGTGAAATGAGGAGTGGAAAGGGTAAGTAAATAGCATAGCATAGTCTTGAGGAGTATAGTGTTACAAGGAGAGAGAAATGAAATTGAGGGTGAGGAGGAGGGGTAGGAAAGGGAACTGAAGGTGAGTAAGTATGAAGTGAGAGTATGGAGGAGGGTACTAAGATGCGGAGACGGTACAGCATGGCAAACTTTTGTACAATATAGTGTAGCAAGGAGAGCAGAAAGGGGAGTAATTATGTGGAGGAGAGAAAGGTAGACGGGAGAGCCACCAGCCACGCTGTAACCTCAACCTAGTCAAACTTGGAACTCACCGCCTTTGCCACGTTTAACCCTTGAGTGACTTAGCGCTAGCTTCGCAATTCACTTAGTGTAACATTTAGATGCTATGTATTGTCACCAGCAAATATTTGTCATAGAAATAGGCGTCCTATTTATTTAAGGCGAACTTGTGCCGGTCAAGCAAAAACGTAACATTCGGCACAATCTGGTCAAAAATAGAACGAGAGAGGCGTTCTATTTGATGTGTACAGTATAAAGGTTTATAAGCGGGAATACGCTTGGTTCTGTCACTACAAGTTATATATTGCGTCCTAGCGAATGTAATTTGTTTTTAGTTCTACAAACGAGCAAAACAAACCAAAATGTTTGGGGATGGTCGGTGATTGCTAGACACCGTCATAAAAAATGTAGAGATTCTCCAACTTCCTGGTTTGATAGTTATATAGGAATAAACCTTTTTAGAAAAAACAGAGACCTAGTATGCCTGTTCTTTGTGAGTGTGATTACATATTTATCACGAGTAATTTGGAATATCATTTCTTTTCCACGTGGTGTAGAGGGCAAAAAGCAGCCAGTTCTTGCACAATGTAATCACAATTTTTTTCTACTAGTAGAAGACGTCTCCTTAGTGGGCGCTCAGCTACTACTCTTTAGAACAAGGAAGGAGTTCCAATTCGGTAACACTTCTCAACGGGCCCGGATCCCGCCGCAAATCCAGAGAGCACGCAACGCGCTCAGCCTCACGAGGGCCTGTCTTATGTTGAATTCCAATGGCGGAGTCGGAGCAGCCGACTGACTCCGCGAGCGAGCACTCGACTCTGGCGTAGAGCAAATCCTCCAAATCCGCGACTGGAACGGAACCCGCGCCGCTGGAGCAAGGCGAAAGCCGCCGACTTACCCACGATACCTTGCGCATGGTCTCTTGCAGAACACCCTCTCAAACTCCTGCTCGTAAGCGTAACATTCAGCGTCACTGTCAGTGTCCAAAGAATCACTCGTGCGGGAACTTGAGCTTTACGACTCGGAGCTGTCGCTGTCGAGTAGCAGAAGCAATGCCGCACGCTTTTCCGAGGCACTCGTGTAGCCCATGCCGTCCGCCATTGCCGCAACTCGCGAGTCGCGACCGGCGGCGGCGCCGCGCCCGCAAACGGGCAAGCGTGTTAAAGGAAATGCGTCTCGCAGAGTTCCGGTCCACTCCACCGATTTTGGCGGAGCAGCTTTTCCTGCTCCACGGAGCAACTCCCGCTCTGAATCCCCTCCGGCTCTCTCATTGGAACTCTCGACTCCCGTCCTCACTCTGTCATTGGAACACACTTGCTCCGAAAGGAGCAGAAAAACTTGCTCCGACTCCGCCATTGGAATTCAACATTAAGCTGTTGAAGGGAGGTGCCTACTGCACATACATAGCACAGTAAATAATGAATTAATAACACGTATATCATTAAATATTGCCACCTCTGTATTGATACTTGAAGGAAAATTCGCGAAGCAGGATTAGTTAGGCCCTATGGACGCTACGTTGTTTATGATCGCAAGACCCATCGAATACCGCTACGATTCCGGGCGAACAAGGTTTGGGCTACTGAATCAATTTCAATTTCTTTTCGCCTCACAGAGCCACAGATAACGCAATGGCTACGCTGTTTTGACTGATGCACAGTGGCCTAACCGGTAATGGATCGGTAGCATTAAAACGGCCACGTTATCCAGGTCATACACAGAGCTTTCGTGCGAGTGGTTTCAGCTGCCTGTTGCATACGGCCTGTTGCATACGTCATAATTGGAGATCTATGGAACAGGTTTTTGATCGAGAGGCTTTCACAGGCTTATTGTAATGATTACCGATAGTTCAGCCTTTGCGGGTTTGCCATAGTAGCCACTTAATAATCATGCTCACTTGTGCAGTCACTGCCTCGTGTATAAAATGGACACCTTTGTGCCCACTGTGGTTAGTTCATCTGCAGTGCGTGTCTACTTCTACAAAGTAGTGAAAGCTTATTCTGAAAGGAAAAATAAAAGCAGATGGCCAAGCAGTAGGTCACGTTTACTCTCTAGAACATTCGCTTGCCCTACATTTTCAAGGTAGGGGAACGGCCCGTGATTTTTATCATTCTCTAAAGCTTCTAACCAGGCCGTCTCTTACAAATACTTCATTTCGTAGAACTATTATTTTCCCAAGGTTTACGAAACGCCACGTAGGTTTGCTTGTATGCATCTGAGATTGTAAAAACCTTAGTCGCAACTTTTTTGAACTGACGGAGACGAGTTATGCATTTGCATAAGTAGCACTTACTTATACGAAGTGGCACGGCTAGGTTATTTCTTGATAATATTGCGGAGTCGTTTTCTTAGTAAGTCACATTTATTTATTTCCCTTTACTTCAGAGAAAGACTGCTTGTTCGAAGCGCCCGAGACGCTAAGGAACGATTGCCGCAGGAAGAGATGGTACTACCATAGTAAAAGTCGTTCCTGTCGTCCTACTTGCAGCAGAAAGGCACCGTTCTCAAATGAAGTAGCATGCGATGGAGTTTGCCGATCTTGTGAGTACTTTTAACATCTATGTCTGGGGCACTACACAAGGGAACATCGGACAGCTTGTGCGCCTGCAGTCATTTCGCTAGCGGTACGGCCAAGTACGGCTTTGCTAAGTGCTACTGGAGTCGTACCTGTAGTGGATGCTAGTACCACTTAGTGGTAATCTCAACAGGCTTTACGTCGCCTGTTGCGATTATTGACACAGTGGTATGCGTGCGCTACAAACGTAACTGGTCTAAAGCATCTTTTTGTGAGCTACCCATGCGGTTCTCATGAGGTAAAACATTACCGGGGAACGGGAATTCTGCATTTCCGGACCATTGCAAGTATTAGGTTATCCCGTTCTGAATTGACACACATATGAGGTATCGACAAAACTTCTTGCCAGTGACACTGCTAGCAGAGATTTTATGCACCCCCCTCTTCTCGACACCAATTTACTCACTCCTGTGGAGGTTGTGGGTCTAAATACCTTGATGGTGGCCCTCTACCTGAAGTCCGTTTGAGGGCCACGATATATATATGAAACAAGAGAGTATTGGCAGAGTGGGTGTCCATAAAGCAGCAGCATATTTCATAATTGTTATGGTTCTAGTATATCATGCCATGGCCTATTGGCTTTGTTTATCCATCCCATAGCTAAAACAGGCATTACGAGGCTCTAAAAACTATTACTTTCAAATCCACCATTCTGCCCCTTTTTAGGCTTTATTTCATAAATCTCTAATATCAAAGTGACTATTGTAAATACTCAAGTGCTTTAAGGGTCCCTATATCTGGCTTCTAGGCTAGGCGACAGCCAAAGAAGAGTGAAATACACGACGTGTTTCAGGCAATCAGGGCACAACTGTAAAGACAGGTTGCTGAAGTTTCACAAAGAAAGGCATTGGAATGCAGGTTTTCGTCCCTCACACAATAGTAACCATCCTCCTGAAAAATACGGTAGATAGAGGCTCTCTTGGAGAGGTATGCCTCGTATTGGCACCTTAAGGCAATTTTGTTAAACGTGCCTGTGCAGAGCCAAGTGAGATAGATTTTCGTATAGTGCCCAAGCTTCAATATAAACTTAGATAAAATTTCTCATATCACACGTAACATATTTGTTGTAACAGGACCCCAGTACACTATTGTGGCGCGCAATGAAATGCGCGAAGCACACAGCAGCTTCACGATTTGACATGAGAAGGGACAATTCTTTTTGCGAGGTCAATACCGTACAACACGCCTTTTCTTTTAGATTAACGAACTTTATATGAGCATATACATCAGTCCAATTTCGCCTACTGTCATTACAGTACATGAGACGGGTGTGAAGTGAAAGGTGATGTCTGATGATTCGTTGCCTTTTCCCTCACAGTGCAAGCTTGCGATTTCCCCATGGCTGGTATGCTTTGCCTGTTCCTTCCGGTTCATAAAGTATACGTTTACAACCAGAACACGAAACGATGTTTCATGGGTTATGACTGTTCTTACTTCGGAAATAAGTTTCCTACAATTCAGGAATGCGAGGAAACCTGTCGAATCTATGAAGGTGAGTGGATTCTGTTAAACTTAGTGCAACTGTATTTACTTTTACTTTTTTTGAAGAACCACGCTGAAAAAATTTTAAACTATTTATCAGTACGCTCTTTCCCGGCATATTGCAGCGATTCATATTATATTGCTTGATTTCGAGAAAGCATTCTAACAAGTTTTTCATCATAAGTCGCTTATTAAATTAAAAGCAATCCTGGAAAATGATTCTTTACTCGCATGGATCCGAGCATACCTTTCTCCATAGACACGAAAGCGTTTCTGTAGATGACGCAATCTCCACATCCCCTCCCCCCCCCCCCCGCCACCCTTTAGTTCACTCCGGTATACGGCAGGGCTCCATCCTTGGCTGGCTCCTGTTTTCAGTATATATTAAGGATGTAGTCTGCGACATAACCATTAAAATAAGATTTTCGAGACGACTGTGTCCTTTATCACGTGATCAATGACCCTAACGACCACATAACCCTAAACAAATCCTCAACAAGATACACTATCGGTGTTTTAGTTGGCAGATGCACCATTAATCCAAAAGAAACTGTCGCAATGAGAGTTACACGCAAAAAAAAGTTCATTTCCTTTCACCTATTGCGTCAACAATAATTGTATATCTTTCGTTGACAGCTAGAAATACTTAGGTGTTATAATTACCTCTGAGTTAAAGTGGAACGAGCACAAAGGGTACACACAAAAAACGCAATGAAAACTCTTGGGTACTTACGCAGAACCATTGGAATGTCTACCAAGGAAATTAAAATGTCGGCGAACAAAACTTACGTGCGACCCATACTACACAATGCGTCTCCTATGTGGGATCCTCAGACATAAGCAAATATTAAAAAGCTAGAACGCGCACAAAGAAA
The DNA here is from genome assembly GCA_013339685.2 of Hyalomma asiaticum. Classification (NCBI taxonomy): domain Eukaryota; kingdom Metazoa; phylum Arthropoda; class Arachnida; order Ixodida; family Ixodidae; genus Hyalomma; species Hyalomma asiaticum. The sequence continues at coordinate 53,570,095 of CM023488.1, forward strand.
ATTACTGAGGTTTATTTCCAACGCTTATAGCAGAAACACATCCCCTTACCCTCTATGGAATTTCCTACTTGGAACCCTTGGTGCGCAGGTGCGCGCGTGAAAGACTGAAAGTGTTCTATCAGATCTATCACAATAACCTAAGAATCGATAAAGGTAAATATATTGTACCTTCGAAATCACGTATAACATGCTCGTACCATAGCAAGAAAGCCCAAGAATTTTCATGCAAAACCACTGCCTGCCAAAAATTCTTCTTTCGCTGAGCAGCGCGTAGTTTGAACGCCCTGCCAGACGAAGCTCTAGCATCCACAACGCTTTCTTCAATCATGAATGCGATAGCGCATCTGCCAGTTATCTTTTGAACGCGTTTTTGTTTTGCTTTTTGTCGTTTTTTATTCACACAGCATCTAATCTCTACTGTGTGTCTGAGTTGCATTACTTTCCTTTGTTCAGTGCTAGCCCGATTATAACACATTTCGCTGATTGTGTCCATACATCAATTATTCTCGCCTTTTTTATCAACAAAACTCGCCCATATTTAAAAACAAGGAAATGAGAAAGAGAAATTACTGTATTGACTTATGTATTCAATGTTCGTAAATTTCTATTTTCCGTCCATGTTTTCCCCCGGTAATATATTATCAAGTGTATCTGTTACCCACTCCTGTCAACGACTTCGCATAGAAGTCGACCCTATTGACCAAGTAAAGAAATAAAATGACGTTCCATTTTTGCCTGCTTGTTTACTAGGTGATGAGGTCATGAAGTGTCGAATAGGAACTCTTTCAGACTACCTATTTTATTCTAAATTCTTATTATAGCAAAAGTTTTCCTGCTATTCAATTTTGATTCAAATAATTGCCTCCGACAAATGCTAGCTCTTCAAAAGTTCTTTACCTTTAGAAAATGAACAGAGCTCGGGCTTGAGAACTTTTAGATTTTCTCTTACCTTTCACCAATCAGCTGCTCTACTTGACTATGCTATTTTTAAATGCGCTGCTTTCTATCCCGCATGTTATTGTCGAACTTGAATGTTTCAGACATGTACGTATGTCTTCTGTGGGTAATTTCGTTTGTGCATTGTGAGCCGCCTAAACATATCCTACAAGTATGGCAGCTGCTTCAATTACTTATCTACTGACTTTAGTGCGAGTGACAAACATTTAAAACAAGTTGAATCCTTCTACAGTCATAAGGCACATAAGACAGGTAATAACTAGTAAGTATAATACAAGTACCCACTGTGTATGTTGTTTCTATAGATCCCAGCTGCAAACTCTGTCAGACAATAAGCCTTTCTTGTGTTTGGGTAGGTTACAATGATACGTAAAATGCATATTTTAGTTGGGCCTTGACTGACATAGCCAGCATAAAATTCAAACACCTGCAGTGCATACCAACTTGCCACGTGCCGAGCACTACGGTATGAGCCACATGCAAATGCAGTACAGTTATTCATTACGTACACGTCGACTGTGTCGTGTTATGGTTCCAAAGATGACTCATTCACGTTCGTAGTACATTTGTTCCCATTATGCAAATTCGGTGTGCACTGGGGGAACGAGACGGCCAGCAGAGCACCGAGACGTAGGCGTCAAGATAGATAGATAGATAGATAGATAGATAGATAGATAGATAGATAGATAGATAGATAGATAGATAGATAGATAGATACCGTCAAAATTACTCATGTTTGCGAAGAAATGCTTTGCATTTAAAAGCTTGTAATATTATTTACGTCTTACCAGCGATAGCATTGCTAAACAATTGGCCGCGAGTCTGTGTGCTTCGCTGCAAATGTCGCCGAAAGACGATAGTCTTCTGCCGGCCGTACTACGCTGCCTGAGGTATGGACACCATCTGGCAGCGCAGTCGGGAAGCATGAGTTTGTGCAGATCCCTGGGCAACTGCCAGGTGGTAGCAGCAAATCGTCGGCAGAGGCCTTTTTCGTGCACAGCGTCGTATTTTTAGCAGAGCCTAAGAAACACTAGGTTCTTTAGAATTATGTACCTATGTATTTTTTTCTAGTAAAAGACCACACCACGTAATACTTACGTAATGATGTTGCGCCTCAGATATGCATAATATTTGCTTTTTGATCGACAATCTTCACAATTATAAATTCATGTACCAGTTCAAGATGGCTGCTCGTTAGGCAAGTGCTTAAAGTTTCACCGGGTGGCTGAATCATGTGACAGACAGACAAACAGAAAGGTAGAACAAAATTTCTCCGTTTAAGTATCCCAAAAAAGACTGTCGTCTTTAAAAAGCCTTGTAACGGGTCTTGCGCGTCGACCTGTAAATTGACATCGAAACGTGGGCCTTCATATGTGTTAGGAGCTTCTAAATGGCAGTGTCGCAACTTTTCAGCCATTGTGCTTTGCTTTTTATAGGCAGTGGCAGTACACATAGAAACTGTACCTAGGAACGCTCAGTTTATTCACTGCTTCTTCGCAAATAATTGTAACCAAATTATACAAAGAGAGTGTAATTTTGCGTGGATAACATCCCAACGTTCTCACGAAGACAGTTTGTCTGGTCTGGTGTAGATATTTACAGCAGCTTCACATTAAAGAACTCATGCTTTTATTTGCTGTATATTGTACAGCGAATGACGCAAATATCTATATAATGGTATTATTAGTAGTACCGGCTAGATGAAACGCCAACTGACCGATTTCCCCAGCTAGTAACTCTGCTAAAAAGTGAGCTTATAGCGCGATGACGACTGATCATTCTTGAGTTATGTATTCTTCAAAAATTTCCTCAAATTATACACGAGCAGGATGCCTCTGCGCCTTACGGTGCGTTCCGCGTTCCATACAATGTGTACAGTACGTTTGGAGGCATAGGGTATGTGTGACAAGTGGTTTGCTCTTGACCCATGGGCTTGAGCTCTTTTATTCATTTAAACGTGAAGGGATGAGAAGGAACGGTTCATCGCTATGCAATATGTTGTATAGTTTCCTTTGTGGACCCGATCTTAGTCCTACACCATACAGTTACACCACGAAAAGGAAAAAAAAAATGAGATGCAGATTTCTTCTGGTAGGTAACGCATTAAAACTAAGTTATCGAACCTGCAGGAACAACACAATGATCAAATTTAGAACAGCCTGAAGAATGAAGAGGTAACCAGCGAAGAAAAAGGTTTTATTAGCAGTTGTACGTCATAACACGTTGTTTGCAGGATGCGCTGTCTACGTAAAGCTTTTCACAGAACACGTCACGACAACTTGACATTAAGGGACAATAATCGGCTGGGAAGGTACCACACGTGATGCTTGGAATGTTGCCAATTTCACCTTCGCAACGATTACTTTAAAGAAGATTATCTGGTAGCTGTCTTTAAGCTCTGCGTATTTGTTAAGTTGCGGCCAGGCCCATAAACCGATGAGCTGCTGAATACTTTTCGGGTTTCTGGTTTCTGGTTCTGATAGCTATCCTTGAGGCAACTAAAATAAGCAATGTGTGCTATGTAATTTTTCACTCTACCTCAGCCTCTTTACCGCTACTATTAGGAAGCATCAACTGCTACATTCTCCTGGCAAGTGGCTTCTGCGGAAACCCGCAAGGCGGAGTATCGGTTATGAAGGGAAAAATTAACATTCACCCGTTTCTGGGAGAAAGCTGCGAGGAAGTCCATGCAGATTTCTAAGAAATAAAGACCTCTTCGTTCAAGAAAATTCTTCCCGGTCCTGGTATTTTGGTCGCTATGCCAAATGAGCTAACGAAGTGACCAGACTCTTACAGCGCACGGGCTTATTGATCAACTATTTGAAGAACGAGGACATGGGTACGGCAGATGAGTTCCGCTCGTAGCTTTGTGCTGAAAGGTTAGACGCTGATGATCCTCTCCCCTCAATGATCGTTACTCCGTCTAGCGGGTTTCTGCAGAACCTGTGTGTGATATTCATGCCCACGTGCTTCGAGTTGTAGATGGTAGAGCAACCGCCCCGCAAAGAGGCATCGGTAGCTTGTTCAATCTCTGGAACAGAACGGTTTGTATACTAAAATAGAAACTGATTTATGTTTCAATGATTGAAGGTACGTGTAAGTGTGCGCAAAATAAGTGTGGGCTTACTTCACGCCACACTGCCCAACGACTAAATAAGAGTAATTTTATTTTTACTGTTCTTGTGGGAAAACGTGTGCGTCCGAATCTGTGCTAAGTTTTTTATAGCATGAAAATGTACTGCAAGCTAGGTAGGCGTGAGAGAGAGAGAGGCCGAGAGTTCTTTATTGAAAGGCAGAGAATTTAGGTCGCGTTTAATTATCGTTTACATTCTACTCTGTGTGGGGAGTGCAATTGGAGAGACAAAGACGAGAAAAAAAGAGGCGGAAATGCAGTGAATAGAAGAAAGGGAAAAACTGGCCACTCTCTTTCTCACGAATGACTAATTGCATCTAACGAGAGCATTTGAAGTTTGCAGCGTCCTACAGCGAAGTTACAGACTGCGTTGCGTGATGTGCGTATGTGATGGTGACGCAGAAAATTAAAGCTTGTCGACTTGGCCTATACTGCGTAAATAATGTAATGAAAAGTTAATGGTACCTCTCTATTGGCAGGGCAAGCTAGGCGTCCTAAAACAACGTGAGTTGAATAAAGGGTCTCTGTGATTGCACGCAATATTCATAGAAAGCACGTTCGTCGTCATATACGCTCGGCACTCAATCCAAATATGCTCTACTGTTTCAACAGAGCCCCAGTTATTGCAGTGAGGGCTTGTCTTTTGATCAAAACGGTACCGTAAATATTTCACATAGGCAATGTTCAGCGGAAGCCCATGATATGAAGTTGCAGAGGAAGGTTAGATTATAGTATTGATTTGAGAGGTCTCGGTCGAATGAGTATTTAGGAAAGGTTGACGTGTGTCGGCAACTTCCATAGCCAGTCTTTTCTTCGTAAGCGAATCGTTTAGCCATTTGGGAAGCATGACTTTTGGTGAAATCGCTTGTAGATTTGTTATGGTTACAGCGGTGTGGTGAAGTGTGTGTTACTTTAAATTTAACTGCCTGCGTTGGTCAATAAATGTGGTTTATGAAAAAAACCTCCTTGTTATTGCAGAAAGAAACCATGTGAACGGTTCTATGAAGGGCACCCCACAAGCAACAGGCAACAAAGATAAACTCATTTCTAAAACAACTCGTGAAGCCATATATCCACCAGGTCTACCTTCTCGGAAACGACGTCCTGGATCTCAAGCGAGCAATGGTGAGCGAGCTTTGGAGAACGTTGTCTACACTTATGCATCTTGACCTGACAAAGTTCAATCTTGTCGCAATATGCGTGTGTATATTTTCGTCGCCACGGTCCTGGGTGGTCAGGCCCCTGCTCCCCGCACTGCGCGATAAATGACAAAATGGGCTCGTCTTTGGGACCGCAATACGATTCTGTCGCTATCTTGTTTGAAAATTCAGGCGGGAAACACTCTGGTGCTCAGTGCCTGGTTTGTGGCGCTGCAGTGCGGATTTACTCAGTAGAATTGCGCGTCGCTTTCTACGGTCATGCGTAAGCGCTAACATCTTCGGCGGGAAAAAGGTAGCCGCTCTACAGCTATGTCGTGCTGAATACTTCGATTGAATGACCGGCGTTTTCTTGACCGTGTACCTGTATATGTATACGTTCGTCAACCACACAGTAGGGATCATGTCGGACAGATTGATGGGACAAAAATAAATATTCATAATGCTCATACTCATAGCATAGCATTGCACACAGCATGTAAGTTGACTGACGCATTTGACAACAAATCACAAAACGAACAAACGCCGTTAGACGATCAAAAGTTGAAACAAATGCGTAATCATACCAAAACCTCACATGACCACAACGTTCCACAAATTTTTGATTGGTGATAGCTCCTAGCGTTTGCCGACTTTGTTGGCTTCGGTACGTAATAGGTGTACAGAATCACGGGTCCTCATCACGCTTGTGCCTGTTTCATGATACGTAACCAATGCATGTATGAGCCACGCATCATTTTCTTCCTCTTTTCTTTCTATGTGTGGCCCACACCTACCTAATCCTCGTTTATAGCCGCTTATTTTTGTTGAGGTTACGTAATATGCTTAGCTGTATCCTCAACTTCCACTTCGCTGGCGTGAACTCCAGTGCACTTCTTGAGAAATATAACACCACTGAATGCTAGCACCTAGAGATGTTATATCTGATTTCCTCTGTATGCGCAAAAACAAAAGAGTATGTAACTTAATTTGCAAAACGGGCAGGTATTTTGAGGCTTACTGGTGCACTGGGTAAGCTCTGCGCCATTAACGTGGAGTTTTCTTCATTTTTTAGGTAACCTAAAGTTATTATGGAACAGAAGTTTTTCACTGCTTTCCCCTTGATTTGTCCTAGCGCGAAAGCCTCCCATAAAGAAACGGCAAAGTGGACATCCGTTCGACAGTAAAAATGGAGCTCCTTATTTGCCTAGAAATTAGGGACTAGTGAAGCTTGGTGTCTACGAGTGTTTTTTTTTCCTTTTCTTTCTGCATATTCATCCTGCTTTTGTTCTCCCTTCTCGATTATTTCCCACTTCCTTGTTTGCTTGTTGTCATTGTTGGTCTCTTGCTTTTCTGATTTCTTTGTCTTTATTTTGCACCTTTCTTCCTTTCTGCCATTCCATCTGTCCTTACTTCCTGTCCCAGTTTCTTTTACTTTCTTTTTTCAATGTTTCTCTCGTTCCTTCTTTCCTTGGTATAAATTCCAAAGAATACAGATAGCTCCAATATGTTGATATCTTCATTTCCCGAGCGTGCTAGGAAGAGCGTGAACGGCTTACGGGCTCGAACGTTGCAATTTAATGCTGTAAGCGCAGTAGAAGGAGTATGAACGCACCACTTTCACGATAAGGACCTTTTTCTCGTGCACCTACGACACGGACACTTGTGAGGCACTAGAGGCTTTGTGCAAGAAAAAAAGTACGCTGGAACAGCAAGTTCGCATTTGTAGTGCTTGGTATGAGAACTACGGAAGCGAAGGGCTGTTTAGAGTCGAGAGCTATCTCAGGGATGTAGCATACATTAAAGCGTTCGCGTGGAAGGCGAATAATTCCACCAAAGGTGGCCTGGCCAAAGTAGTAGAAGACGAATGGCTTTTGCCAAGAAAAACAGATTTTGGTGGAAACAACTCTTTTCATTTGCTAAATTTTGTATGTTTAAAGGAGGAGAAGCGCGAGGACAGAAATGATAAAGTAGGTACAGGGAGATTAATCAGACATGACCACGGGTGGCTAAATAAATCAGCTATATGCTCGTTAGTGAACTGCTTTCCCACATTGTTGTTCTCTCAGTTAATTTATTGAAACACAAATGACACCGAGGTTCTCTTTTATTTTAACAACATTAAAAGGCTGCTTTTTGTAAAGTAACATGGAAAGTTTCATTTGAATATGTTTTTAACCGGAATTTTTTATATTTTTTCCAATAGGCTGTAGGCTAGAATTCCTTGCACGGTATTTTCTTAAATTTATCGCTCGTTGCAAGGCGGAACACGAGCATTGTTCTCATTACATTGGGTGCAGGAAAGTAAAAAGAAAACCGCTCAGTTGCTAGAAGGTACCTCAATACCAATGGTTGCTTCAGGTTGTCTTGGATCCGCGAGGAGAGGTATAAGAAAAGTCAACACAGTTTGCAGACATACTAGTGTTCGCTGACAAATGTTTGCCTTCATTGGAATTCTCAAGAGTTGCTGGTCTTCGTTGGGCAAACTTTCGAAAATTATCGACTTCAACCTTTAAAGAAAAAACACTTTCTAGGCTCTATTATTGGACATTGCAACAGCATGATGATTTGAGTGCCTATTTACTAAATGAACGTAAAACAGGGCAGCTAAAATTGCGTGCCCTTTAGTATGCTAATGTTCGTGGTTTCCCTGCATTGTTTTATTCCTAGAGCTGCCCAATAGCGCGAAACTGCCAGCCGGTGACATAGGAGTCCGCTCAGCCAAAGTAAACGGAAACGTAAGTTGAATCACCCAGCATAAAATACAATAAGAACTGGTCGAACAAAGAAATGTATCATAAGGAGCCGATAGGCCCCCTGGGAGAGAGAAAGACCTCGTCAAGGAGCTTGTTGAGGCCAAAATTTCCTATTTCTTCTCATCTCTTGAATTTTATGTAATATACCTTGTAGAACGGGTGAAAAAAAATGGTATAGTTCACAGTTTTTGTAACGCACATCATATCTGCGTGAAAACTTGCATGAATTTCGGTGTGCAGTATGGTAAGAGAAGTGAACGTCACATTGGGAATTGGTGGTGATGAATAATCTTTTTTTCCTGCAGAATTTAAGAGGTTCTGACCAAAATCTTCCCCGGGGGGATGCTGAGGTTCTGCCTCACATTCGTAAACATTCTCAAATAACGTAAATTTCAATCGCAAAGTAATGGAAACTCAAAGGAAAAATTTGAGGCGCAAGACCTTGGACAGGAACTAAACAAACAGTTGTATTCTTCTGGGAGCTTATTTAGTCGTCATTTAGTTGCACAGCCTCTTTCTCAATGGTTAAAAAAATCATGCAGATCTCACGCATTTTCTGAATCGGCTCCATGCGAAGCATCCAGCGCAAGAATTGCCACCAATGAATGCTTTGGCATTAATTGACAGACAGACAGACAGACAGATAGATAGATAGATAGATAGATAGATAGATAGATAGATAGATAGATAGATAGATGAGTAGATAGATAGATAGATTAGTTTATTTGAACATCAGATCACGACAAATACAGATGTTGAGGGCCGCGAGCTAAAAGCCACAAAACGGCTTGACAAGGCCCACGGTCCCTTGAACTTGCCACCAACAGAAGACAACATGAAACACGGAGCAGCATTCAGTATACTATCATCCCCTTACCCCCCCAATACAAAAAAACAAAAAGAATCAAATGCTATATAAATAAAATACACATATTTTCACATCGTGAAGTACGTGAAGAAAGGCTTCGCATTTAATAAATTTGTTCTGTTATATATCAATATCATAAAATTCAGAACCGGGAACCTTAGTTATTACATTTCCTTCCCACTATATATATTACAATTGCAGTTCGTATTAAAAACTCAACATAAAATACTAAGTTGTATTTTGTATGTGATTGTTACAATTCTGAAATGTCTCGTTTGTCTTGATGCAAGTACATTGCTACAGCACGTGATTGCTAGCGAACGAGGGAAGAGAGGAAGACAACTTTGTGTCTTTTGATCGCGACTGCCACGGTGTCTCCGCTTTTGCTTACGTATTAAAAGCCCTTGAAACCCGGCTTGGCTCGCAACATTCTATAAAGTGAAGTAAATTTTCTTCGAAAGTAACTAACAGACTATTGTCAAAGTTTTGTCGCGGCACGCTGTGTGGAAATAGGGAGGTTTATGGGCATACATTCAGCATCACTGCGTATCGCTATATTTTGCTGGAAAGATATCAGGTAGACAGAGTATGTGTACGAGAGATTATAAGACGCAGAATCTCGGAGAGCCGACTAACTAGGCGTTAATTATTGTTCTAATCTACACTTATTCACATGTATATTAAGCATTTTCCAAATATATTCCCTTGAGACCATGCCTTTTTTCGTCCCCTGTGTCGATTTCTGTGCACTGGTTTCTAAACATTTGACAAATTTAGATGGTGTTGTTGCAGTCTTAAAGCGTTGCTTTCTTTTGCAGGGAGAAATAAATGCTGCTAACGAAGTACCTCAAGGAGATCATGCAGGAGTTTTGAAAACCGCAAGCATTTAATAGTTGACCACAAACTTTGATAAAAATTTCACGAAGCATACACTGCTGCTAGCGGCTAACACACGATGACAGAAAAAGACTATTTCAAGGCAGCGTTACTATATTGCGGGATTTTTTTGTCAGGCTACCAGCATTGTGCTCGTTATGTTAAAAGTAGCGAACTACGGCTCTATAATAAAGGTTATAAAAGCTACTAGAAGTAATATGTTTGCTCCTTGCGGTATATTTGGTGGGAGGCACAAACATTTTATAGCACCAGAGATGAGCAGATCATTGATGATGAACAACTATGAGTGTCAATATAAGCATCGTTTCGTCATATGCACCTGCCTTCGTCAAGGCAATAACAGCCTTCCTTAGTTCCTCTTCTCAAACGCACCCGAGGGAATGGAGTTGTCGCCCTGACGAGAACAGCTGAACCAGCCGAAATGTTCGCTTTAGTGATATTTTCAATTGCTCATCGCTTTGAGTGATTTGCTAATCATTCGACCATCTTCATCTTCGTCTGAACATAACCTCTGCAGACAATAAAATACAGGGTGTCCCCTTGTGGATTCAGATATAAGTTTCACATGGCAACTCAAAAAGTACTTGCCTTATATTCAGCTGACGTGATAACTAATAGCAAGGAATCATTTTAACTTAAACACAACCATTAGTTGGCAAATAAAAATAAGAGAGCTTGGACTTCAAGTGTGAACACTGTAGCGTCATTAGACACTGTTCGCATACCCTCCTCGTAGCCGAATTATGATCTCGTGCATTGAAATCACAGTGTGAGCTTTCGTACATGGAGGTGTCAAGTAATAGTTTACGATTCTTCTGACTTATTTCACTTTCATTAATTGATTTTTTTATTAATGCATCTGTATCGAGGTGTTGGCGGTGGCAGTAGTATTTATTGATTCAACCAGAAATTACCTCAGCTATGCAGGGACCGCCACTGAACGGGTGGTCCTTACAAAAACTAGGTGACGATCCTTAGTAGGTGATCCATCGGTATCGGCCACTGCTTGAGCTCGTTCAACCAATCCCCTTTCGGCCTGATTATCAGTACAGCCGAACAGGGTTGTCTCCCAGTCCTCCCTGGTTGGGTTGAGGAGAGGGGGTGTAGCGGGATTAGAGGGGCAGGCCCACACCATGTGGCAAATGCCCGAAAACTTCTCCCCACAGTAAGAGCAACTACTGGAAAATGTGGGATCAAAGTGTTCGAGAGCTGCCCAGCACAGCACAGTGATTGCGTAGAGTCGGAGTAGCGGACGCTCCACCGCTTTACTTAAGCCTTTACACAAACATAATCAGACTTATAGTTGTGAACAATTTGGTGGAAAGGTTTTATCGGATTGACTTCGAGGTCGTCCTGATCAGGGCAGTCGAGTGGGAATGCCCGGAGAGAGAGAGCGCGGGCGGTGACGTCGTCGGCGTCATCGGCCGCAATCCCTTCTAGTCCCATGTCAGCAGGAGCTCAGACTATACGGGGGCGGGTGCAGGGTTCCCCTGATAATCGGTGTGTTCGAGCCATGTTCGATGTTTCGACAGGTTCCTCGCGAGTGGGAGATGGTACTTTGCGATTTAGGTTGACAACCTGCCAATGCAACGGCGACTTTCTCCGCAGGGGTCACTTTCCGGTGAACCGTTCGGTTCTCACGGACGACAGCGGCCGTGTATCATACCCCACATTTTGGGCCGGACGCGTGCACGTAGAACACGCCGAGTTTCGATCCATAATGATTGGTCAGTGCTTCCGCCCACAACAGGCACCGACGATTACGGTCTTTTGCCATGTAGCTTGGAAGAGGGTGCACGTGCAGTGCCCATCTCCACTCAAACGGGAGTTGAAGGCGATCTTCCTTTGTGCTGGTGTGTTTGATGTGTAAACGGACTAATAAGCGGCGATCCGCTAATGTATTTGAGAGGCGAGTGTACTCATTTATGAGATAGGCCTCTCGAAGCGCCCGAAAAGTGTGAACTGTGCCCAGGCCCAAACGGAAACGCTTCCATGCATTCAAGGACAGGTGCTGGGTCTGCTTTACAATTTTGCGAATCATGTCTACAAGTGCATCCTCCTCTTGTTTCCGCAGCTGGAAGTATGGAGTAGAATATAAAATTCTCGTTACAAATGCATGTCCTAGCCGCAACCAATCTTTGCACCGTAGGCCTCCACGTTTGTTAGAGACCCGGTGGACCATGCGACCCATATGGTCTCTCACCTTGCGGAGGTTTGCCAATGTGCTGTCTGACTGTCTGTTTTGATTTATAAATAAAGCGCCCCAGTACCCCGATTTCTTTTTGTTCAAAGACCGCACTTGCCTCCGGTGACAGACAGACAGATAATGAACTTTACTGAACCCTGAGGAGCTATTGTAAGAACCTCCTAGCGGGAGGCCATTGTCACCGCTGGCTGCACCCACGTGTGGGACCGAACGCCACGACAGCTCCTCCCTTTCATAGGCCCTCTGGATAGCCTGGGCTTGCTTTCGGAGCACCGTGCTTCTGATGCCCCCTCCCATACAGCTTCGCTGGAGAGAACGTCGTGAGGCAACGCGGGACATCGCCAGAGCATGTGAGCCACAGAATAAAAGGTTTCACTGCAGTCGGGAAAGCCAGGGTCCACATCCGAGTATGAACTACTGAGGAAGCCCCGGGACGAGAAAGAACCCGTCTGCAACATTCGAAAAGTAACTGATTGACCTCTGCTGGGCTACGGATACGGAAGAGGGTAGGGTCTCCTGCCAAGTTGGTAATGTTTACTAATTCCCTTGAATGTGAGAAGTGGGCCTTTCTGCTGAGCCTCTTCCTGCCCCTCCGGAGCCGCCAGACCGCCGCGGCGCGTGAGTTCTCGCGCACGGTGGTGAGCCAGCTCATTGAGGTTCGAGAAGCCCTCAGGAACATTCGTCCCCATGAGTGCTGGGAACCACGTATGTAATGAGAACCGGGGCAAGCCCTCTTCTCTAGAATGGAGGCCGCTTCTCAAGCGAAGGGCGTATGTGCAAGGATTTTGATTTGGAAAGGGAGCATTGTAGGCCCCACTGGCCTGTATAGCGTTCGAAAATGCTTGCCGCTTGCTGCAGGTTCGCATCAATGTCACCGAGTAAGACCTGCGTAGCCTAACTGGTTATGGTATCAGCATACAACGCATGTTGTATAACGTAGACATCAGCCAGCTGAGTCGCCAGATGGGTCATCGCCAAGTTGTATAATAGAAGAGACAGCACTACACGTTGTTCTGTACCTCTAATTCCAAAGGTAATATGACCGTGTTCTTTCTCCTGTGTGCGGATCTAAGACTGCCTATCGGTTAAGAACTGCCCAGTGTATTCGAACGCTCTGAAGCCAAAGCCAGTGTGTGATGGGTGTGCTAGAATCGTCTCATGAGTCACATTGTAAAATGCCCCTTTTGAGTCCAAGGTGAGTACGAACTTTTTGTGGAGGCATTTGACAGGGTCTAAAACGTCCCGATTGAGTTGAAGCAGCATGTCTTGCGCGGATCTGTGTGGGCAAAAACTGTGCATTGATTTGGCGAAAGTATATCGGCTCACCATAAACTTAGAGAAGCAATCTCGCACCACCTTCTCCATGAGTTCGCCGGCGCACGATGCGAGAGAAATGGAATGAAGGCTGTCCGTGTTTGCGGCCTTGCCAGCTTTTCGAATAAATGTAACCAGAGCTGTCTTCCAATCTATGGAGGGTGGCACGTCCCTGGTTATATAGAATTGCTGTAAGCGAACAGTGATCCATTAGCCGGGTCGGGAAGGTTAGCTAACATTTGAGGGTAATTTCGTTAATGACAATGATAACTGCGCAGAACAAACAGAGATAAGGAAGACACACGCACTTTCTACTTCGCACTTCAAGAAGGACACACGCATTTTCAGATCGCCCTGCGATCAATCCTTCAAAAATTTTTTTTTGTGTACCCGGAGCAGTGCCAGGTTTCATTTCATCCAGAGGCTTCCGCAGATCGAGAAGTTGACGGCTCGGTGACCTTAGCGCTCTGCGAGCCTGATTAGGAGTACGCCAGTCCACGGGGGTCCTGTGTGGAGCACAAGTACAGGTCCCTTAACCTTTGCGCCAGCTGAGTTGTGTCGCCCTGAAGGCTATGAATTGCCGTGTGTAGATGTTTTTGAGCGTCGGTGAGGGTCTACGTTGCGTCTATGAGAGCGCGAAATAGCCACCAAGTATTCTTGCCCGACATTTGGCTAGGTGCTGTGTTGCATCTATTCACTCATGCGGCGTCCGCGAGCTAGGTCGCATACTCGGCCGCGTTCTGGGTGAGCTCGGCCACGGAGGGCGTGCGTGGCCGGGAACTTTGTGAAACATGGCGGCAGCTAGATAAGATTACTTTCGCCGTGGACGCCTACGTGTAGGCTGATACCAACCCCGACACCTGATTTTATGCGACACGAGATCCTTGACGCCGTCGCATTAAAGGTTTCTTGGTCATGTAAAATTGCCCTTGAGGACCTTTTACGAAAACCTGGTTCTGCGACACAAGATATCCTGTTCGTTGCTTGCGCTAAAACAGTAATCCCCGTTAAAGCAATGCGCGCAATTTTTTTTTAATACGACAGTGTCTTATCCCAGAATTAACAAATGCTAAACTAACGTTCAACTTTCCCGGGAATGACGTCATTGAAACAGCAAGCCTATTTAGAATTGGTGAACGTCATCAAAGGCAATCGTAGTCCATCGCAGGATAATTCTTTTGATAAAATAATTAGCGAATTCGGAGGCTTAGAAGAAATGTTAAATGATTCAGAGCACGTACACCATACCAAGAGGGTGGCATATCCACAGAGACAACGAAGTCGCTTTTTATTTTTTTCGCGACGGTGGCGGCACCTGGGAGTCTCGGTCAGCGATTGGATTGCTAAATCCTTCTTGAGGCGAGCCAATTCACAAGGGAGTCTAATATGGTAGCGCCATTGTGCTCGCGAGGTCGGGTCGGTTGCTCGAGCTACTTCTATCGACGATTTCTGCATTCTGGGGACTAATTGCCCCAGCATTGTTTTTCGGTGCAATTGCCTGTTTATTTACGTGGTGCTTGTGTTTTTAGCTGGACGAGATGTGGCGAGGGCCCCCTCGCCTGCCCTCGCGGCTGCCTGGCTTGTGAACATAGTAAGTGCATAATTACATCTCGTCTGCCGGAAAGGTGTAGAACCACTCGCCGCTCTTGCCAGATGCATCACACGATTCCGCGCAGCAGTACATATGCGCCATAATTGCTGTCAGTAGTTCACGCCTTCGCGTTTCTACAGCGCGCTCGTGGTCGTTGAGTCGTCTGCTACGATCCTCTGCAGCGAACGAGCGAGCGTCGGTGCTGGCGGAGACGCTCCGAATCAAGTTTGTAAAACTTTGCTATCAAATGGTAATTTACGATGCCACGGGCTTTACCACACACTGCCGTCCCCAAGAAACTAAGCGTATCCACAAACGACGTTCAAATTGACATTCTTCATTGCTCTATTACTTTTGAAATATCGTACGCCCACCTCCATGTGTCAATGTATACACCCGCGAGAAGTGCTATAGTGCCGTTTTTTTGATGTCGCTGATATTTTGCGCATACCTATTGAAATATTTGACTTTGATCAAGGCATTTCGCTAACGCTTGAACACAGCACACAGCTGTTAAATGAGACACCATAATGTTTAAGCGAGAAAAGAAGTACTCCTGTCAGTGTCTTGTATACGTCGGTATGCTCCGCGACGACACATTTAATCAGTGTTTAACGCAAAACGGTTTCGCCCTCCGACCCGGAGGCGCTTTTTAAGCGTGTGAGAATACACACTTTCTATATTACGTAACGCAAGTGCATGCTCTTGTATTTCTTGAGGTGCAGTGAAGACGTCAATGCTTCTACGAACACACGTTTAACTTTCATGTTATGAATGGTTTCTACGACAGAGGTTTCAACCATCAGTTACTTCTCTCTTGCGACCACACTCAGTAAATTCGAGTGGTATGATATTCTACCAAAGAAAGGAAGAGCCAAGAAAAGAAACAAGATAGTAAGAAACCAAGAAGGAAGGAACGAATGCAAGTGACTGCAAAATGAAATAGAGAGGAACGAAAAGAACAAAAAGGAAGAGACACGGAGAGGAAGACAGCAAGAAAGAAACAAAAAAGCAAAAAAAGCAAGAATTTGGCTGATCCCTCTGCCAACAAAATCGGTATAATACGAAAGAAAAATATGTCTTCTAATAACCAGTTGCCTACCTGTATTCTTTATTTCTTAACCAATGTACTCACATGAGGTGCCCCTGACATTTTTTACTTTGAGGTCTCACTCTGTGGGCCAGGCAACAAAAAAAACTTGACATGGGCCTACGTTATCCGTTTGCAGTGCTGTAGAACTTGCAGAATGCCTAATGCGACAAGTTTTTTATCAGAATAAGATGGTTTCGACCATTATTTACTGTAAAATAAGACAAACGGCAGAAGGCAACATGTCCGTTTTTTTTTCTCGTGCTACTCAAAGAGAAATGAATATTGTGCTGGAAATTCTTAATATTATTAATTACTATGCATATACTTACAAATGTACATTTATTGCAGACTAACATTTTGTTGCTCTTCATTTCATGCCAGCCACATGATCCGATGGGCGAAATTTAAAAAAGGCCCCTGTACATCACTTTACGCGCAGGTTAAAGAGCACCGCATGGTGAAAATTACTCTAGAGCACTCCGTTTGCGTGTAGGGCCTCAGGATCATAGCATACTTTGGAGCGTAATCTTCCCCAATTATTTCGATTACTTTTTGCTGGTCACAAACATTCCCAAGCACTACTTTCCTTCAAACAAAAGAATTGCGCTGGTTGCAACAAATTATCGCTGAGGTAGATCATTTTAGTGGTCGGGCTTTGCAGACTTTTCACAAATAATATTTCACGACCCCATCCGCCTACAGTTAATCGAAAACACCGTGCCTTACAGAGAAATACAGCTTTGCCAACAAACTGCGTAAGTAGGACAAGAGGAGACATTTTCCCATTGTTAATACAATACCGTGTTTGCATGACACGAGCATGCGACATTCCGTATAGTGCAAACTGTCAGCCAGGTGCTAGAAAAACAGATTGAATATTTGCTCCGTGTAAATAAAACACGAAGCTGAGAACAATCTTACTGGAGATCTGTCGTCCAAAACCTTGAAAGTGAGCTTCAAATAGGAGCGCAGTAGTATACACCTGTGTCCAAAGTGAACATGGCTGTCGTGAATAGCTACGGGGGTTTCGCTCTCCTGCTTGTCATTTCCGCGTGCGGATCATCGGTGACTAGGGGAGATGGTGAGTACTATAACTAGGCATATTTATCCCGGATACCGTATTTCTTGAATATTCAGAATAGTTAAATGACATCGCTAAAGCTAAGCCGAAGTAAGTGACTGTAATTGAAAGCTTTTTGAAAGTGGTCACATAATTATAAAGATCTTCTTGCCGTTCACCCATTTCGCCGGCCACCGCTCTTTATGTTGATCAATCTGGTCGTAACTAATGACTATAACCAATCTCGATAAGGTTTCTCGCAGCTACAAATGAAAAACTATTTTTCAACACATCTTAGGGAAAACTCATCTACACTACTTTTCTGTTGTCTGCCTACCACTTGAACATTTTAGGGGCGAAGCTCCTTAACCCTTTAATGCCTGAATTATGAAAGCGCCGAAGAAAAAAATAGTTTTTCATTTTTCAGCTTTAAATAGCAATCTTTACTTCATTCGGAAATTATATTATGTGAAATGCAACTTTATTGCATAATTTTAGGTTTGTCGCGAATTCGCGACAACAGGCACTTAAGTCAATATGTCGCCCAATCGAGAAATATGTTCAAAGCAACGCAACTATGGCATCGCCGCTTCAATAAACCGAGTCTTATCAGGACGACGGAGCTTGGCGTCTCTGGCAAACATTTATTTTACAGAAACTCAATCGTTCAATCAAAAATCTTCAGCAAAACACATCCTCTACCCAGGATTTCGGAGCAGCATGTCGTTTCACGGCTGGTGAAAATCCACAAAGCAGTTAGCATTCTTGTTCAAGCACAAGTGAACGTCGCACTTTGTGCATTTAAAAACGGTTTGCCCCTTGCATCCTGGCCGCTTGCACCGCTGGCGTGTGGTTTCGACAGTTGGCCAGTGACCTGTACTGTCCGTGCGGACACTAGCGACTGGCACGGGTTTCATAGGCCCCCTTTTTTTCTTGCACACAAGCTGCGATTCCACAGATGAGGACGGCCTTCCCCTTTTATTTGTTACAGTGTCCTTGTTCTGCTTCAGCAGACATGTAGCGATGTAGGACTTGAACTTGAGCAGGTCCATCCGCTGCTTGGTAGGAACGCCCAGTGCTACACAGTCGCGTCTGTAAAGCAGCCAGGCAACAACGACAACCATGTCTACAAAATGAAAAAAAATCTTGAGGTAAAATTTTTTGGACCTTATATGGATTCTGTAATATGCAATCAGTGCATCCAGCTGGTCTACGCCTCCCATGAACTTGTTATAGATGCTGACGGCACTTGGGCAGTCAACCTGCACAGTCATCTTTTTTGAGCGCTCCCACCTGCCTACAGACGTAACTGGCTCAGCACCTGCGAACGTGCTCAATGTTGTGACCGCTCTGTTATCATACCACCTGAGCGCAATTAGTTTGGTGGCATCAACCACCGTCTCAAATTCTTCAAAAGATCCTCGGCCCTTTTTCTTGAGGCTTGCATCAGACGGCAGAGGACAACCTTGCAGTCGGTTAGCACGGACTGTGCCAAGACAGTGGACATCTTTCTTTGATAATGAGCTGAAAAGCTTCAGGGACGTAAACCAATTATCGCAGAAAAGAAGATGATTCAGTCCTGGCTGAATGATTTGCGAAAGCTTGATGACTATGTTGCCACTGGCACCAATGTCGGGCTCTCCAGGGACAGCATCAATCCTTCCTGTGTATATTTCGAAGGAGTGCACCATGCCTTCTGGGTCGCACAGCAGAAAAACTTTGTAACCCCATTTGTGGGGTTTGCTGGGAATGTATTGCTTTAGGCTTGAGCGTCCCTTGAATGGTATCATTTGCTCGTCAACGCAGAGGGCTTGCGTTTTTGGGATACCTTGAAATTTCGGCAGGAGGAAGTCAATAATTGGCCGCACCTTGAAAAGACGGTCCTTGTGGGGATCACTTGGTGGCGGCATGTCATCATTGTTGTTGAAATGCAAATTTGCTTTGATTGCCTCCCAGCGATCACGTGACGTCGTGTCGGCCACCGTGGGAATCCTGGACTCGGCCGCCCAGTATAGCCGACTTCTTGGGAGTCGACAGATCGACATGAATGTGACGATGCCGAGAAATTGATCTAGCTCATCACGAGACAGAGCAAGTCCTTTGTTAGGATTTTTCTGTGTCGCAAACACATTGCTCTGCTCAACGATGTGATCCATGAAGTTGTCATCAAAAAATTCCTTGAAATATTCAATAGGAGCTCGGACAGTGTCAGCCTCAGGAAGAGCGGTTTCCCAGGGTGGCACTTCACGCTGTTCTCGACAATCTGTTTTTTTCCATCGTACCGCATGTTTTCGAGCGGTAGTTGGTTCATCTACCGCATCTTCGTCTTCCTCCTCACTGCCCGATGAAGACACTCGGGCTTGTGAATGAGGATAGGGAGCTAAATCGTCGTCTTCACTGTCACTGAGACAGCTGTCGTCACTTGTGTCTTCAGGTGGCAAGCGCGTACGCAGCCCATTTTTCCCATAAAATGAGCGGGAGTCCATCCCCTGTCAAGAAATGAAAAACTAAATTGCCATACCGTCAGTCCCCACTTACATGCTCAAACGCCGGATGTCGAGAATTCGCGACATACCACAAAAGCAAGAATCGCGCAACAAAAAATGTGCTTCAAAACGATGTAGCATGTCATATGCAATCTCTTGGATGCGCGCACACCGAAAAAATTTGATTGTAGATTGAACTTACGTCACTCAGGCAGAAAACAACGAAGAAATGAGAGCTGTTGCACGTGCTTCGCGCTCACCGCCAACTGGGACACAACACTGGGTCCTAGCTTGGCATACCTTACGTGAGATGGCGCTAGGTGTCTCGTACTGAAAGCTAGGTTTGCCGCGAATGCGTGACAGCCGGCGTTGAATGCAGTACGCGCGTGGTATGTCGCGCGTGTGGTACGCGCGGTATGTCGCGAATTCGCGACAACCGGCAGTAAAGGGTTAAAGCGGCACCCGTTCGTCCCTCGTCGTAGTCGTAGTAGTGCGTAACCAGTCTTACGCTTTGACCTCCAAGGTGGTGTCGGTGGGAGGTTTCTCCTGTGCGTTGTTGAACAATAAAAAATTCGCAGCGTGCGCGTTAACTAAAAGCCGAATTCTTCTGTCTCTCATTCCCCATTAGCAGCCATTTCGTGCGTCCCCGATGTATGTAGTAGTAGTAGTAGTAGTAGTTAGAAGTAGGTAGCCACCGGCGCGTGCCTGCTGGAGCGCTAGCACGCGCCGAGGGCGAGCGCGTGGCACCTGGCGCTCGCCCTCGCCGCGAGCGCCGGCAGCCACGCGCTCCCCGGCAAACTCGACACTGCCCCGGCAAACGCGAGAGACAACGTTGGCGCAGGCAGCGTCTGCTAGCGAGTTTCTTGATTGAGAAATACCGACTGCTCACGTTGGAGAAGCGTTCACCGGCAAAACCCATATATATATATATATATATATATATATATATATATATATATATATATATATATATATATACTGGATCTTGACTTGCAATGAAGTGCCGGTCGGAGATTTCCCTTGTGCATTGTGCATAGTTGAACCGTGAGGATTCGTAGCATGCGCGTTACCTAAATTAATCCGGAACTCGGCACGATCTACGATGCACATCCCGAGCTTCGCCCACTCATCATCATTCACTCCGTGGATATGCTGTAATTTTTTTTACCGCTAAAATATACTTGCTGCCAATGTCCTGCAAGCAAACGCACCGCTTTTTCTTGTACGACAGGATACTGCATTCACATAAGCATGACAGAGGGTTATCTTTTGTCGACTGGTTTCACAGTCATCGGCTTCTACGGATTTGAGTGGCTGAAAGGAGGAAAGCTAATGTTTTTAAGGGGATGCTAAAGCCTTCCTTTCGCTATTTTGCACATAACATTGCGTCAGTAGCTCTGGCCCTTTCGATGCTCAGCAGAGCGTTATCAGCATTCAGGATTAAGTGTTGAATTTACTACAATTTTTATTTAGGCACTTTGTTACAGATTAGCGTGCCTGAACGCAAAGTACCATCAACCGCCCCTGTCCATGGGTCGAGCATTGGGCACGCAAAGACTCATGTGATTCGCTTTCCCCGAGTGACATAATGAGCTCCGGCGAAACCTTGCGGTATACTCGCGTCGCCTGCGCACCATATCTCGGAGCGTCACGCCGCTACTACGGCCTCAAGAATAAGCAGCCGTTGGCTGAAACCAGCGACTGCAGTGGATTGAGCAGTCACCACTAGCGGGGAGTCCGCTGCCAAGGTATTTGAGGAAGAACAGTAGCGGTATGGAAAAGAAGATGACACAGACTGGCGCCTATTGCTACCTTAGAGCAAGGTTCATCGCGTTATTTATTGTATGAAATATCTAATAGTGACTTAGATTAATTCGCAATGCAATGTGAAAGCACCACTTCTGGGAGCCTTCAAGTATCCCTCAAGTGGTTGTTTAGGCACTATGCTACCACGATGGGTAAATAGATATTGTCATATGGCGAAGCGGCCTGCTTCCCCCGTGTGAGACCCGGCGTCATGCCTGAATACATGCTTCATGTTTGAAAGCCAATTTCTCCTGATGTTAGTGACATGCCTCAGTGTCAGCGCACAGTCTTCGTTCGAGCCGCATTCTTCCCTTCCTTCACTTTGACCGCCCAATTCCTCTTCACCGGTATAGAGCAGCAGAAAGTATGCGCGTACAGTTACCTTCTCTCCCATTCTCGTTTCGCTTTGCCTATACAATAATCACAGTCGCTAGCAGCTCTCATGTGGAGGGCTTATTTTGTGGATACACCATTGCCACCGTCTACGCAGTGACCAATTTAGCATCAGGAAGAAGTGGAGATATGATATAGACGAGCATTTCTTTTACTCTCTCATGTTCTAGGAAACACGAACATAAGCAGATACTGCAGGGTAGCGACAATCGACCAAAACAGAAAAGTTGACAACTGGTATTTTTCTATGGAGAAAAACGCACAATATACATGTGGATTGTCTACCGCCTTCGTTCGTCTACTTACTCTTTTAAAATAGCCGCGGCAGCCTCATTTTTTTCCGTGTGGCCTTCAGCTTCCAGCCTAACAACAGTGTTGCGTCTGCGGAAACATTATCCGAAATACAACGTGTAACTTATTATAGAGCACGTATTGTTCGTTCTACTTGAAGGAGTTTCACGTGGCTCGCGGAGACTTCGCGTTGCAGGGAATGCGAAATTTCTTTTCGAGTCGTGCGACGCTTGCACCTGTGCGCACCTTCCATAAATAGCTAAGAATGTGTATACTTTCCTGGGATGAACTCGTGGCAGGGATAAATTTGCAGGTACCATGGCAAAATGCAGCGGCTTCACAATGTCCATGTATTGTGCGCTACAGGCCAGCGCCAAAAGTTTCCCTCGATGCAACAGCAAAAATTCGTGCCTCAAAATGCAAATTAAATATTGGGCACTTCGCTAATAAGTGATATAAATTCCAACAACATGGCTGCAACTTGAACGCTCGCAGGCCAATCACGCCTTTCTGAGATATATTCCAAGTTGACATCCGCATTACGCATAGAGCCCCTCTTCCAGAATCCCTGTCAAAAAAATTGGCCGCGTATCTCCGTTCTTCCCTGCAAATGCCGTCGAAAGACGATAGCCTTCTACCGGCCGTACTACATTAGTCCCGTCTCGCGTGTTTATATTCCGCCCGAGGAGTTGCGCAAGCGAGAGGGAAAACGAAGAGACGCGAGGAGAGAAAGGGACCGGCCGGAGTGGCGGGCGGACGTTCCCTGCCTTCCGTTCGGCACGAGCGCGAGATAAGGGCGCCATCTTGCCATGCTTTCGGGAAACGCAAGAAGCTTGCCTAGTACAGGAAACGTCCGCTTTTGCGCATCCTAACAAGCACTAGCGTCTTTAGAATTACGCATCTATGTACTTTCTACTAAAGGAACACACCGTCCAATACATACGTATTGATGTTGCGCCTCAGATATGCGTAATATTTGCTTTTTGGCCGACTGTGTTCAGAAGTATGAAGGTAGCCACCAGTTCAAGCTGGGTTGTCGTTGAGTAAGGGGTTCACCTTTCGCAGCAGGACACACACACACACAGACCAAAATTTCTGCGTTGAAGTATCCCAAGAAAGACTATCGTCTTTAAAAGGGCAGCGCGAGGGATCACTGGAAGGCAAAAGTTGTACCTGACCACATGTGATTATTAACTAGTGGCGCCCGAAAATCGCAGTCTTTCGCAGTTCCGTTTCTTGCTATAGCTTCACACGCAAGAAATGCGCTGGTGTTTAGGACGCCCGATGGTGGTGTGTGAAACGGAACCCTGGCCGCAGCTGTAGCCGACACTTCGCACAGGACAGACTTGTCAATGCGGGGCGATGGTTGCCCAGCCGGATCTTTGCTAAGTATCCGCTACATCGCCCGACATTCGCGAGATTTAAGGGGAACTCCGACGTTTTTTCCACCATATTCTGATATCGCTAGTTTTCCAATAGCACTTATAGTCCTTCAGCACCCAGGGTCGTTAATTTGCTCAGAAACTCATTAATAATTATCCCTAAACGAATGAAAGACGTTCAAACCGAAACCGACACAGATAGACGCTTCGTGCCGCGCATCTGATGGCGTCACGTCGACTATAAGAAATGTGAAGCTGGTGCCACAAAAATAAAAGCAGTAATGTCATCAAAACATGTATCGGGGTGTTCTGAACCTTTCAGCGACAATTTGTGCGCTGAATTATTGCGGTTTTGGTTTAGACGGCTCGCCTGCTCGGGTACGCATCGTTGCAGGTGATGATGTCAGAAGACAGGGTGGCTCGCATGGGACTCCGCTAAAGGTTTTTAAAATTAATTTTCGGGAAAATTAAATTATGGCTACCCCCTTGCTTGTCATAAATTATTGCAGCACCGAGGAGAACATAACTAAAAATCTTATTGACATCAGCGGACAATAGAAATTCGCCGGAGTTGCCCTTTAAAGAAGGAGGGCATCGGCATGTTTGCAGAAGGAGGCGGACTCGTAAAACGATAACAGCGGAAAACACTGATTCGTGACGAGAACTGAACGATGTGTCGCGAAAATGAAATCGGGATAAGGAAGACGAATTTAACGTAGTATAGACGTAAATTCAAGACATGTTTTGCGCAGACCCGTGGGAGTGAAAGAGATAGAGAGAGGGAGAAACCGGTAGTGGGCGTGCACTCTAAAAAAAAGGTAGTAAAAGAGGTAGCAAATGGTACGGATACCATCTTTCCTACTTTACAAGTATGCCAAAAATTGTAAATGCGACGGTTCCTTTTTACTAAGCGTATCAGAGATAGCAAACTTAATTATAAAACCTATGTCGTGGGTCAGTAAATGATGCTGCCTGCAGTGGCAGTAGCATAAGCGTATTATACTGTTTTCTGTAAGGCTTACGCAGAATTTATAGGAACAATAATAGATCTGGTTTTATTGGAATAAGCGCTTGCTGCAACGTCATGAGATACGTATATAGAAAGTGTACAGTATAAAAATTCCGATACAAAACATTGATTATTTATCTGAATCTATGTATGCTTACCGGTACAACGTGCGCTTATTTAAGTTTCACCAAAACAGTGCTAGCGTTTCTACTAGAGAACATTTCGCGTTGAGGCACTGATCTGGGTGCGGTAGTGTGAGCTGTCGTTTCTGGTTCGATTGGTTGACTATCGGTTACTAGTCAACCCCGATGTAGTTCGTCGGTAGCAATCAATATTACGGGACAATACCATAGCGCTTCGTTTTTATTTAATTTTATTATTTCGTAATAAATGCGGCTTGATAAGGCAACGTAAGATGCGCATATAAACCGAATCGCCATAATGATGCTATGGAAGAAATGGCTGAAAGGTTACGAACTTTGGTTACCGCGGTTAACTGTAGGTGGTAATTGCCGGTATTGAACGACATGGAAGTAACGTTACCACCTTGCCGTTACTAGCTTCAGTTACTATTTAGGTAAGTGAATATTGTGACAATAACTTACTGCATCACAGTGACAGAACAGCGCTATCGTTTTAAAGAGCATGCTGTAAACAATGACACACCAATACGTAATAATGTAACAGTTAATGATAGCACTGCGACATACCTGAAAATTTCTTGCAGGTGTATTTTCGACGTACACATTCATAGTGCTGCCGCAAAGCAATAAATATACGATCTCATCTCTAGGTGGTTCAGATGCTTTTCTCAAGTCCGCGCTCCACTTTGGGTTCCAAAACTTCTTATGCAGAGATAAGAATAAGGATATACATCAGAAAGACTGCATGGCGTTGTTACAACACTGGCATGCGATGCCAATTTCTTATTAAGGTTTTGTCAGATAGGTGGCTAAATGAGTACCTTTCCTTAATTGTAGCTGCATTTAGGGACATTGCTCGTAACATGAATTACGCGAGAGCATGTTTGGTCAAGGAATAACAATAAATGAATTGGCTTTAATAGCTAAAACCTCATATGGTCGTGGGGCGCGCCCCGCAGTGGAGGACTGCCGAGTAATTTAGACCACCATGAGTTCTTTAACATGCACCTAAGTACACGGTTGCTTTTTCTTCTTTTCCCTCTTGCATTTCGAACCCATCGTAATGCGGCATCCGCGACCCTGAGCTTCGCAAGCCAACTCCCAGTCAATAATGTACCGCAGCCAGTCTGTTGGCTTATGGGGTAGTAGGAGGTTTGAAGACTTCCTTAGTAGTACATCTGCACGACGGTAATGCCGCAGAAGTCAACCATGATATGCGGTCCCAAATCTACACGGTTTTGTTTTTTGTATATCACAAGATAAGGGAGTCCTTTCCTTCGAGGGATTATAGCGTCAATTTGGTCAAAGAAAGAAGAACTAAAACGAAGACCGAGAATAGCGCTTCTTGTTCCACTAGACTGTGTCAATAAGATGTGGGGAAAACTCAGCAGCGTCGTTAGAATTCCTGGTTGATGATATAGCTGCTGCAATGCACGAAATCTACAGCACTGATGGCATTTTTACGTAGGAAAGGTTATAAACATGCAAAGAGCACCAGTAAGTCGGCTAACTGAAGTTATGAGTTGTATCACTGTGCAAAACCTTTCCTTGCAATATTACTTTGCAGGTGAAAGGGTGATACATAAACATACATGAGAAGATGTTAGCTGCTTCCGATCGGTCGCACAAGGCCAGATCGCAGCGAAGCTGGCCGATCGCCGTCGTCTTCTTTATTATCACCATAATAGTATTAATAATCTTCATCATCACTTTCACCTTTATTGTCATCTTCGTATCTCTATCTTCATCATGCTCTTTTCGCAGTCACGTGCTGTTGTGAAGTAAGACCGGGATATAGCATGTTGTCGAAGACATACAATGTTAGGCTGCTAAATGTAGCGTCGATTGATTGCTAGACTAGTTCATATCGAGGTCATATCTTAGTAGGACCAACCTTGGCCAGCATAAGCAGCTTCTTTGCTACAAAAGTTACTAGAGCAAAAATAGAAAATACGAATATCGAAAGAATATTGAAATGTTTACACACCAAGCCCTGCACATCTGACTTATCCTGTTCCACCAGGCACAGGAGCACAGAAAGGAGGCTCTGGAGCCACTCAGTCATTAAGCCCACAAGATGTGAACAATACAGTATTCCTGCCAGCGCCCTCAACCGACGTCAAAAGTGCAAGCCCAGATGTTGCCATGTCCGAAAAAGGAATACGTAAGGCGACAGCTTCCTTTTTGTAGACTTTTTATCATGTATATATATAATACTGGTCTCGTGCAGAGACTGTAGCAGGTAGGCGTGTGATTACACACAAAATGCTTTACATACCGTAAAAAAGTACATCCAAACAAATAAAGAAGTTTTAAGCGGTAATGGAACGTAATGATTAGGCAAAACGCAAACAAGTCAAATAAATATTTCATTTCATGTTACATACCAGTGGAAGCATATGCACCTTCCAAACACAAACAAAATGAAAACTAGCAATTGTTTAGTAAATTGATTTTAGACGAGCTATGAGCTTACAAGAGCTACTTTCTCTGGCTAGTTATCGCACCTTAAACACCTCAACAACACCAGACCATGATATAGCGTTAGTTATGGATGCACCCAGGCTATTCCACACACGAAGAACATGCGGTAAAAAACTAAAACGGCAAACATAGTTATTGCGAAAAGATTGGGTTTAATATGCATGGGTCATTATGGCTGGCTATACATCAGTTATGAAAGAGAACATATCCTGAACCACCTATTTTGAGCATTTAGTTTACTATTTAGAAGAGGGATTATAAGCACGTATTGCAAGTGAGAACAGAAGACGGCCAATACAGTAAGCCTCAATTTATCCATTGCAAAGCGTCCTGCGAAGCCATGAGCTTATACATAGCTTTGCGCCACGAAAGCATGGGTCTTCTTGTGGCATCCAAGCAGCTCCTAGAATAGCATAGTCACGCATAGTGCAGTATAGCAAAGGGGTGGGACGACGTCAAGGCGAGGCCACGCGTTCTGCATCTGCCACCGCCTCTGGTTCGACGCGAACTTCTTTACGCTGAGCATGGTTCGAAACTTTGAGAAACGTTCACTTGGCCTCGCATTGCTTCACGAGGCGTTTGCTGAAGCCTCGGACCACGACGCAATGTGGGAGTGCCGGAAACAAAGCCGGAACGCCGAAGTGACCATCGGCTTTGCTTCGGTGATGGGCTTGCGCTACTAGTGCACGCTTCATTGATCTTTTTATATATTATGCAGGCGTGAATTATTGAGTTTAATTTTACAGTCACTGCAACTTGTGTCATTGAAAAAATTAATGATAACAGCGGCTCCATTACTGAGGCTTCTGGGACATCTGATGTAAGAGGCACAGGGGCATATGGCATGTTTTCGGAGACGACAAATTGGCCTAAGAACATTTTTACCCACATGGCAATGGTTGCATTGCCAATGACAGCTGTGATATTCGCAATAGTGAGGTGAGGCACACATGTTCAAATGCTCTGCTGAAATCTAGTAAAAGTAGGTCAATTTTATTATGCTTATGAGTACCCAAGGCGAGGAAGAACACGAGGCAGTCGACAAATAATGGCACGTAGCAGACAACGACACCAAAACAAGAGAAAGGAGATGACAAGGACAGTTGAAAGGGAAGAATAGGAATGTTAGGAGATGCAGGCACGGATGAAGACTCAAGCAAAATGAAAGTGCATGTAGCCAAATCCATTTGGCGGTGTTACAGTGCTACGTTATTTGCGTAGAATTGCTGGACTAACCTAATGTAAGGTGCAGACTAGAAAAAAATTATTTACTTGACTCATGCCACCAGTGCTTGGCCAACTGCCGTCCTGTAGCAGTGCTGTGGTGGCTATGGCGCTCGGCGGCTGATTCGAAGGTTGTCGGTTGGAATCCCGGCGACGGCGGCTGCTTTTCGAGGAAGGCGAAATTCTAAGGCCCGTATTAAGTACCCCAAGTGGTCGAAATTTCCGGAGCCCTCTCCTACAGCATCTCTAATAGTCATATCGTTCTGGGGTAAATCATATCGTTCTGAGGACGTAAAGCCCCACAAATCTATCAATTCGCCTAGTGCCGCCGAGTGCTAGATAGGGATGTCTGACAAGTGTGTCAATTTGGACAGGTTAGTGTAGGTGCATTATTGCAAATGTGTAGCGCAAGGACAACTGGGCCTAAGAAGGTGGCGTAGACGTGTTGTCTACGTCTCTTTCTGATGCATGTGTTTCCTTGCGCTACACATTTGCAGACATGCTGACTGTGGACCAACCGCAGACTCAAGTGGCTCATGAGGCCGAGTTCTCACCAAGGCTGAAGTCTTGCTGAAGTCTTGGCCAGCACTTGCTAAGAGGGACGAATATGCGGTACTTTACGCTAATATTGGGTAATAGTACATATTGCTGAATAATATGTAGCATCGCATAGCCGTGCCTCCTGGGAGGTGCCGATGATCAATGTTGCGTAATGTTGGCAATTACGGGGAGCATTTCTCTGTCTACCCTGTCGATCTTCCACCTAGGCCGCCGCTCTTTAGCTAGAACTCGAGTACAAGTCCTGTCGATAATCTCCGATCGTTTCGACTAATACAATCCCCCCATTTTGATACCACTGAGCTCTAGGTCCTAATATACACAAGTGCGAGTAGTGTAGTATCCATTTGAACGTGAGGAGTGCAGCCTGTTACGATTCTCTACTGGAGCAGTCGAACCTTGGAGATAATCCATTAGGTATTATTATCTAATCACATGGGAGCTAAAGACATGTTCATTGTTCGAACATTTACAGAACAGCTTCCTGGTTAAGAGCTGATTAATGTTTAATAGTGTTTTGCTATTCGTCTGCCGTCAAGACGTGTTGGTAAGTCGATGAATACTTGCATCAAGCGTTACCTATGTGCTACAGTGACGCTTATAGACCTAGCCCAAAGTTGCTGTTATTCCTAGCATGTACGCGTCAGTTAACGCAGGTTATGAAAGGCACACGAGTGCCCAAGAGCATACTTCTACTCCCGACGGATTAGACGACCGCGCTTAACGCTAGCACTAACAATGTGGCAGAATCTAGTTGATGCTGCAAGCGCCCCAGTGCAGCAACTGCGTAAGCCTTTGTTGCAAACCGTAGTATTCGATTTATAAAGAGACCGAAAGTCCGTTTGCCTCATAGAACACCTCAGTGCAGGTGGACTAAAACAGCCTAATTTGTTACGGACTAGTCTATGTGTCGCCAATTCAGTGGTGCATGACGACTGCCAGACTGCTGCAGGACGAAGTCACGCAATGAAAAGACCTTCGTGGACAGAGATTGTGCGTTTTCAGGGGTAATTGCGGTATCGCCTATTCTTTCTCAAAGCTCTATCAATGTTCGACTCTTTTAATGTTACGGAGCAACGTTGTGAATCATTGCCAGCATCCTTATCGCAGCAGCGGCAATAATCGCCAGCATAGCAAGTTTTATGCACTACATAGGAAGGTGCATATATAGGAGGTAGCCTTATCACGCAGTTT
This sequence comes from Hyalomma asiaticum, assembly GCA_013339685.2. Lineage (NCBI taxonomy): Eukaryota > Metazoa > Arthropoda > Arachnida > Ixodida > Ixodidae > Hyalomma > Hyalomma asiaticum. Next base: position 53,600,076 of record CM023488.1, read on the forward strand.
CACCACTGAAAATAATTGGTAAGTATGCCAAAATTTTTCTAAGCAATTTCACGACTCTTTAGGGAAAGGAGCGGAAACAGTAGCTCCAGTAGCCACCACTACGACATTCCTGAAGCCACCAGATGATACTAGTTATGAAGGAACGCCTAAAGTAACCATAATAAATACTTCAGTTCCTGCTCCAGCCATAAACCTATCTTCAACACCAAAAGGTAAGGTTCCCTATCAGTGTACGTTATCCTCACTGGTACTTTACAGGAATTACGTCAAAGGCATAAGTTCACAATTCTTCATAATTATTTCACTAACCCTGCAACACCGTTAGTGCTGCCATTGAGGAAGCGCCGTTCGTTGTATTCCACGTTTATAGGAAAGGTCCTAGCCTAAAGAAGACCAATTTACAGTGATCATGAGATCGCGAAGCTTTAAGGGAACTAGCAATGGTTTTGCAGAGGGACGTTTATATGTGCTAGTTATGATTGATTTTCATATGCAATATTAGGCGAGTTAGAGAGGCCCTTAGGGTATTGAAAGCTTTGAAATATTCGGGTGGTAGTTCAAATCCTGAGCGAGGGCACACTAGTATACATTCTCTGCGTAAGGAGTAAAATTTACCACTGAAGTTTGTAATATGTGCATTCGCTAAACGTCAAAGCGACCGGGCTTTTTTTTTAACTGCCTTCCCCCATCGCATGTGCCATTGTCAACCAACGTCGCAAAGGCGACCGTCTTCATAGTCTAGTCTGCTAATGCCATGTATCATGAATTGAGCGGTTTGGTGCGTAGCCGATACCATCCCTATACCTGGAGGTCATGGCTAATCTCATTGGACATGGCCCGGCCTTGCCGCACCAGTGGTGGTATCAACTCCAACTCTAGACGTATCCAGTTCATTTAAAGCAAATCGTCATGGAACGGCACATATGTAGGAATAATACGTCTGATGCGTTATCACTTCAATAACTCCATATGCTTATATATGCGTCATGGCCATCGATAACGAAATCACATCGGGCTCTTAGCTGCAATTCTCGCAAAGATTATTTATCTATGTCTTAGCCCAATCATGTTCCTATGTACACATTTTTAACAACGTAGCTTTTCGGCTTCGCATATACCCGCCTCGTGTGTGCTAGAATTTTAACTGACCGACTAATGGACAGCATTCTTGCTCCCACTTCTTTCTTTTCTTGCGATTATTCCCTCATCCAACTATTTACTAAAACGGGTTTGCGGCACGACTCATCAATAAAATGTTTATTATTTCCGAAAAACTTTCAAAGCTACACGTATACACAAGGGGGTCTTATAGTAAAAACTGAATTGGGACCTCCTCTTCATGGTTAAGACAAAGTTACAATGGCAAGAACGGTAGCTTAAAGACTACAGTTACAAAAATGATAAATAATGATACGGATATAAATAAATAACGATATTAGTAGGCAGCAGGGTATCGGCAGTAAGTAATATAGTGAAACTCGGTAAAACTAACAGAGAACTCGAGGAAAATGAAAAGGAAGAAAATTAAAAAACAACCTAAGCAACATGTTGACGTACATAAGAACGGCAAGTCCGAAACGAGATTGGTTTATACCGGCACACTATGTAACATACATATCACATAACAAAAAAATGGGCATCTATCATATCTCGTAAAATAGCATAGGCTTGCGTACAGCAAGAGGGTGGGGAAAGAGATAAAGATTCTAGTTAAGGGAGTGAAGAAAATAGGGTGAAGAGTGCACGGTAGCTGTCTCTCAGTGAGAACACCTCAACCGATACACTAAGGGGGAGGTGGAATTAAAGGGATAGAGAAGGAGGTGGGGAAAGGAAGAGAACATAGGGGGTGCGGGGGAGAGGAAGAAGGAAATTAGAAGGAAAAGGGTAAAGGATGGCACAGCTTCAAATAGTATAATTTATGCACCACAGGAAGTGGGAATTGAATGCAATTGAATGTAATTGAATGAAGGCGGAGGATGCTCCGTATCTCGAACTGTGTTGTTACGCAGAAGGAATTAGTTGACCCTCCTGTACATTCGAGCCCAATACCCATTGCCACCTCGACACACTGTTACCCTCAGCCCCCTACTATATTATGCTGGTCTTGCGAAGGGCATTGTGCCTTAAAGTGTGGTAAAATGTACCTAGAACTGCTAGGTTCAATCCCCGCAGCCTCCACTGCATATCCGTTGCGCTAAACACAAACAAAACAAAATACATAAATAAATAAAGAACGGAAGAAAGGAAAAGAATGGTGAGATGCGTTCGGTAGATAATGATGAATGGTGTGTGACTAACATAACTGAGACGTGATGACGCAAATATTTTGATAGCTGTGCTATGGACGTCCTCAATAACGACAAAAGAACGGCATCGCTGTTCCAATAGATATTACGGGTGGGACCAGCTTTTTGTTTTTCTCTGTGGCACCTTGATGCAGCGACGACAACTGATGAAACCTGCCTTCCTTATTTTTCGTATTTTCTTTAACCAAATCTTTGTAACGTCCTACCATGTCATCCTCACATGTATTTGATGGCAACACTTCCTTGTTTATGATTAAGAGGAAACTTTACAGACTAATCAAAAATTTCCTTAAAGTGAGGAACTTAACTATAGCAAGTTTGTGAATGTGTACTTTCGTTGAACATTTTTCACACGTCCAAACTGAATAGCAGTTTGTACAGAGAAGAGTAATGCGCCAGCTAATCGAACATTACTAAGTTGTGTGTTCGCCATTTGTACTCGTTGGGCACTGAATATAACAACATCCGATTTCACAGGGCAAAAACCGACAGGCCCTTTGCAAAGCACAAGAGGTGCCTTGGGTAAGAATACGACTGCGAGCCCGCAGAACGAGGCACCTGGTTTAAATCTGTTCGCACTTTTGGTTCGGATACCTGGATATGGTGAGTAGTTATCCTTCCCTTCCTTGAGGCATGTTGATCCAACACACACACACACACAAACACACGCATATATATATATATATATATATATATATACCTGTGAGTATTAGAAACCGCGAATTGATTCATTGATTGATTTTTGGTTTTTAGCGTCCCAAAACGACGATCTGATTTTTACAGGTGCTGTAGTGCAGACCTCCGGAAATTTCGACCAACTGCTGTTATTTAAAGGGGTCCTGAACCACCACACTGGCTTGGTTTTGAAAACGGCTGGCTGTGTATTGAAGGCCTCTCAGAAATTCACAGCCGAAAGAATTTTTCAAAACGGTATGTTAGGAGCGAATATATTGCGAGAGGAAAACCTCCCTTTCGAGTCCTGTCTCAACTGTGCGGAATAGAGGGTAGAGAGCTCCTTAAGGGCGGTGTCGAAGGAGGTGCCCCGCCCACCGCGTTGCGTCACCAGACTTCAGCGACGTATCAGAGTGGCTGACGAAAAGCGCGCGACTACCGGGGACTGTTTGTCCGCAGCTCGCTTGTGGCCGCCTGCTCGCTCGGCGCCTGGGCTTGGTCGCGTGCCCTCGCGATCACCGCATTTTTTTTCGATCCTCCGAAGCTTTGTTTTCGTTCGTGACACACGTTTAGGCTCGCAGGTGTGCACGCTTTCTTTGTCAGTGTGCTGCTTGTCGTCGATATTGCGCATAAGACGGCGTCAGGACAAACAGCGCAACAACCAACGCTGCTCCACCTTGTCCTCCATAACCCCAAGATAGTTAATTGTTGATTAGTGATTGTAGACGGGTTAACCATCCTGTCGGGCTCGAACGCCTGACTACTATGACTCGAAAGGAAGACCATCACAGCTCGAACCCCTACCGACAGATTAACGTGGAATAAAGTGCGTTGACAAGCGGAAAGAAGGATGGACTAATTTATTGTGTGAATACACTACTTCAGTTTTGACAGTGAAGCTGTTTAAGCTACTGGTGAAACTGGAAAATCTGCAGAAAACTCCGCTAAGCTATGTAATGCTAGCATAACAATGCCCCGCTGTAGTGAAGACAAAGCTTCCTAGGACTAGTTAGGTAAGGCTAAGTCTAATTCAATGGAGCCTAATCGAGATTCCTAGGACCAGTTAGGTAAGGCTAAGTCCAATTCAAAGGAGCCTAATTAGCAATAAATAATTAAAGTCTAGATCAGAGAGGAATAATCCAACTAAGCCAAAGCAAGGCAAACGGAACTAATTCAAGCTTATTTGAGCTATTACAAGTCACACTAATTAGGCCGATACTAATAATTTGCCATTGATTAAACTACGATACTAATTAAACCAGGTCTAATTAAGGTAAGACGAATTATGCGAAGCCTAATTTACCTGATATGAACAAGTCTAGTGTAAGCAAGCTTCTAATTAGGCCGTGTTTAAATAACTAGTACTAATTAAACCACGTGTAGCTACGTTATTACTAGTTAAGGCAAAACTAAGCTAGCACTTATTAATCCAAAGTAAATTATGCTGACTTCGAGGTCAAACCTCATTAATCTGAGACTAAATATTTCAGGACTAATTAGGTTAACACTGATTAAATCAGGCTTAATAAGGTAATATTCATCAAGTGATACCTAATTAAGATAATATATCAAAGCACAGCGTAACTAGGCCTAAACTAATTACGTCATGTATAATTAAGATAGCGCTAATTAACCCAAGCATATATTATATCATGATTAATGAAACCCAGCTTATTAAGTCATGTGTGGTTAGGTTTAAGTTAATTAGACCAAGCCGATTTAATAGGGACCCTAATTAGATGCTTACTAATTAAGTTATGACTAAGTCAAGTCTTAAGCTCAGATTATTAAGTTACGCCAAATTAAGCCAAACATTACAGACGTAATGATTTCATTCGAAACTAATTTACCTTAGTCAACCCTAATATGCTGTAATCCTTAATTCACCCTAATCTAAGTCTAGCGTAATCCGCTCTATAATATGCCATAGTCCACCTTAATGCACCTTAGTCTGTCTTAATCCACCCTAATGTGACTTAATGAGCTATAATCCACCCAAGTACACCCTAATAGACCTAGTCCTATAATCCACCTTATAAAAGAAATATTTTGGGTTCGTCTCCAGCCATGTTATTGAGTACGAGTACTAGAAGGTGGTGCATTGGAGTACCATAGGGAATAAACCCATCTACAATCACTGATGAATTGTTAATTAATGTTTGGGAATAATTTGTGATTTATTACAGGCTGCTGATATGCATTTGTTGGCTTCTTGGAAAACTATATTTATGGTGACTTTTGCACCGCACCGTTCGCGTCCATGCCGAGGCAGATTATGCACGCCTTTCAATGGCATCTATAAGGTTTGCGCATTGACAAATATATTTTTACTTATTTCCAGCAACTATTTTGCTTATATAGGTGCTCACAACGCAAGGAAAAGCGAGCGCACGGCTCGCACGCGCTTACGGTTTCAAAAAACGCGCGCTGCGAAGGGCCCGCACACAGGCGCGGCGGGCGTGTCTGCCATCGGCCGATAGCAGCGACGCTCCTTGTAAATGCTTTATGACGAAACAAAGCATATACAAAGAGCGTGAGGAGAAGCCGCTTTTTGAGTTGAGGGCTCCTGAGGAAGTGGAAGCTTCGTGCTCCGCTTGTGAACGCTACGCTTCGCGGATGACCACAGCATTTGGCTGAGATGTTCGTTACAGCGTAGGCAAGCCGTAGAATATGTTTTTTCACCAAGCCCGGAGGGTGGTTCAGGACCCCTTTAACATACACTGACATGCTGCGCTACACGGTCCTCGACATTTCGTCTCCATCGAAATGTTGTCGCTGCAGCCAGGATTCGATCCCGCGACCTTCGGATCAGCAGCCGAGTACCATAGCCAATAGACCACGGCGGCGGGGTTGAAACCGCGCATCAGCCCAAATTCAACCCGTGCTCAAGAGCCCTCCACCATCCATAAGCATACTATGTCATAAAGGACGGACATATAGAAAAAATCATCATCGATCAGGAAATTCATCGATTCGTCTATCAGTTCGATCAGGAAAGCTAAGTTAACATAATTACCTACTAAATAAGGCAATGGGAAATTAGAAAGCTCTCAAACAAATGAAGCCAATTTTTGAAATGGATTTCCCATTTCGCGCAACCTATGCTGGATGCTCTTCGCTATGCAAAACAGGAAGATGAACTTAGGAAAGCAACTACGTTGGTGTGATGCACACAGATGTTCAATAAATAAATGGTGCAATGTATTACGCCAGCACAAATTTTATTGGTCAATAGCATAATTTAGGATTCTTCTCGTACAAGTAAATTACATTTATAATTACATATTTAGAAGTGTAATAATAAAATTGGCAGCAATAACAGTCACAAATACAAAGACACTGAAAAAAAAACACAGGCAATGCGTTGTTGCGACTTAAAGTTGCTACGCGTTTTATGATACCCCATGTTGTGCTCCAGCGGTGCCGTATATTTATATTTTTTCTTGAATTTCATATTCAAGGTTATACCTAATACTTAGCTGGAAAGCCTAATCGGGACGTCTTCAATATGGACTACATTACAGTTTGTTAAAACATAACTATAAGCTGATAGGCTTGCTTACCCTTTTTTGAATGCAGCGAATGGCATGTTTTTACTAAACTGCTGTTACTATGGTAGTCACCTGCGCATTAGTCATATAACAATTATATTTTTATATAACTGATGATTTACAGCTTCTGCGATCAATTATTCTCCTCAGATAAAAAATGCAATGTGACCGCATCTTTGGCGAAGGAAACATGCGAGCATACCAGGTGGTACTATGATCGTTCAAATAAGAGATGCTTGCCGAGCTGCAGCATGAAGGCACCCTTCCTCTACAAATGGCATTGCGATGGTGTTTGTCGAAGTGGTGAGTATAAATTGCGGTTCCAATATGCAAAGTCCCAAGATAGGCCAAATATCTACAAACTTGTAAGCTAGGCATGTGCTTTAAATATTGCTGACTTGATGTCGCAAATAAACATCACTTGACTTGCATGTCATATGAGTGTTAATCACGGCGCACAAGACACCGATTGAGAACTTTCATTATGACTAATCCGTGAATTACTCCTTCCTGTGTTGTGTTTAATACACGAAAGAACCTTAGCTACCCGTTGGACAATCTCTTCAAGTATATTTCCTAACTAATATATAACTTTTGATTTCCCTTTGAGATTAGCCTATCCAGATATACTGCCTGCGATATGGCACCTCAGAGCCACAAGGAAGACCGCTAATGTTCCGATAACCACAGCACCATTTCAAGGTGGCAATCTCAAAATCTGAATTAAGATATCTTTTTGGGTCAAATTATGATCCAGTAATACAGCACAGGACAGGAAAATAGATGGTTGATTCGCCTTTTTGAATAGGAAATATTCCCAAGGGGAAAGAGTTTAAAACTACATAATTCCTTTTACGCTCACTTCATCCAGCCTATCGTTTTGACTCTGACACAGTCATTTACACGCTGTGATCTTCAATCGTGACTGTGGCATAAATAGGCGTACTCGATATAGCGTGTTTTTATTTTGTTAGGTACCATATATAACTCTGTTAAAGCTCAATGACTGTTTCGGCAACGGAAGGAAATTGACAGTACCGTTATCTCATACTCAAAATTGTTTTCTTCAGACTGCATGTTGCAAATATTTGACTGAAGCAGCCCCACAATTTACACAATTTGAAATTATATGGATTTTCATAATGCATCAAGAGAGTGCGAAAACCTGAAATTGCTCGCACTTTTCTTTTTCAGCAAAAGCTTGCAACTTCTCGTCACGAGGCTTTCCCTGCGTATTTAGGAGCTTGCATCCAGTGTACATTTACAATCGCACTGAGAAGAAATGTGCCAAAGCGTTTGACTGTGATTACTTTGGAAATAAGTTTGTCAGCTTACGAGAATGCCAAGAAACTTGCGAGAAAGGTCAGTTACGTTCTGTTTTTCAGCAAGACCTACTGAAGCTCTGTCACCAGCGTTTAGTTTTCGCAGACCACCATGAAACGCAATTTAAATGCTCGGCAGCGATGGCATTCGAGTAGCAGGGGCTCGAAGTATCTAAATTACTTGCAGATAATCATAACGGACCTCGTGATGGCAGCTAGTGTCGAAGCTAACAAGGAAATCTCGCAAAAGGTTTTTCCCACAGACATGAAAGCTCGCCAAACTGAGCGCAGAAACAGTACGAATTTATATAGCAATACGACACTTCATACATAAAACTAGCACGTGTCAGTTGCTTTGTGCTCGTATTAGTCGACTCTGGCTCATCGCGGCGCTGCGCTGTAGATGTGGACTTAAGCAGCACTGATCACGTCATGAAGGCGACAACACATGAGAGGTAACATAAAAGTGGCGGACAACTGTGCCATGGGGACTTTCAGCTCTTTGCGCAGTAAAAAAATAGTAATTGATAGGTTTTTACCTGGCAAAAACCACGTTAAATTAGGAGGGCCGCTCCCTAGTGGAGTGTTCCGGAGTAATGTTATCCTCCTGTTTTTTCGCAGAGCTTACGTAAATCAAAGTGCGGTTAAGCCAACACCTAGATGCTAGGTTACCACGGTGGTAGGATTTGTTTTTAGGGGCGAAGCTCCTTAGGGCGTGGGTCTGTACATCCCATGGTGTTCGTTGGTGATGTACATAGCCACGTCTACTTTTATGAAAAAAAAAATTCCGAAAGTTGTGTCCTCTGCCTGGATTCGAACCCAGGCTCTCGGCGTGGCAGTCGACCGTTCAACCACTGAGCTACGCCTTTTTTTTTCTTTATTACATGGAAATGACAACTGAAGTTAAAGATCAGGATGAGAAGGACTCCACACTCAAAAATCAGGCAAACATACACATGCGTCTAACAAGTGCATCCACTCAGGCGGCGACTCCTGAGCCGCATGCACACTTCTTACGTAGGCTACAGTTTCTCGGTAGCATGATCTTGTCGAACGTGGGTTTTCCGCATGGCGATCACACAGTCTTGATCTCCAGAGGCTGTATAAACCGAGCACTATGAACATGTCATAGGGAGGACCGGTAATCGTTTTGAACGGTAGAAACCGAATTGAGTAAGGAGTGATGTCCATGTCCTTTTTAAGAGTTCGCTGGAGAATGTCCCAAAAAAATATTGCATCCGTACAGTCAATAAAACAGTGATCAATTGTTTCTGCGCTTGGACAGAGTCGACAATTCAAGGACCACGGCACGAAGCAGCCCTTCGCGTTCAACCAGGTTTTAACGGGAAGTGTTCCCGAATGCAGTTTAAAGAAAAATGTTTTGACACCGGGAGGTATACACATTTTCGAAACCCTTCTAAGTACATTTTGATAAGGCCGACCTAAATAATGTGTCCGATACAAAGGATCTGGGAAAATTGAGTCCACCAGTGCAACAGAAATCGCTTTTCGGCTCGCGGTGAAAATATACTCTAGGCTAAATCTAACTTTCAAGAAAAGGAATGAGTCTACAACTTCCTTGAGGAAGCCCCAAGGAGCCTGTGAAGTACTTACAACATGTGATGAAACTACTATATTAGGAAGGTGCTGAACCAATCGGACCTGTAGCATTTCGCGTAAAAATGGATGATCACATTCACGAAAGAAAAAAAGTCGAGAAAAAATTTGCCTAACAAAGAGATGGACTAATCCGAGGCCACCCCGTTCAAGTGGGACGAACAAATTGTCGCGCCTCATGGATTCATAACTGGAGCTCCAAATAAATGTTGCAAATACACGATGCAGTGCCTGAATGCGGAGTCGTGAGCAGTGCAGTACTTGAAGCACATACATGAGACGTGAAACTAAAAACACATTGCAAACTTCAGCACGACTAAACATTGACAAATTGCGCGCTTGCCATGAGTTTGCTTTGCTTTGTAGCCTCTTAACTTGTCCCGACCAGTGATTGTTGCTGTTTCTGTACTGTGAGAGAGGGACACCTAAATAGCGTATGTCTTTTTTCCACTCAATTCCTGCATAGTGTGACGGCATTGTGGCCCATAGTCCACACCAAAAGCCTGAACTTTTTTCAAAGTTAACACTGGCTGCAGAAGCAGCACAGAAATCTTCTGTAATTGCAAGAGCAGTTCTTACACTCATTTTATCACGACAGAAAAAGGCCACGTCATCTGCGTATGCAAGAACCCGAATCTCATATGACGGCAATTTAAACCCTTGAAAATTTTGTTCTTTGAGAATGCTCATACAAAGTGGTTCTAAATATAGGCAAAACAAAAGAGGTGACAAAGGACATCCTTGTCTCACTGAAGACAGGAGCCTAATCGGATCAGAGAGTGAACCATTCACTATTAGCCTCGTTGAGCCATTAGCATAACATAATTTGATGCCTTTCAGTAGCTGGGATCCGATATTTATATGGCTTAGTATACTAAACAGGAACGAATGATTCACTCTGTCGAATGCCTTAGCCAGATCCACCTGCACCATCGCAACTTGCCCATCACCCTCTGTTACACACTCTAGCACCGATCTCGCAACATGGATGTTTGTCTGAATGGATCGGCCTCTAATGCCACATGTTTGGTGTTCACCTACCACAGACCTTATCACGAATTGCAAACGGTTCGCCAAAACCTTTGCAAAAATTTTATAATCCACATTGCACAGAGAAATGGGCCTATATCCATCGACCTTTTGCAATTTAGTTTCCTCATTGCTTTTGGCTATGAGGACAGTGTGCCCTTCATACATTGTAGCGGGTAGGTACCCAACTTCCAAGGCCTCGGTATACACCTGTAGCTAAAAGACCTAAACAGGTATAATGTATCCCGCGGAATCGCATTAACAAACGTAATGTTACGTTGAAAAATAGTAATACACCGCTACACGACGCGAAAATGGATTGTATAACGAGGTCGAGGCATCATTTGAAAGAACATAGAGCTGCGTGCTTTGTAGCTTTGAACCCATTACGGAGGCACTGGTAATTATGGCGTAGTGGGTACTTCTCTACTTGGCAAAATGATAAGTTATGGCGCAGGAGTACGAATACAGTGTTTCTCACGCCTTTACATGATGATCGACTGGGCGATTTACGCGAGAGATTCACGGTTTACCGATGATTCCCTCCGGAGCTTCGCCCACTCATCATCATTCACCCCGTGGATATGCTGTGATTTTTTGATCAAACGATATGGATTCCCCAAGTTGCGCTAAACATAGAAAAACTGTCTTGAATAGGATCACTGCCGCTCAGATAGCAGCACAGCAGCACCAGTGGAAATGTTCTGCGGAGGTGAGTGCATTTTTGGTGAGAAGTAGATATTAGTGGACATTGTTGAGGATAATTTTGTTTCGTCTCATTAGCGATAACTTATACCAAATTTTTGGAAAGGCTAAGTTTTCGCACAACCACCTGAATATAAGTTGCTCAAGTAGGACTTAGAGCAAGATTGTTTTCTTTAAAAAAAACCAAGATTACAAGCGAGCGGAACTCTTCTCTGATAACTTTGTCAACACAAGGAAATGGGATCCACGCAGTGTTTTTTAAAGTATCTTTTTATTCCACCTCGCCTAATTCTTCTGAAAGGTGACTGCATATGTTAAGATATTTTTCATGTTCTCTTTGCCCAGTGCTTCGCAATATCTTATCTTCTTCTCAACTTACAAAGCGCTAGTCTTTCTACAGCAAACACGCTTTGTGAATACGCACAACTGTTCTATATACTCTAGCAAAATTGACGGTGGACTAGTGGCGAATATGTTTTCTTGCGTATTACTAAATGCTGAAACGAATGTTACAGTTTTAGTTCATAAGCCTCGAATGACTTTCTACAGTGCGCATATTTGGTTTCAGTAACAGGCTCGGATACAGACACTTTACACAGCACCGTGGAAATGCACGAAAAGTATTCTTCTCACAAGGGAATAGTTTCACCGACACCTGGAATACCAGCAGAAGCTGAGCTCCGAGTGGCCAAAATAAGTAGAGGTCAGTAATATTCGATGAAAATCGATCAATCAAATGAAAGTTTACTTAGAAGAAGAAAAGACTACAAAAGAAGTGTTGTGTTGAGATCGTAGATTGTAAGTCCACATATTTATTCGTCTAGAAACCCATACACGACGAATCTTTATTGCAGTCGTGGAAATACGATAAATACATGTGACTTAATAATGCTTCCCACATTACATGTGCACCGACTTATGGACCTTGGCGTGAGTGTTCGCCTCGCATAAAGCAATGCTCCTTGATATCACTGATGACGCCGTAGTGTAGGATGCCTTCCTTACAAGTGCGTTTAAGATTGCAGTGGCCGATGTCTGTTACTCTAGTCATCATTCCGCTCATTTTTATTGTCTTTTTGTGGACATAGGGCTCCCCAGTAAAGAGCTAAACAACGCACATGTTGGCTGCTTTGGCAGTGCCTTATTGTACACCATAACGAAAACGTGCCATCCAACAGAGGTGTTTCGCTGGGTGTCTCATACTCTCACATAGGCGTGAACTAAGCGTGAAGCATACAGAAATCGTGACCGTTTCACCAGAACAATCGTTTTCGTTCCTGCTACGCGGATTGCGCTCAGAGGAAAAGCTTCATACCGACATACAAACAAGAAAAGGCACGAGCAGCTGCCAGAATAACACCCTCGCAGTCCCCACCATTGTTTGCGATGTAAAAACATGTTCGTTGGGAGTATTATTCTCTGCCTGAAACTGAAAATCATAACACTTTAAGGTATCGCAAATTTCTAAACCCGGAAGAAGGAAAACAAGTTGCGACATAGTGGTTTTGGCTTTCGGATATTTCGCGAAACTTGCTACGAGAACAGTTGCTGTAACAACAGGAAATATTTTATAGTATCTTTCTGAATATGTCTTAAATATGGAAACGTAGAAAGCAGACGCTTGCATCTAGAAGACAAAGCGACCAATATTTACCAGCGAATATTCTTACATTGGAACTTAATTTTTTTGACATAAGGAGTTCAAGATGACAGATGAAATTGAACTTGGTATTAATATGCGTGATGGAAAGCATCACCTTATTGTCGCATTTATTCTCAAACCACCGAAGACCAACACGAAATAGTCATCACCGCACAGAAGACGCTAAATATGCACAGCAGATAATTTAATAAGAGATGTTTCGGTTGCAGGAAAGGCGGAAATGCAAAGGTGAACAAAGTGAACGCGTTGTACAGGACGTCCTCAGGGACAAACAGTGCACTGTACATTCCAGAAGAGCATCGCACGACGGTAGAAAAGCAGGTGGTTAGTCGCAAACACCTATTCCAGTGAACAGGTTTTAACTGCGCTAAAGCACCAGAGAGACTTGGAAATGCACACGCACACAGTGATCACTTACTTCAAACTCGGTGTGTGCGTGTGTGTTTCTACGTCTGTGTGGTGTATTCTTCGCGCAGTTAAAAACTTGCTTGCTGAAGTAACGAACTAGCCCAACAACATGCCTTACCAGAACATTTCACCTCCATGTAATATATGGCAAATGAGTTCTGCGGAATCCCGTTTATGAAAGGGAAAATTAGCATCCACCCGTTTTGTAGCACAAGGCTACAAGGAAATCCATACTGATTTCTCAGAAATGAAAGCTTCGTAGTCAGAAATGGAAGTTCCTAGGGGCTTTCACCTCCATGAAAATGCAGCTGTCGCAGCCGGAAATCGATCTCGCGACACTGGGATCCGCAGCCGATTGCCATAGCTATCAGGGCCCCGTCGCAGGGCGAGTTGTGCGACATTGAACCACCAACGTCGTTGCCAAGCTGCGTAGCTTAACGCAGCAGTTTTGTTAGTTGGTTGATTGACTGATATGTGCGATTGAGCGTCCCAAAACCAGCTCTGGTTATGAGAGACGCCTTAGCGGGGGTCTCCAGAAATTTCGGCCACTTGGGCTTCCTTAGCGTGCACGGACATTGCATTTTGTTAGTCGGTGCCATTGCACTCCAAGCAGTTGCAGGCGGAGACACCACTGACGCATGTAGGGACTGTATTACATCGTTTTACGTCCCCTGAATTACGGCAACGCCCCAGGCAAAGTGCGCCTCAATGTCCGAGCACAAGGAGATGAAGAACTGTGTCGAGAGAAATAGAAAATGTTCAGAAGGACCAAAGTATTTCGCCTTCCTGCAGCTTCAAAGAATGTCCATAAATAGAGGAGCTGGTAGAGCTCTGGCAACCTTTATCCCGGAACGGGAAGGTGTGCGTGCGAATCCCATGGCGACCACCATGTAAATGATTTTTGCTATTTTTTGTTACTTACAGGTGTATGTCTTAATACGTCATTTCCGAAACGGAAATGACGCAGTAAACCTCGGTGAGGACGTCGGGCACGTCATTTCCGCAACGGGAATGACATATCCGAGGTTCTGTGGAATCCGACATAAAAACAACTTCGTTTTCAAGGTGGTCGTCTGAGGAGGTTAAGATGAAATTGAATAATAATAACTTGGTTGCGTTCCGTAACGCGGGCAAAATTTTCTTTAAATGTAGGTAGAACTATATGGAAATCCCAGTATATTCACAGGCGTAGGGCCAGTTTCTTCTCTTTTTTAGCTGTATTTGATGAGAAATCCTTTTGAAGCTATTTTAAGGAAACGATGGGGAACCAAGACGCTGTCGCTTTTCGTTTCATGCAGGTGGCACCAGAAAAATCACAAGCTCAGATTAATGGGAATAAGAGCGAGAACGCAATTATGATCGGTAGTATAGGTTAGGTCGTCATGGTCACATTCCGGTGGTAGCAAATGAGCTCGTGCATTATTGCCTAGGGCTGGTTTTCATTATATAACCTTACTACAATAGAAAGAAGTTATAAGCGCTTGACAGGAAACTGACAACTTAATCATGTGTCAATTGTTTTCTCCGTTATCATTATGACTTCGAGATGTCAGCGCGTTCCCGTAATTACCCTTCGAAAGCTGTGGCACGCTTGAGTATTTACGACATTCGTAGCACTCTCAGGCAAATGTAGAGTGTAGGTGTAGCACCTACACGTTCGCCTAATACTTGTTCTCTCACTTAAATTCACGTGGTTCTATTTGTGCTCAGTATATTTTTGGCGCACATACTTTTTGGGAAAAATATTTATGACTGTATATTGATTCCAGTAATACGTACCACGCGATGCTAGATCTTCGGACTAACTAGTTCTCAGTAAGTATTAAGCCATGGAAACCTCGCTGAAAATTCAACTCTGATGCAGCGGTCGCATGAATATTGCTACAGCTTGCGAAGGGGAGAACACTTTATATAAATGCCTCACGTTCATCTTCCATCTATGCATCCTATATCGAATGAAATGCGTCAAATGTGCTAACATTTCGTGTATTGGAAGTTGCTCTAGATATCCTCGTAGGTGAATATGACCTGTGTGAAAAACACTTTGTGCACAGGGGGAGTCAAGGAACAGTCAACAAGCGCCGAAGGGAAAACAGCTCAAGTCACAAAGCAGATTGACAGTTCCACTTCTAGTATGGGTGAGAGAGAAACTCAGTCGAATGCAGTTGTTCCTGCAGGACCAGAGCTTCATAGTTTACACTTCGGAACAGGTCAATCATTTTTTGCTGTTATATTGAACATAAGATATCCGTGGGTGCGGGAATTGGAGCCTGTTAAAATATTTTCCGACTGAGAATTGTGAGCCGTAACTGTGATGGCGTTACTTAGGTAGAGAAGTATTGGTTGATTTCAGCAAAAAAACTGCCTAAGTTGCTCATTTGAGCAGGCATATGTAATTAAGAACATTTCTTTTCATTATATTACACCTACACACCGCTTAGGCGATCATTAGATGCTACAACTGAACATATCTTACGCAAATGTAGTGCCCTAACAACGTCGCGGCACAGCACGTTTCTGTGACACGCTGGAGGAATTGCAGGAACAGATGGAACTCCTCGGATTATCTCGGATTATATATACATATAAGATGAAATATCCCACATTGGGTAGTTCTCAAGGGGAAAAAAGTCACAATTCTAGCCTCTGTATTCAAGGCCAAGAGCTTGACAATGTTAACGGCTATATTATTTTGTATGCTGAAGAAACTAGGAGGGATTGTTTAGTAACCTAAGAGGAGGCTTTGGAGCAGACAATTTGCAGGCCAACGTCGACGGTGCATTTGCGCCTTCCTGTTATATATTTCACTAGGAAGTAGTCATCTGTATCTCGTACAATGTCTCCCATGGGCAAGAACCAGACCTTAAAATACTACAAGCAATCGAAGACATTGTTTCAGCTTTTGACAAGAAGTGTACATGCTTCTCATTAATGAAAAAGAGACTGGAATGCACGGCAGGTACATGTACGATATTATTATTATTATTATTATTATTATTATTATTATTTGGTGTGGCAACACGTACACATAAGGAAATGAAGGAAATATGGTGAGTAAGGTGACAACTGCCACTTAGAGGGGCACAACGCCTGCCTACTCTTTTCCGTGAAGTAAGCAAATAGTGATGAGACAGATAAGAAAGAAACTAGAAAGTGAAAACAGACTAATACACAGACAAAAATCAACGAAACAAAATATTCCTATAAAAGAGACGGCATTTCATGATCTTCCAGAAACCTTAATAGCGCTCGATGGGCCTGGTCCCTTCGAGGAGCACTGCCCTTTGGGAACAGGTAATCGTCAATGGTCACGCACTGAAGCCAAGAATTTTACACACCTTAAATTACAATTTACGCTGTGTAATGAACCCGGGCACCCTAAAATAAGATGTCCAAGTGTCTCACAGGGTCTAAATTATGGGTGTGATGGACTGTCCGCGCGGCCTTGAAAGTGTACACGTTCGCTTACCAGAAGAAAGCCAACCCTGAACTTACACAGCAGCGCTTTCGCGTGATGAGGAGACGTAACTGCCATGAAACAATGTGTTAGCCATATATCTCTGCAGACGCCCAAGACTCTTTGGTGACACTGAACACCAGCCACTGAAGAACAGGGCAGCAGCTCGGCGAATATTTGGGACACATGGATAAAATGCCAACAGCTGTGGAATGCAGCTTTGAAATTTTGAGTTCCTAGTTGAAAGTCATAGGTACGCTATAGAGAAGTGTAAAAAAGACAGCAGCTTAGCTGTCGGTTGTGTCAGTCGACAATATACACTTCCCGGCCAGGACACATGCTTTAATTACCATCGCGGACAGCTGTTCCATGGAAAGCGCTAGAACTACTTCCTGCCAATGGTCGATGCTGCTGCCTATAACAGGCAAATGTGCTGCAGAGCCTATGAGTGAAATCGAGTGACCCGCGCGGTAACTGAGTTCACTTAATTTGAAAGTGGAAAGGCCGAAACAACAGAATTCCGGATCATAGTCATCAATATACAATCGTATAAAATACTATTTCAGGAAGGTGAGTGTGCTCTTGTGGAAAATCATGAACATTTTTTAGAGAACGAGCTGTTTCCACATAAGGGTGGGACATATTCATACAAAAATCATGATAAAGTTGCGTGAATCCTTTACACTGCGTCATCATAGAAGAATCAATCAACAGTCGGAAAACACAACACACGAAACAAGAGAAGTTTGAAAATCACTGGCACGTGACAACTGGAACGTTCGAAATTAGGCGCAAAGAAAGGAGCAGAAAACACCATAGGCAGGGCGGGTATAGAATTTTGAATAGTGAATTGTGGCAGTATTGTGAATCATGGCGCACAAGTGGCCCAACTAGTCTCATGATTTGCAAGTACTCCGAGCACTCGTACACTGTATAGTTGTCGAAATGCTGTCTCTTACCATCAGGTTCACTCCTTTGTGGGCAGGAGGCACATGTCCGTGCTTGGTACGGGTCACAAGCGGCAGTATAATGACAAGGGAGGTGGAAATGCCACGACAAGGGTGACTCAACTGCAGCTTTACATGCGGCTCTTTTTGAAGTACCCGATTCAAGAGACATTGGCAATGGGAAAATAGTGGTCATGCGGGGGCTCCACAGTGAAGACGTAAGACTGGCACACGCAGCATAGTATTCCATATACAACGAATAATCAGATATACTTTTGGCAAGCTCTAATTTTAAAGGACATTAAAACTGAATCCTTCAGCCGTGAGATCGCAGCCAATTTTGTCCGCCGGTGGCGCTTCGGTCAGCGTGCCCGCATCGAGGTGTTCTTAATAAAGTTTTACTCTCTCACTTAAAATAAATGCATCGGCACCGTTCCTAATTGCTTCTGCGGTGCATTTCTGCGCCAAAAGGTAGACAACAAAGCTTTTTAGCCGACAGACCAGGCGTACCTATGAGTTCGATAGTTATCCCTAGATATGCAAGGTGCGGAGTGCCGTTCTCTGGTCTTTCCTGCTATTTCAAATAGTTAAAGGAGCGAAGCCGATCATTGACTTTCTACTCGTTCTTCCACATGTATGTGAACGTCTTCTCGCTGTTTTATGTTACTGAGCCCACTTTTTCGTTGACCAAAAAGAAACATGTTCTTTAGAGATGCAACTTCTGTACGATAAAAAGTAGCATACGCAGCGAGGCTTTCGTCCAAAAATCCTGTTGTCATTATGCAGTAGGCCATCAGCTTCTTATTTCATGTTCATATATCGTGCAGCTTGTCGATGAGTGCACCTCCCATGCACTGAACCCCTTATTACATATATTAGTGAGCTTTTATCGAACGAAGAGCGCCTCATATGAAAATTTCCCAGTATTAGAAGTGTTCTAGGTACCCTGGTAGGTGAGAGCGGCCTGTGTGAACGTTTTCTATGCAGGTGGAGGTGAGCATCGGTCTGTAAGTGGCCAAGAGAAACCCTCTCATGGTATCCCTGATACTGAGAGTTCCGCCTCAACTATGGGTCACAAAGAAACTCAGACGAATGTAGGTGTTCCAGTAGGTGTTCAGGGTGCTCCGGCGGTTACAGGTCAGTGATTTCAAGTGGCTCTGTTTTACTTCACATACATGTGAATGGCTACATATGAGCTTGTAAACGACGACTTTCAGCACTGTAAATTGTCAGCTATTCACTATCACGAGGTGACATCGGTAGAGAACATAAAATATAATTTTATCTGATAAACTTGAAAGTTAGATTAATGGTCGCTAAATTTCGATACCTATGTGCGGCCTCTAATGTTCTTTTCAGTATATTGCTGCTATCCACTGCGTGAAGTAAGGTCACTCGTCGTATTCAACACGTCTTAGACGGATGCATCCTCGCAGCAACTGCTTTGTGGGATGGAAAGTAGCTTTACGTTTGATAAAGTGCGCGGAAATTAGTCTCACGTATATTATTCTTAGTAATATGAAATGCAGAATACTGGACAGGTCACAAGGCAAAGCAGGAAAGGGTACCCAACTTTTTGACCATATTAACTTATCTACTAAGAACGAAAATCTTTACCTCGATCTGGCTTATATTTACCATTTGTTTCGGATAAATGTATACCGCCTACAATTTTAAGACAATATACACACCAATGACGTAATCCGTGAAAACAACTGCACTGGAGACGTGTGCTGTGTACACCATGTGAGAAATTTTTCCCCGCCAATTTAGTGTTGTTCCATATAAGGAACATAAATTTCAAGCTGCTCTTCAAATTTATCTGCGTTGCCCAACTCACATCAGTACTTCCTAAGCCGAAAATGTCATTAAGTAATGGTTTCTACTGTGAGCTACAATTTATGTTAGTCGCTATTGCAAATTATATGACAATAGCAAAAAATATAAATAGCAATGCCTGCGTGCTGTAAAACAGAGTGCAATGCGAACCGTAGCACGCTTGTCTCAGCAAGTGCCTACTGCTTATTTTCAGAATGTACCGTGCGTTTTGCTACGGAAATCTCAATAATAACACTATTAGAAGAGACTTATGCACAGAAAATGAAGAAAGGGCTTGTATTACATATTTCAGTAAGAAACTAATGGTTTCATTGATTTTCGTAATCCGAAATAGTAAAGAGAGGACGTGACCACTCCTATAAGTTCACAAATACTTCATAAGTAGGCAGTATTATCTACAATTGAAACTGCTCTATCTGTAACAGAAAATCTGCCATCAAGCGGGCCAATGCATGTCGACGAAGTTCCCGGCAGCGCTACGAGCTCTGGCTTACGAGAGACTCACGGTCCAGCCATGGTACCGTCTGGTATATCTATCAGCCCAGAGCTTGAAATAGTTGCAGCAGGAACGCGTGAGTGCTGTCCTCATATTCTGCTAATATATCGCATGTGTCAACACGCCGTATGTTCATTGGGCTTACAGATCGGTTCAATTACGCAGACATCTGTGTTTCAGGTCCCAGGCTCTACGCGTACGAGCTGTGGCGGGGCCATAATGTTTTTCGGCATGTGTCATACGCCGCTGTTAAAAACAGTCAAGAAAGGGTGCGCACCCAACCAATGTCAATGTTATTTTATAGTTTTATAAAGCTGAAGGGTCGTCTCTCTCGTCGTAATGTGTACATAAAAACTGACATTCCATTTATCTTTGTTTTTACGAAGGGAACCGTCGACCTATGTAAACACCATGGGAAACAAAAGCCGAAAGTAGTTGGAATAAATCCGGTGGGAAGAATGAAGAGTTAATAAAATTTCGACGTGTGGGATGGGGAGGGTTTATAGCAATAGACTCCTCCTCTCCTCTATACGCACCTCAGGAAATAGATACTTTTTTTACCGTGATTTCTCGGCATTACAAAGAAAATTTTGCTTGGGCTTGCCTCGTCGACCGGGCCGCGCATGACGTCAGAGAGACGCGTGAGACCTAATGAGAGCAACACGATTGTATCGTAAGCGCCCCGCAATAACCGACCCTTTTTGTGCGGACCTTTATTGACGCGGCCTGAACGACCAGTGTAATTAGGCGGATGCTTGATAAGTTAAATGACTGTTGACTTACTGTTTCACGTGCACTGAAATATTTGTCTAGTTATACTCAACGAAGGCTGTCTGCGTGCCCTACCTTTGTTCATGTGTGCATTCTGCTGACTGAGGCAAAACGTACCAGTCCTAAGCAAACGGCCACATGAATGAACGGACTGAACTTGTGTCACGAGGAAACTGGCACTTCTGTTGTCAGGAAGCTTCATTACATTACCACGAAACTCAGATAATTCTAGCACATTATGGAGAAGCCACCACCGCGGCGTATGTGGGTGTGACATTTGGGTACACATGAGACGCTTCCACAGCTCACGGATGCCGACAGAATCGCTTTGATGTCAGGGCTGGGGCAAACTGCTTCTCATTGCGCGCTCGCTCTTCGTACTCCTATCATGGATTCGTACCGGGTTCTGGTGCCGAGCGCACTTCGGAGCCTTCATCATTGCCCAGTACTCAAGTGGCATTTACGTCAACCTGTGCCCGTTCGCGAGGGAGGCCAAGCAAGGAGGAGGCAGAGCGGGGACTAACAAAGCAACGTTGTGTCACAACACCGACGCAGTTGTGTCCCTTGGGAGTATGACAAGCAAAAGAAGAGGCGACATGAATGCGGCATTATAGAGCTATCGTGTTGCACTCCTAAAGAGGAAACTTAAGCCTCCACCCAGTTTTCCTTGTCCCTGTCGGGAAGGAGCCTGCATTCTGGCGGTAGATATTGCTCCCGATGGCTAGTCCTAATATAAGGGTTGGACCTTCCAGATGACAGCGTGGGTGTGGCGCTTGGTCCGACGGGGTCGTTCGTTACAAGGTACGAGAAGCACCTCCACCCTTACACCGGATGTCACGTGGTCTTGAAGAAGAACACAGTAAAATTTAAGGCGTTCGAAGTCCAGCTGTATATTGGGCGAAGCTGTGCACAACAAAGCAAATCCTGCTGAAGGGTGTTAGAGGAAAGAACGATCGTCGGCTCGTGATAAATAAAAACTGATCCGAGGTGAAATGTCGCCTTTCATAGATTCATTACACTGCGTTTTGGCCTTTTCAGCGATGTTTTAGAAGGCACTAAAATATGCCTATCGGAAAAACGAAGTTTACAGAACCGTCAGCACCATTCGCAATGAAGCATGCCAGATAAACGCGGCCTGAGCTTCACATCCCAATAAAATGATAAAAGCGATCCTGCGTGCGCATATTATATATATATGACATCGATAAGCTAGTGTTTGCGTTTCCCCAACCGTTATCCACACACACACACACACACACACACACACACACATATATATATATATATATATATATATATATATGATGTGTATGTGTGTGTGGATAACGGTTGGGGAGGGAGAAAGTAGGGGGGGATACACGAAGGCAAGCTTTATGGATGTTGTCCTATGTGATGAATTGCATGTTTGCACCCTGTTTTTCTACCCTATTCGATTAGGTGCGCGTTTGCGGTGTAATAGCAGTGCACTAATGCTTCAAGTAGGTGGGCTATGTTTACGTGTCATCAGCAGCGGACCACTTTGCTCGTAGTGGGAGATTTCTGTTCTGATACGAATAAGGAATACGCGAGTTACACTCGTTTGCCTCCTTGTTTTGGACAAGCAGTAAATTACGAATTATGCATGTTGCTATATATAAACATTCACCTGCATATTGCGTCCTAAAATTTTCAGGTCAATTGTAAATGACACGTATTATATCGCGATTCGTGGCGGCAATCGAGCCGAACCATATCAATGTTCACATAGAAGGGAACAAAAAAACAGTAGAGGTAAAGCTGTCTTCATCGTAACGTGAAGGCACTGCGTGCTCTAATTTACCGTCTGGCTATTCTAGAAACGCCATTCTGAATTTTTAATGTTAAGGAAATCTTGAAAGTGCCACTATGAACTGACAGTGTGATAAAACCATATGTATGTGAGCATGAATGCCAAATTGCTTATTCAATTATTTACTTATTTATCATAGCAACACAGCGCCCGTGCACAACAGTGGGAGGTGGAAGAATACAGTATTTCAATACATAACACAGGTGATAGTACAACCATCATATAAAAAATAAAGTTAGTGTTTTTTTCAATGTAAAGGAGGAGCTCTTATTAGATATAGCCGTCCGAGTGCTAGCTTCCTGGTCGTGTGATAAACGTGGGAGCATTTCTGGTGATTAAGGTATATAATAAAACCTGCAATGACATTTAAAGAATGTGTTTCTCTTTATTAAGAATAATGTATTTTATTAGAAGGAAAAATTAGTACAAAAACTAACAAATAATTTATTAGTTTCATGTGTTCGAATAATTATCCCAACTGTGATTTCTGTTCCTGAGTAAGAAACCTATTCTCAACAGGCCCCCAAAAAATCAAGCGGGATCCGTTACAAGCTCCTCGGATATCTCCGAAGAGCCAGGAAATTTGGATTTAGGTCTGAATCTACGCGGAGGTTCGTCACATAACGGTGAGCTATACTTCGTACAAATTGCAGAGAGTTAGACTTTTGTACATGTAGTTTTTGTGACAGCTAGTTGTGTCTAAATAGATAACTAACGATTGTTCAAAAAATTGCCATCTCAGACAGTGATTACCTTAACTGCAACACAAAGAACAGGAAATGACCTTCGCTTAAGTTATGCGTTTCGCCGTGTGTTATATTCCCTCGAAATTAGTGCGGTACTACCCACTTATTATAGCAAGTGAAGTGCGTCATATTCTGTACTGTCGTGAAAAATCTAATGAAAAAAAAACATAACTGAATAAACACAGTTTCTACGGACATACATGTAAATCAGTCAAATGGGTCGACAATTGTTTCCCGAACGGCGCCCAAACATCGGGACCCGGTTTAGTTCCTGGACAAAAGAACCATTATCCCACTTTTCTGTAACTCTGGTAAAGGAGTGAAGGCTTTAAAGCCGTAACATGGGAGTTGTGTTGTTTAAACTGTCAGGAAGTTTTAAAGCTTTGCTAATCGGCAAACTCTTTTGCGACACGAAAGGTGGCATTACACCTGATAAAGGAATGGATTAGGGCATCACTTGCATAATTATTGGCTCGCTTCTTTCTGTTCACGTTGACATTCAGTGGATATCCTACCTGAGGGAAGAAAAGCTTGTGTAGATGCGCAACTGCAGTCTATTTACAAGTACCCTGAGGTCCTCCCGAGTATTCGGATGAAGAAGCGTAACTTCATCTAGTGTACTAGAGGGTTTCATGAAATGTACGTTTTGTGCGGCTGTAGGATAACGACTTGTAAAGTGGCGATTGCAAAGCATCGCTTTATTCTTCGAGATTATGCTCCGGATTATTTAAAATTCTAAAAATTTAACAGCTGGTACCCTATAGCTGAAAACTGGGGCTTTATGTGAAGCAAAAAAGATTCGCCAACCTATGCGGAACTGTGGGAGCCAGTCCCTACTGTTCATCTTCAAAACTACGCAACGAGGTGTCCAATGTAGCAGCCTCAACTACCAAGCTTCTTAGATAAAGGAAAGAACGCTGTATGCAGAAAACGAACAACACTTAAGTAACATTCTTTCATCACTTATGTTTAGTGAGATTCGCAGCTGTGTTGCATGAGAAATATCTTCTTAATAGAGAGTACTGTCGCGCAAAATGATGTCTGTTCTCTGCAATAGAAAAACCAGCATCGAGTAGGCCAATGAATGTGCCCCGAAATGCCAGCCCCGCATCAAGGCATGGTGCTGGAGCGGTTCTTCGTCCGGACTCGCTACACTCTGGTGGACCTCCTGCCCCAGAGATTGAAATAGTGGGAGTGGGATCGGGTGAGTGATATCGGCAAAATTAAGCTCATTTTGCAGATGTTTCAATCTGAGAAATACGCAGTCATCTTGCAGTGTGATGAACGTGTGATGACCTGAAACCCGAAACTGTAATTGAGTAGGTGTCCCTGCCCGGTTTCTCGCCAGAACCAATATGCCTAGAGAAGTAAAAGTTTGAGCGCTTGCATTGCTCCAAGAGCACTGAATTTATGAAACGTCTGATTGTGTGTGGATGCCATTTGGTTAAATTCTAAGCGTTTCTTGGCGAACTTGACCAACCTTTATCGTATCTATCTATCTATCTATCTATCTATCTATCTATCTATCTATCTATCTATCTATCTATCTATCTATCTATCTATCTATCTATCTATCTATCTATGTAGCGGCCCACATCTCGGTGCTCTCCTGGTCGTCTAGTTCCCCTGGTATACCTGAACATTTGGGACGTAGGTTGTGCTAGCATTACGAACACCAATGACTGACCTTCACATCACTAAAATGATGTACTCGATTAACGATACCGCTATGGGGAGCTGCGTCTGAGGTTTACTGCACCTCACGCAGTGCACTGTCTCCAGTATTGCCCGATATTTCTCTCTCCATGGTTGACACCGGACGTACGGCTTGAGCTGCGCTGTCAATGCGAAGAGGCAACACCGTTTGACCTCGCTTTTGATTGAAATGACGACAAAAGAATCACACAGACATACAAGCAACTTGCTCGGCGGTAGGGGGTATCGATCACGGTACATGGGGGTGCGAAATAGGCACACTACCACTAGGTTAGGGCGGCTCCTCTCACGCGGTATATAGAGCAAATAAAAATATTGCACCTGCAGCTGTGATGATGGTGCTTGTGAAACTTTAATTACGCTGCTGATGTGCGATTAGCGCTATTACAGTGGTACACACATTGTGCTAGCGTTCTGTGTGCTTCTTTAGCACTTTGCTCGATCCCTTGGAACAATCAACGAACGATGCTTATGATCGCACATCACGCACCGTATAGTGAATTTTTCTTCCACAAGACTCCCACATGTGCTTTGAACAAACGTGAGTGCCACATGTACGCGGTACCATGCGGTATCATACAGTTGTCACGGTACTGTCGCCGCTCTCGGTTGCTCCATATAAAGCATACTGATGACCTGGCACTCATGTGATTTGCACAAAGACCTCCTCCCTGCCCGTAGCACTTCGCTGAATGCTTACCGATTCGTAATTGTTTCCTCGCTGACTTCTTCACATGACACCAATTCCCACAATGCCTGTGATCTGCATGATTTAATGTGCACATTGCACTTGCAAGCCATGGCAAACGGTATGATTTACTTATTTTGTGTGTGTTCTGGGGAAATGTTAGGTGTTTTTTTTCTCCGTTTCTAACACAGACTGAATATATTTGAAACACTTGTGGCACATACCCGCCTAATTTGGAGAGCGACCATAACGGGTATGAACCACATATGACTGCATTGCCGTCACTTGTGACGTACTTGACAATTACATCATGTTACTGATGTGTAGGTCACTGCTTCATGTTTGTTATGCGGTAATGTCTTACCATGCAAATATTGGCGCACACCAGGTCAACTGAATGGCCAGGAGAACACCGAGACAAAAAGCGTACATATAGAGTGTGGAAGCGACTGAAGCTTGCCAAAAATGCTTCGCATTTCAGACTGGGATACTGCATGCCTCTCATCATGTTTCCCTATAATAACGCCGTTCAACTAACAACGAAATAAATGTCCTTGTTCCGCTTGTACGGCCGTGCACCTTCTTACGACGGGAACACACGATTTTCATCAACGTCTGCAGTTCCATCCACTTTCCTTTCCGAAGATTTGCCCGCCGTAGTGGCCGAAGTCGCGAACTTGCCAGCACCGCGCAAACATGCGACGATTGAGTATGGTGGAAATGTATTAGGGTGAAGAAATAATGAGGCAACTGTTAATCCATGCCTTCCAGCGAACTTCCCATGTTTCCGCCGTTTTTCCTGAGAAGCACACATTTTCTAAACAGGGCGAAGACCAAATCCGACTGGACCTCGAAGAAGCCTCTCTGAGACCTCAGATGGATCATCTAATTTAGATTTAGGTGTGCATTTACCGGGAGCTTTAACGCATGCTGGTGAGCAACATTTTATATCTAGCGATAAGAATATTGTCCTCTTTTATTTACGTTCGTTTTGTGAGAGTAAATGTTTTGTGAGAGAAATGTTTTTTGGTGGGAGATATACGCCTCCAGCAAAAACGAAAACGGAAGGATAGTCTCCGTTCAAACAACATTTTATCATTTTTTAACTTAACAAAGCGGAAAGCTCAGATATTTCATTTACTGTAATACCAACTTATATATATATGGGTGAGGCCAGGACTCCGAACAATTGATTCATAAGGAACATTCAAGTTATTGTAAACGAAACCAAGAAAAAAACCCAAAATCTTAAATGAACGCGAAGCTGCCAGAATATTCCTAAAGAATAAATTACAAAAAATAATGGTCATTCTTTGAAATTGTTCTCACGAAAGCACAAACCATCTTTTTAAAAAACTTACTTTTGGTGTTTTAATTTATACATATTAATATTTCGATGCAGCAAATAATATGCATGGACGAATGAATGTGCTAAAGACGGAGAAAGTGGTATATGCGGAGTGGAGAAAAATATGGGGCTTCTCCTAGAACAGATATTTTCTCTCTGGCTACGCCCTTTAACAATCAAACTGCTTTAACGGCGATACGGTAAAAATATAGGCGAAATATGTTATTGGCTTGTCAAAATTTCTTTGACCAGGAAGAGCCCCAAACAGTACGTCAAGCATCTCCCGAGCCTCTACCCAAACACTGTCACCCGGTTTAGTTCGAAGCAAACAAGAAGCACCATCAGTTCCTCCTGCAACACCCGGTGAGGGATTCACTTTCAGTACGTGTGAGTCGTAGTGTTGAAGCTTTTCAGAAGCTTTAACTTAGAAAATACGGAAATTTTTGTTTCTGAAGTTTGCATTAGATGGAATAAGGCGAGGAAGAAGCTTGACGAGGTGCCCAAGGTACTGGCATTTCTTCCAGAATATTTGCGACTTTGTTACCAAATTAGTATATCATTCAGCTATCATGTAGGTGGGCTAATGCTTACTGCACTGAGGCTGTGTATAAGAGGGCACTTGCACGTCTTGATTTCAGTCTAATAAACCTCATGCGGGAAAATACCTGGACAGTAGCATCCCTGAATTTCTTTCTGTTGCATCTAGGTGTTAATATTTTAAGGAACAGATTTTTTTTATTCCGCGGTCTTGGCGTGCTTGCGCGAACAATATCCTATAAAAGCAAGCAAACCCCGGATTATGAACTTTTAACAGCGCTGAGCAACGTAGACTAATGAACAGGAAGGTAGTGTAGACAACAACACACGTAGCAGTCACGTGCAAAAATTTATTACGGACACTTATTTCAACAAGAAGCAACATGTTTAAAAAATACCTGGAAAATCTGAATGAAACAGAACAAATTATTTCCAACAATAATCCACACCATGCGTCTTATTCACACGTAAGAAATAAAAACTCAGGTTGTTTTAGTTAATGTAACTGACGGCGCGCTTGCACGATGGCTGCCTAATCGGACAACCTCAGGCAATCTCAACTTTTGAGTTATTTTTGTGCCAATTATTTATTGTTTCCCACGTTCACTGTGAACAGCTTCGTGCCGCTTCCCAGCATTTCGAATCGAGATAATAATCCGCAAGTTCGCATGTACAATTTCGCATTTGCTACAACGAAACGGTAAACGACCACTGTTCCTCAGGCAAACATCGCTGATCGAAAGTTGTGACTTTTTCTACGGTCTGTACCGTGTGTTTTCAACCGACTACGTCCGGCTGATTTCACAAGAAAAAAAGGGACTCAACTCATTGAATAAGGCAAAACAATTTGTAGAAATGAGGTGTTTTTTAGCAATATGAGCATGTCCTATTTACTTTATTAGATTACGAAGCGTGTTTTCTAAAAAAGTGCAACTAATAACAACATCCGAAAATTACTAGTCGAATACTTCTTGCAGCACAAGGGCCGTCTACCACTTCAATATCCACTGCACAACTACCCGGCAGGTCAGGCATCATGGAAACCCCTGTGATTGCTCCGAGTGGGGCACAAGTTCCAAGTGAGCAAGAAACAACTGGTAGGTGACGGTTTTATGGCGTTAGCGCAAAGCGGTATTGTGTTGCTTGCTGAGTACCCGCAATGGAAATTGTAATGGTGATTTTTTACTGGAACAACTTTTGGAAAAGGAGAAAGCACATGAAAGGTTTGATTGATCTTAGGGTTTTACGCCCAATAACCACGACTTCATTAACAGAGACGATGTAGTGGACGGCTCCGGAAATTTCGAACATCCGCGGTTGTGTAACGTGCCCTGATTCCTCAATATTTCGCTTCCCTCTAAGTGCAGCCGCCGCACCCGCGATTCAATCCCGCGACCTCAGGATTAGCAGCCGGAAACCATAGCCACTAGACCGCTGTGACGGGCACACAAAAACGAGTTTAGAGCTGTTTGTGGTTCATGTTACATCAGAGGACACGTACAACACGAAAAAAAAACGTAATATTTTTTCGCTAGGCGAATAATTGAAAATAAATATAGGTAGGCTTGCCTTGAAATACATACGTGCGTATGAGCCACGCATAAGAAAGAAGCCCTTGTGGACCCACTTGTCTGCAATTTTGTTATGTTTGCAATATTTCGAAGCTTTCGCAATAAGCTTTGATAACCTACAGCTTTCGGTTTTTCATATCTAATTTCGTCGACATAGATATCATTCGAGTCTTCTCGAATTATTTCTATGTCTACGGAAGACCGGCTGTGCTCTACGAAGTTATGGCAAAGTGAAAACAAAATCGAACAAGGGCCTGTCAATATTTCTAAATATTATAGTGAGGGTGTTCTTATAATGAAGTTGTACAAATTCGCAATAACTGCCTAGCGATTTCTTTATTATTTGGAAGGCCTCACACTGTTTGATATTTTCTTCACTGATATTCGTTCACCCCGACCCAGTTTTTCAACTTCCGCTTCGCATTTGCGTTAGCTACATGGAGAGTGAAGTGTTTTACACTAAAGTGGCTCAATACATATTTGATGATTTGACGATTTCGATTTGAAAGGTCAGGATAACTGTTGCATGTTACGTAAGCCATTCTTACACCTACTTTGCTAAGCGCAACTAAATTCCGGCGAATTTAGTGAGTATTTTTAATGTTGATCGATAAAAGACGATTTTAAACTCCATTTCCTTACTGACCTCAACAGCTTTCTCCTAGGAACCACAGGTACGTAGCAAATGAACTCAAAGACAGCGAGGCCATTTCCGTTGCGTGTGCTGGTGGTGGGGTTTTAAAAGATGCGTCTGTTGCCTTACTGAAAACGTAAACCAAATAAGCATATTATTTTGTGACGCTTGTGGTATTCTCAAGCTTTCGATACTAAGCGCGTATACTTATATGTTTTGTTTTTCTTTTCTAACATCACCTCTTCATGTAAACTCATCAACGCTGAACAAAGCAATACATGATGGTGGTTGAATTCCTACATTAACACCGAACCTTTTCGGCTTTATGAAAAGAGGATACTCTCCTCAGTACTTCGTGAAGCCCATGCTGTACTGCAACGTTGCCCTCACGAAAATAAGAATGAATGCAGCAACTTTCGCTGAATGTAGCTCTTGATCATAAATACAGGAAAGTGATAATTCTTGGAATGCTATTAAGACACATTATCGTAAGAAATTTCTCACTGGAATTTTTGTGCACCACTTATCGCTATTTGCTAGGTTGTGCATGTCGTTACGCAGAGTAAGATATCATTTCTGTTTTTGTTCCACTATAGTTTCATCGACATATCTTATCCCTCACTCAGGGACTATCAAGGAAGGACTGCAAGAAAGCGGTATCGGTGCTACCAAACAAGCTCACCCTTCAGTCATTGCCACCACACCAGTTCTTGAGAAGCCGAACAATGCACCATCAGGAGCAGCACCCCTAAATGAAATCCCTAAGGGCCAACAACCACGGGAACAAGAAATAGGCGAGCAAAAATAATATTTTCCTTCAATAGGAGCACTTTCGAAAATCTAATGCACTTGGATCGCGCGCAGCTCTACATGGTGCGACGCTGATGGGTGTGAAAGCGGATTATTAGTGATTCCTTTCCCTTAGAGCCAGAACGCAAAATATATAAATTAGGGAGATATATTGTGTAATCTAAACTTTAATTCGAGTGCGAGAAACGTTGCTGTAATCTACATGGGAGTGCGCGTATTGTAGCCACTTTGAAAGTGTCAGTGAAATATCGGTTTCTGGTAAATAACAAACCCTGTTCCTGTGAGGCTTCAGGTCTTCCTGCTGCCGAAAATTCGAATAGACTTTTAAATTTTGATTTAAAAAGAAATTGTTAGAGTTGTTTGAGCTTTTCTGTAGGCGGCTTCAGGTCTTCCTGCTGCCGAAAATTCGAATAGATTTTTAAATTTTGATTTAAAAAGAAATTGTTAGAGTTGTTTGAGCTTTTCTGTAGGGATAGAGCCTACAGACAAAGGAATATGGCAGAGGGTACCAAAAACACATTCCTTAGCATGCGCTCCACTGCAGGGGTTGCATGCCTAGTTTGAGAACTGCTAAACCTTTAGATGCTGCTGCGGAAAAGCGCAGCCTATGTATAAATGCTTAGTGCACTTAAGCCTTTGTACATTTAGACTTATAGCAGGTGAATGGTGCTAAAACTAGAAGTCGCCTGCACATTGTCGACACTGGCAAGTTTATCCGCGCAAGTTTTAACATAAATTGTACTTCAACTAATAAAACAAGAGCAGACATAAGCAGCCGACGTCCCTGCGAATTTTACGAGGAAGAACTGGACCTGAGTGCTCCACACAGCGATAAAATCAGATACCTTATATCTGTACAGTAAACATTGTTACATCACAAACAATCAAAACTAAATTATGACAAGTCCACCAACGCGAAGCCTCAGGAGATAGGAAGCACGTGGGCATGCCCAGTGTTGATTTGTGGGGTTTAACGTCCCAAAACCAGTTCTGATTATGAGAGACGCCGTAATGGAGGGCTCCGGAAATTTCGACCACCTGGGGTTCTTTAACGTGCACCGACATCGCACAGCACACGGGCCTCAACACTTCCCCTCCATCGAAATGCAGCCGTCGCGGCCGGGACTTGATCCCGCGACCTTCGGATCAGCAGCCGAGTGCCACAACCACTAGACCACCGTAGCGGGGCGGGCATGCCCAGTGTTTCCCACAGAAACACGTCAATCGCTGCTGATGGGCTTGCTTTGCAGTGACCGCAACGACGACGACGACGACGTTAAGCGCCGACAGCCGACGCTCATTGCCACAAGTCCGTTAATATCACTCCTGACAAGGCAACTCTACATATACACTGTCTGACATCACTGTCTCCGGAATGTCCCCACTGCGATGCGTGACAGGAGAAGCCGACAGCGCGAGCGCATAACTTCGCCGCCTCCAGGACCGGCCCACCATGACGCGTGCATTAGCATGACAATCTGCTTCACTCTATCCTTCCTAGATGGCGGTGCCACCACTACGAACCACGAGTCAAGTGGAAGTGAGGCGATGTTAATGTAAGAGGAATTGTGCTTGCTAGACACGTTCGCTTTAACGAAACATCTTTTAGACGCGAACAACAAAGCGGTATAGTGAAGATATAAATGCCGTTCTTTCCACATGTAGTCCATGTGCCGGTGGTGTGCCGGTATAGCTTCCAGCTCCTATTGTGGCATACCGAGCCATTACGGGATCGAGTACTAGCTGGTGGTACTCTTTCTTGTCAACTGCGGGTTCATTTTTTTACCGTTTATTATTTTACCATGATGATGACAAGACACACTCAGAAGAGACAGTGATATCCCGAACGCATAGGGTGTTTCGCACTTGACAGTCTATTCGTCTTTCACTTAAGTCTTTAAATCAAACCATCGTGGGTGCGCCTTTAGTCTTTAATCACTTCTCGAGCAGGAGGTCTTTTTTAACACAACGATGTATTCATCTGCCGAGCGAATCTGTTCTGTGAAAGAGTCTTTCACGGTATTGACGTTGTGGCAATAAATTGCGCCTGTTGTTTACTTCAGCGTTGTTTGCGTCGAATCGTCAATTCCTTGTTGACACCGTAAATTCTGCCATACATACATATGACGGTAATGTCTGCTAAGCTTTCTTAAATCTTTCTTACATTGCTGATTGACGAGACGAAGGAAGGCTACAAATGCTGAAATCTTGAGCTTACAGGTGCCCCGAGCATAGGGAGTAGGCTCCTGAAATGTCGCATTTTACCTCAGTTTGGGATCACCTCACTGCAAAAGTATTACGCGAGCATTTATGTGAATTGTAGTGGTCGTAGCCATAGTAGCGTGGGCAATTCCGATTTGGCCTCTCTTCAAAATGTGGCGCTACGAGCACTTTTCGGATAACGTGGTGTCCACGAACATAAACTATACGGATAACCTAAAATTAAATAGTTAGATGCGCGGTACACGGGGTAAAATTCCGAGGGCCGTCATGCCATCAATATGTCACACAAAAATTCTGGGCCTTTTTATAACATTTCAATCACTTTGCGAATAATGGTATTGTAGCGTAAAATGTGTTCTTGAGTCTGGCACAGAGTGTTTGAGAAAAGCATGTCGCTCCTATTGCAGAATCTCAGATCTCTCCGAGTGGCAACGAACAGAAAGGACCGCTCAATGATATGCGATTCATTACAACAACCAATAAAGGAAGAAATGGTGAGCTTCAATGTGTCTGAGTAGTTGAGCCTGCATTCATTTCCAATGCCAGCGTGACACTGTCGAGTACGGCCGTGTGATTTTCATTAGGTTGCATTTGTTACGTTCATGGATATATTTTCACCTCTGAGGGGTGGGATTACGACGACTGCTTACAATTAGGGATGAAAGTGGGGTGGCATGCAGCGGGACGTCACTACGTTTTTTGATGGTATGCAACTTTGAAATAGTAGGCTGGTTAAACGCAGTCACAGGGTACTGCTGTTGAGGGTTAGGGTTTATCCATTTCCCTCAAGCAGTGTGATGACCAGTAAAGCGCAAACATTTCCCACTTTGTTTCCAATACACGGGCATTCTATTTGGGAAAGGCTAGAGAGAACAAAGAACAGGCGTTTCCTAAGTTAACCGTGCAGAAATAAACCGGTCTTCATCTTCTCAATTTTTTTCTCACTCATTGTTTGGTCGGCTCTGAATACAGTGCCCCGACGGCTATCAACTCACCAAAGTTTGTTATTCACGATATCAATAGATGAAAGAACTACAGCCCATGACAGCGAAGGCGCACTTCTTGCACAATTTTCTCGTTGTTGCAGATCTCATAAGGCCATGCAGAAACTTCAATTATCTCTTACCATTGTTATATCACAGTTCGGAGCGTTCAGCGAAAGAAAGGATAATGAAACGCGGGGATGTCAATAGGCCATCCCCATTTTCCGTACTGCTGAATATTGGTTATAGTCTGCTGACAAAAAACGATACTTTGTGTATTGTGTACACTACTGCTTTTAAGCATTCTTTGCTTGCTGAATGATAGGTCAAAAGTGAAACTTAGCGACAGACTTCGGTAGAAGTCTACCGAAATGAGCTGTGCAGTGTTCAGTGTTGTAACACAGGATCAGTTTCATCTTACCTGTTAGGACATGCCAGTAGGCGTGTTGCTACGGGCCCCTACTGAAACTTTCTGTTCCATATTCCAAATAATTCCATCATTGTCCATACGAACTCTACACATATTCCATAAAGTTCCCCTGTATTTGTCATATATTTCCATATGAGTCTAACGGAAACATGCAATTATTGGAACAGCCATAAGGAACGTTTATTGGCAGCCCGTTGTGAAAACAGTGCAATTAAAAGGAATACCACAAGAAAATGAAACGGAACAGGCCGAGCAAGTGACTCTAAACAAATGCCTTTTAATCAAAAAGAAAACAACCCGAACACAGCTACCAGTGCAACGCATGCGCCTTGACTCACTATTACTGTGTTCGATCCAAGAGGACAATGGGACCTTTGTCGCACCTTTGTTTTTTCCCATCCCCCTATGGAGGCATTTCAGTCCTCCCCGTATGTGCTTAACACCCAGAACTGTCAAGGTGGATTGCTGGGCCGGCATAGCGTTTGTGCGTGTCGTTGTAGGAGCAGCTAGTTCATCCTCACCACACAGCCACTCAAATTAGTTACAGATTGCAGTGAAACCTACAGGAAAGTCACATAGAGTAAATATAAGCAAATTTCCCGAGGAATTAAGAAAGTACTATGTTACGTGATATAATGTCAAGTGCCTCCACAGGTTCGTAGAAATAAACATATAACACATTCCTGCGCCATTGCAAGCGTGAAAAACGAAAGCCTTTAGCCAGGAATGATATATCTTAATTTCAAAATCAGTAGGTTAAGTTATACGTGAGAGAAATAGGAATATCCATCTCCTACTTTTACAGATTCATGTACCGCATACGTTCTGAGCAAAAAAAAAAAGACATCTGTAGTTTACCTAACACAAGATACGCAGAATTCACAGATTACGGAACTGATAAGCTATACGAAAACATAGGACTTAGACAAGCAGCTATGTGAAAGACGCTTTTACTGGGCAACATAGCAATATGATACAATCCAAACGTATAAATAATCAAAATGTCCTTTATAGTCTAATAGTCGATGACATCTATAATGGGATGTTCCTTTTAAAGAATAAAGAGTTTACAAGAGCAACGAGTGCACATGTGTTCCTGGTATTCTTAAGTTTTTCATTTCGTTTTTCATTTTATAAAATCCCACTATTACAGCTTCCTTGTACATAAGGTGGATTTATGAGCTGGGAAACCTGATATGATTTATTTCTTCTCCTGTCTTTGCAGAAGGCATTGAATTGCCTGTCAACGAGAATGACGTCCCTGTCCCCGTGGGACCACTTAATGTAAGAAACCCCACCTAATAAGCAAGCAGAGAATCTAGTTTTCTATTCTAACTACGTATCCCCAGTTACCAACTATGCAGGTAAATCCCAGGCTCCTGTCGAAAGTTCTAATTTT
Organism: Hyalomma asiaticum; assembly: GCA_013339685.2. Taxonomy (NCBI): domain Eukaryota; kingdom Metazoa; phylum Arthropoda; class Arachnida; order Ixodida; family Ixodidae; genus Hyalomma; species Hyalomma asiaticum. The sequence goes on from CM023488.1 coordinate 53,635,772, forward strand.
GATTCAGACCCATGCCGCTTACGTAGTCGCCTGTACTCCGCTTCGTACTTCAAGTCGAACATGGAGGAAGTTGGTGAGAAATTCGCAAGCATAATGTAAGGCTCCGCGCGTCTTATTGCCGCCTTTCGACGGTGTAAGTATTTGTGTGAGACCTGCGCGCGAAGTGCCACGAGCGCACGTAATTTAACAACCGAGAGAAAAACGACATCGTGACGCTAAAGCATATCCTACAGCATTATAGTGACAGCCGTATAACGGAGTTTTTCAAAGATAATTTTCAAAATGTATGCAACTTTTACATATGAAACACGGGCAAGTGATTACGCTGGCGGTAGGCTAAAGTTTATTTTCGAACATGTCTATTCCGGGGACGGGTGCCTCATGGCATTTCGGGAAAGGCCTTTTTGGGCGACCGTTACGAATTAACATTGGCTATCATTTGCAGAGAGTAATGCCTATGTTTGAAGCACATTGGATTATTTCGTTGTGGATGCTGGGGATCGTTATTCTGTTCTGTAGGATCTCTTCTTTCTTGCCATGACCATCTGTTCCTGTTCGTACAGTATAATCGACATCCACTGATGTCTACAAACATTTTGCCCTGGTTGGACAACGTTACATTGAAAAACACTGTGTCTAACCTAAATACAGAAATCAATCGACATATGTACACTTGCATCTAGGTATACTCACAGGCATATATGGAAGTATTGACACTATGAAACGTTTACAAATCTCCTTACTTTAAAGACCCATAAAGACAATTGTAAAAGTACCAATGTTGGCACCTTGAGTGCACACGTTTGCTCTACACTTTAAAAGCCTGCTTAAGATGTAGAATGTTTATATGCCACACGCAAGGTAGCTCAACTTTTCTCACGTCATACAGAGCACCAAACCCTTTTCTGCGCTGGAGCAGCCAAGTTTGCTTTTATGGACATACACAGTTTGATGGCTTCTGAAGTAATGCTTGTTCGCCACACTGTCTGTCATCTACAGGAGAGACTAGGGGAAGTAGGGGAACACAAATATTTTTTTCTGTGGTCACTTAGCCTGCGGGCCGTAGCTTCAGCGTGTGAAGGCTTATGGTGCTTTCATTATTGCAAAGTGTACAAACGCTTTAGTCCGTGCGACTGACAACGCTTACTACAAATGTGTAGGTTCAGGTATTGTTGAGATGTCTAATTTTCCATGGCTCAGAACATAAATGTTTTTTAGTTCTTAATAGGCAATTCCTTTTTCTGACCTATTCTTAATAGATGAGATTAAAAATTGGTGGAGCGATCACTTAGGAAATTGAACCTTTGACCCCTTATGTGCTCGGACGGCTCATCGCTTAGACCATGTGATATGTGAAGTGCGCGACAACAAAGTGCGGTTTGAAAAGTGCGCGTGAAAGGGTAAGTGATGCACAGAAAAAGAAAACGACGACCGTAGACGGTAGTGGACCGGGAGAACAGCACGCGAAAGACCATGACGACGAAGAATAACTAAAGGCGTGGCGCTAGAAAATAAAGTAAAACGAAGCAACCAACCAGGAACATCCACGGGTTCCCAACGGCACATAGCTGAAGAACACGGGGACGCAGCGGAGGCCAATCAGAGAATAACAAATAAGAGCAAAAGAGGGAATCGGAGAGGGTAACCATAGCGTGGTCTTGTACAGTATAGTGTAGCAGAGGGTGCTCAAGGGAGCTGATGACGAGAAGGAGACAAATGAGTAGGGAAGCGTCGTTAGCTACGCTGTATACACAGTGCTCACAGCACTAGTGCCTAAGTGCCCAAATTTTTTTAGTCACGAGTGTTAATAGCACGATTTCGTGTAATCTTCTGTACATATTTTTTTCTTCACAGGAACCTCCCCTGACGGGCTTTTCTTTGACAACACTCCCTGGAGTTCCGGGACCACCTAAGCTGCCTGAATTACTCAAAGTGACATCAGCGAAGTAGTAGAGCTGTATTACTTTCACTGAAAAAGGGAAAAAAAAGAAATCTGTCAATGAAATAGCTCAGACGCACAACTAAAGCCATTGAAGACAGTTTAAATGAACCAACTGCAAACTAAACCTTTATGTGTACCTGTATATCAGTTTATCCATCTACTCAGCCACCCTGACTAAAGTGAAGAGGAAGAAGCTTTCAAGAAAAGCCAGATTACCACGGCAGTTTCAGCAGATGTACGTTATGAATAAAAATATATTTTAAATAAATAATACTTCACTAGTGGAAGATCTAGATATCTCAAATATTGAAGTGCAGAAATTTTAGGAACTTCATCTCAATGTTGGGACCACCTATATCTCCGATTCAGGCCCCTCTAAATGGCAGAATGCGCGCTCATGCGAAGTCCAATTGTGCATGCTACTGGATATAAAGGAAAAAAGTACCACGTCAGTACCTTTGCGAGAAGTTTATTATAGTAGCCCAGCTATATTGCGTTATGGTTTACGATGGACGGATGTACAGTGCCGTCCACTCTTAGGGTGAACGCGCGAGCGCGTGGCCCCGCTCCGCGGAGCGCCACTGCCGCCAGCGTGGCCGCGCATCGAAGCAAACCTGCGCAGGCGCGGCAGTGCCTGCGGGTGTGGCTTCGTGTCGTCTGCTGCATTGTTCGCGCTCTTGGGCGCGCCGAGCTTGCATTGCCGTGAAACAAACTTTGCTTGCCGTGTCACGTATTTGCTGCAGCAAACACAACCTTTCGCTTTAGTGTCGCAACGTGGAGACTGCCAGACTCCAAGCGAACTTCATTTTATCGACTCAAATAAAATTGTCCCTTTAATAAACAGGCACATATGTCACTTTTTGAACTGCTTAAGATTACGAACACTTACGGCTAGTTCTCCTGATATTTTCAGGCTATCCGGCACTACGGATAAAAATTACTTGATCTTCAATTTTCTCTTGGGGCGAGAGACGAGGGGGGGGGGGGGGGTGCAGTTGCACTAGACACATCGATGACGCCGAGTTGTCTTTGTTGCAAACTGAAAAGAATGCAGACAAACGGGCATATTTTCAGGTTCTCTTGAACCGGTGTATTAGCAAAGCGAGGGCTTCCATTACATTTCCGATGTCCACGTGAGCGTAATAGACGCTCGCAATCGCATTTCTGCTGGGATATCGGCTATGCAAATTCGTATGATGGTATTACACTATGATCACGATCACACTTGTAAGAATAATTGTTGGGGTTCTACGTCGGAAGTGTTGACCATCTGGTGTTCTTTAATGTGATCCTGAACCAAAGTATTTGGGCTTCTAGCATTTCGCCTTCATCGAAATGCTGCCGCCGCGGCCATGCAAGATTCTATCCCGCGACCGCTCGCAGTCCACCAACTCAAGGTGACAGATGCAGTGCGCCCTTAATCGCGTTACTGAAGTGCAAAGTAGAGCGTGCCACCGCGACGCTATCATCCCAAACTATCAGATAAAAAATGATTTTTTATACAGTAGTTTCTTCCCATGCTCTAGCGGTGATAAAAGCGCGATTACAGTTGATGGACAGTTCATTTCCCTGCGAGCATTTTGGGGTGTATGTGCGTGCGTGCGTGTGTGTGTGTGTGTGCGTGTTTGCGCGCGCGATCAGGCGATGTCACGCGTTCCCGAAGAAGAAAGGATGCGTATTGTTGAGCTAAGCCTGAAAGAATACTCACAGAGGGAAATTTCGAGAATCACTAATAGGCCACTGACAACTGTGAACAGGATTATTCAAGCCTACAGGACCGAGCGCAGGATCAAAGACGCTCCCCGGAAGGCCCGTCCGAAAGTGACTACGGAAGATGAGGACATGTCAATAATATCGGCGGCGAATGACTTTCCTGCTTCAACCGTGAGAGAACTCAAACAAATTGCGGGGGTGTCGGCTGCATCGGACACAACAGTAAAACGTCGCCTACATTCAGCGGGCCTCAAAAGCAATACCACTCACACCGTCGAACGCCTGTGTTCAAAACCGCAAAAGAACGGCCAAAGAACACCCCTTAGCACGTTCCCTGTGAAAATTCACGCGAAACTCCCATACTCACTACGCTCAGTAGAGCCGACAAGAAAATGTTTATGCTAACGTTGCCTTCTGGATTATTCTTAAAAATGAAGAATTTGCTGACAGTTCCTAAGCTAAATTAACTTTCTTTAATACCGCGAATTCATAGCTACGAAACTGTATTTTTCTTAATAATTCACGTTATGAAGTTCACTCCGGTGCGTGCTAAATCTGCCGGTCACGTTGCGACACTAAAACGAAAGGTTGTAGTCGCTGCATCAAATACATGACACGGCAAGCTCGTTCGTGCAAGCTCGGCGCGCCCACGAGCGCGAGCAATGCAGCAGACGACACGAAGCCACGCCCGCAGGCCCTGCCGCGCCTGCGGGGGTTTGCTTCGATGCGCGGCCGCGCTGGCGGCAGTGGCGCTCCGCGGAGCGCGGCCACGCGCTCGCGCGTTCACCCTAAGAGTGGACGGCACTGTACGGCGTGACAACAGTTATGAAACTTTCAGTTTAAATGTGGCGAGTGGAAATCTGTTGATTTCAAAGAAATATTATGCTTCTCTACAGACATGGTGTTTCCGCTTGAAAAAGCAACAAGGGCATTAAAGAACATTAAAGCATGCACGCGAGCCGGAGGAGGGGAACGAAGAAATAAAGAGACTTTTTAGACTGAACGCCATGCGTGTCGGCTGTACCTTTCTCGGCCTCCGCGAACACTACAAAATACTCAGGAAGCGACGTAACGGGAAGCAAATAACAGAACTCTTTGATATAGCCAGGGAATGTTTTGTCACATTCAAGAAACAGTGCGCATGAGAGGATGGACAGAAGCACAGGGAAATACACTGGACAAACGCTGCTTTTCTCTCCTAGGTTGTGTTTCATCCGCGCTGTTTCTTAAAGGTGAACGATCACGAACTCGCTGAAACATGACTCCTTCTACAATATTTCATCAGGCAATCCGTTGTGTAGGTAAGTTGGATGTTCCTCGTAAGTGAAAAAGCAAAAGGGTTGGGTGCGGCTGTGCTATACCGGTTAAGGTGCTTCGAAGCTGGCCAGCAAGACACGTTCTGTTGCGACCGGGCTAGTCCCATTTCCCGATTGATGACCCACCTGCTGTGCGTTATCCATGCATTTCAAAGAACCCCTGATGGTTGAAATTTCTCGAGCCCACAAGTACGGCGTGCCAAATCATAACGTCATTTTGGCTCTGAAAAACCGTATAATTGTAAATAAGATGGACTCCTGCACAGCAAGCACATACTACAATTGGTCAGTACGCCTAATGACACCTCCCGTGCTCTTATTTTCTCCGGCATGCATATTCGTGAATCTTTGCGGTGTGCACGCTTAAGGAGACATAGGTCTCAAGCGACCCTTTTATCACTACGGTGCTTGCGCTCACATGTGCAAGAATTACCCGCTTATTTTCGAGGGCATAGGGCGGTAATATCCCACACTATTCTTTGCCACATTTGTCTCGCCTTCGAGGAGCTCACCCACAGTGCTAGGCGATATGAACGTATCGCAGACGTCCTGATATAGTATATTTTGCTTCTTCAGGAGCAAGCCATGATTACGATCTTTTCACTAGAGACGTCAAAGTAACGCTGCGCTACCTGTCATGCGCCGTTCTCTTGACGTGTACATAATGGCAACATGACAACAAGAGATTGCAGAAATTACTAGAACGGAAACAGATACATAAGAGGATGAAACAGCATCAAGGCGTGCAGTGTGCCGCGGACCGGCTCTGGTCATAGAATTGCCCCACGGCCCTATAGAAATATTTTCGTCTATTCGAGCTATGCATTCCTCAGCAAGCCCAGACTGTTTTCCTGGCAGCTTTGTGCTAAAAACAGCTAGACGCTTGTTTCCGGATCATAATGGTTACTCCACCTCGTGGAATTCCGCAGAACCAATTTGTACTATCTCTTTATGTTTCCTTCTCATTTTTCGCACAATCTGAGCACAATAGACAATGAATGCGGCTGTGGCCGCCTGCAAATGCATAATCTGGCAGGGCCTACATCGACTCGTGGCATACCTGTTTGTAGAATACTTGGAAACCACGCTGCAAACATATGTGCTCTACCTTCAGCTTGCCAGCTTTGAATAGCCATGCGCACTCAACTTGAGTGTTCACCCTCCGAGAATGCCCTCGAGAGCAATGATTATTAATATACAGTGCAGCGGCATGAACCAAGAAAAATGATCTCAGTGTTTGCCTCAGTGAGTTTCATTTTCTGGCTCGTCGGAATATGCAGTGATGCAGGGACAACGCAGCCTCAACCATACAGTAAATATTCTTTTCTTCGACTATTATACGCATGAAATATTACCTTTCTGTACAGAACCTATAAACTCTTTTGGTACTCTTTAAGATTCATACTATTCATTACAGGAGCCGTTTTTCAAGCTATGATTTGTTGCTAAGATGAACCGCAATAAAAGTAAATAAAATCTTTTAAAAAATAACTATAGAGAATTTCACAGGTGGATCGCGAGCAAGCTTGTCCCTCCTCGGCCGAGAATTTCAACTACACTGACTGATCCCGGGAAAGTTAATATTTACAACTGACGGATCTCGAGTAACCTCCTGTACGACGGTGCGCTCGGCGGTGATCTGCCTCGCAGAGCCAGATTCTGGCGCAGCTTCAGCTGCACGGTGTCCGGATCAGCCAGGCACGATGTTTTTCAGGCGCTGTCAGAGAGCCCTCATTCATTGTTTATATTTTATAAATAGCGTGTTTCCACCGCTCAACCTAGAGAATTGCTCTTCGCTTGTTGCGATAGCGATCGTCCCACTTCAGAAAGCAGCAGCAACAGCGTGCAGTGGGTGTCATGCGTGAATGAAAAAGTGTTATTTACACAAGCATTTTCCGAGCCTCCTTGAAGCCTCCCTACAGTGGCTAGAACCGCTAGAGTACACAATTTCAACGCGGTGTAACGCAAGGAGGAGGAGACAGGAATAGGAAAGGCACGCATCCGGTTGCCCATGTTTCCAACGCAAGGTTGGCAACATGGGCAACCGGATGCGTGCGACAGCTTCCGCAGCAGTCCATGCCGGAGCAGCTTAAGTTTCCCGGGTCGATGGGGATCAGACCTCCCCACGACGGATCAGACCTGCCCGTGTTCCACCAGTTTAATGCACAATTACATACGCTTTCCAGCTACCATCTATATAGTCGGCGCCTTGGCTAACACATTTGCCGTAGCAGGGTATTAACTTTCCAAGGCACGTTATAAAACACAAACCCGTGCTGTCGGAGCATTCTGCATGCTCTTCGTCTCTGCGGAACGTTGTCTATACGTCCTGCATCAATGTTCCGGCGTCAGTGCTGTCGTTGCTCATGAAAGCTACACAGCAAACAATGCCCATTCTTCCACGAATTTCGGTTGCATGGTACTAGTCAGCATCCAGAAATGCGATGGCGCCAGGCTGTTCACATTACCGCCCAGCAGAGTGCCACCTACGATAACTGTTCCCACTGCAATGCTGTTTCACGCAATATTGTTTCTAGTTTACTGTGCGTCGTTTATGGAACAGAGTAAAGCGTCAAAGGAGGCCTGAAAAACATTAAGGCAAGTAAACGAAAGTAAATTCACTTGCTTTAGTGCATTATATCGCCCCTTGGGGTGTCTGGACATCGACATTTCCAGTACGATTGTGCATTTTAACAGTTGCACGTGTCGAGTCGGCCCTTGTTCACTGTGTCCTGTATTTCACTGCCGTGAAACTAGTGCGTTCCTGTGTCAATACGCGCCTGAAGAATCTTACTGACTCGCCCGTGCATGCATGCATAGAAAGGGTACATGCATGCGAGAAGTGCGTTCGACGCGGCCTTATAGAGAACCTCATTTAACGTGAAATTTCGCTAATATGCACACGGTTCGCAGCATCGCCCTTGAGCCCTTCCAGCTGCTGTGTCATTAAATACAATATAGACACAGTTGTGACCTTACTACGCACGTCTTTTGTCTTTTATTATGCCGTGCTCTTTCCTGTTACCCCTTCCTGGTGCTAGGCACGGGTTAAGTTCACATATGGTCTTCGCATTCACATGAAATGTTTCGACCAAATTGATAAAAATATCAAGCCTTTACAGTAAGCCCCCTTCCAGTGGTTCTCTATTGAAATTAATCGCAAGAATTTGGAAATTGAGGATTTTCAACATCAGAATTACAGCAGGCGTCTATTGTACGCAAACATTAGTGCGCATAAAAACGACTGGAATAACCTCTCTAACGAGGCTGTAATCCAAAAATATTTGGTATCGTTTGAAGCGCATTTGATTTGAAATGTTCCGTTACCTGTTCTGGTTGTTCGTTGCTCCTTTTGCCCAAATGTACGTTGTGCGTGTTTATGCTTACGTACCGGCTTGCAATGGTTTAAGTTATACCGCAGTATCTATAAATAAATAAACATAGCGCAGATGCCGCTACCCTCGGCAGTGGCCCGAGCGACATAGGTCTCCCCGTCGTCATGCCGAGCGACGGTCAGCAAACTTCGTTATCAAGCAGCGATCTTTATCTCGTTTTGTTGCACGGCTCATCGCGCTTGCCGAAATAGCGACACATGCACGACAGCGACGCACGCTCGTAATCACGTACCATTGCCTAGGGGAACAACTGCGTCAGTCAGCTCACTGCAGAAAGCAACAAAGAATGCGCCATTTGACCATTCGGTTTCAGTTTCCTGGGTTCTATCCGCCACATGTCAGTGATTTTTGAAATCGCCAGCGTTGACCTTTCGAAAGAATTCATGCGGATATGGGTTCACTGTGTGAATGACTTTCATTTGTCAATTTTGTTGGAACATGTGGCTGTTTTAGTGTGACAGTTAAGCAGTTTATTTTGTTAATTACTGCATAAAGCATCAATCATCACCATCTTGCAGTGAGTGCCACCATGAACAATCCTGTTCCTGAATAAATGCACAAATATTTCCTTTGCTGTATTCGTAATATTTGTGCACATATCTTGGGAAACACCCCACCCTACACATATATACCAAATAATGGTTGCATAGGCGTTGGTGAGGCGGGGATTTTGGAATCGCCTGGATTCTCTGGACCTTGCATGGCAGGTGATATAGGGCGTTCAGCACCGAGCTCCACTAAGAAGGTGCAAGGGCTCTTAAGGAATGAAAAGCACCTCCACCATTTATGAGGAACCCCTTTTTGCACCCGAGGTCCAGCTTCGAATAGGAATGTCGAGCCGAGCAGCTGATGCTCATTCAAGCGGAGAAGGTAAATATGCACAATTATGATGATGTGAAGACATGAAAAGGGTCAGTATATGTGAGTCGAACATATGTGTGTAGGCCAGAAGGCACACAGCCTAAGATGCAATACCGAAGTTCAGCCACCGACGTCAGCGGACAACAGATGAGTTACGACCACGACATCAGATTGGTGTGCAGAAAAACTACCTTGAAGACTGAGATAGCCGCTGGAGCAAACATATCGACTAGGTTACTCGGCAAATATTGTTGATACGACGGCACAGACGACGTTACCCGATTAACGATATTTCGCCGCACCATTTCAACACCAACCGCGTGTCACTGACATTTAAATTTTTCAGGTAAGCAGCGATAAGAGCTGAAGTTGAGCCAACGTTTAACAGGCGCGATAGCCAGAAAGCGCTATTCTGTTTAAGGAACGTGGCTTTGCAGGCACTGGTGCCCGACAAATCGTGCCATTTGTGCAGAAAATATGTCTCCTGGATAACATAAGTAGCGCCTGTATTACGCGCCGTGTAAAAGTGCAAGAGTCTGGCAGAATTTTGAACGAATACGGGAATGCAATGTTGGGATACCTTGATTAGGAAGTGGTGCGTTTCGAGGCATCGTTTGCTTGTTCTTTTGTTTTCTTTTTGCTTTTCAGCCAGGATCCATAGCTAGGCGCTCCAAAGGCACGCGCAATGCGTTATCATTCGATTGCCGCTGCACTCGGTGGCACTTCACTTTTGTCCGTTTTGTTACTAAGGTGAAGGAAGTACTTCTTATCTTGCGTTGCACAGAAGTTACGTGCCGATAGCGGCCACCGAACCCCCCTAACACTTCGCCGTTTTCGGTTTAAAAGTACACTGTAACGTGCGGCTACAGCGAAGCCAAGTTTGAGGACATGGCCTATGCATTCTTGATGAAAAACGCAACAAACCAAGTAAACATGAGGGTTCTCACCTTGCCGTCGTGCGATTCAGCAAGCTCTACCGCCGTTCAGTGTCCAAAGGCACCACAATCACACAAAAACCGCAAGAAACCGCACTTTCTACGTTGGAACAAGTCACGGAAGCACATGGGCACGCCCAGTCATCCTTCGTCCACTGATCTGACTTGGCTTCTTACGCAACGCGTGTGAGGAAAAAAAACAATAAAAGAAGGTTCTTTCTTCATTCGAATATGCACTACCTAAGATAGTAGTAAATGTCCGTACTTTTAGGTGAAAAGTAACTGTAAAGGAAGAAAACCACCCTTAAAATTGCTTTACCGCTGCTAATTTTTTTTTCGTTTTCTCTGGCGCCATCTGTATTCGGTGATTGAAGGCTGGCGTGAGCTTTGGGAAGAAGAACGCCCCTTGCTGTCTTTCCCACTGAGGCACTGTTATTCGTCTTTTCTTTTTTTTTTGCAATTCGCTGCCGTGACACGTGGCCACGCGCTTTGCTATCTACTATGATACAATCTTTTCGACAGAAAGCATGGGACGCTGAATGTGCTGACAAAATGCGTCAGTCGTACTTACAACGTTTTCGCTTCAAATAATATTTTCTTGAGAACAGAAGTGCGTGTACAGGAATATAAAATAGATGAATGGTTGGTATACAGAACATCCCAGTTAATTGCAATCCAGTTCTTGAAGACGGAGCAAGCTGATGGGTTGAAAAGAACTCATCGATATTTAGTTGGCCTTGTACGCAGTATTTCTTTTGTTTTGCGAAGACAACTGTTTATCAGAGGCTAGTTGCACTTAGGTTGAAGAAAAGAAACTCTGTCTGAATTCAGTAAATAATACTTATTTCCCCATATTAGTTGAAGCTTAACCATAGTTCGAACTCCACAAATAAATTTGTCAAAGCTCCTACACGCGGAAAGAATTATAAGTGCACGAATGCCGGTCGGAAGGAGTTATACTCGTATGCAACGGTTACGCAATGACGGGCGCGGTTAACAGCTAGAATTACTGACAGCTGTGAAAATTGAACTCGCTAAAAAGGTAGTTGCTGAAAAGCAACGCACAATGTTGAGCCTTTCAGCAAAAGACAGCGACAGGCTTTTCTTGACACATTCAATGATCTTTTCATTGCTTGCTCCAGATAAATGCATCTTGTGGGTACGCCACTACCAGTGCAGGCGAAGGTGTCCTTTATATTAACTTGCGTAACTCAACATTTGCGTCACTCAACTATTCAGAATGACACTCGCAAGCGAGGAGATATTGTCAAATACAAGAAACATTTGGAAGCCGTTAAGCCAAGCGATAAGGCAAGCACGCCTGGCCAGAAACTGCGAGAACACATGACATACCCCGTCATATAATATGAGGCGATCACCGGTGCGCGGTGACCGACAAATGATAACTCAAAAAGCGCGAATGGCACAAATAAATCACGCGTTATATAGATGAACTGCATTCGTTGCCTTGCTTACTTCTGGATCACACGAAATTTCGAAAAAAATAGCCTGAACGCTGGCCAAGAAATGTATTCTTTATCCGTACAATGACAAACACAGCATAGCCTGAACGCTGGCCAAGAAATGTATTCTTTTTCCGTACAATGACAAACACAGCACATAAGAGATCTATTGAAGTAACCAGGGCAAGTTCAATTGTTCCAAGCCACACAAGGCCCTCGGAACCTGGGACGGGAGGTGAGGGAAGCGCGTGAGCACTGCGCAAAAAAAAAGAAAAAAAAGACTGAGATGAAAGAATATCATGCCGCCAGAGCAGTGCATTGCCATGAAATATCTTATCGTTTTCTAGCAAATGAGGTAATTGTTTAACACTGTAGGCGAAATTATGAGTTGTTTCATGCAGTGCTGGCTTTCAAACGACACATGAGCATTTGACGTGTCGAATGTCCTTCCTCATAAGGACTTCTGTCGGTATAGCTATCTCTCTAAACAGTCTCTTTACTTGGGTCATATATTCTCCGCGGCAACTTATTGCTTTGCAAAATAAGTGAAGAATATGTCAAGTGTTTTGCCACTAATTTCGCACCAGCTATCGAAACGTCATCGCCAACATACTTCACACATGCTTTGCACAATTCCAGTGGCGGGACATGGCGTCTTACAAAATATGCCACACGTTGAAAAAGTGCCGCCCGTCTCACAAACGGGGACTCGTGGACCCCCAACAACAGGGTCACAGCAAACTACTGCAGCTTCAAGTTTGCCCAATGTCTCCGATGCTGGAACGAAGTCTGCAAAAGAACAATCGGGTAAGAAATAAAGGATGCTGTACCACTATAATATGCTTGCTGACGATGTAGAGGTATAGAAAGACATCAGCTGAGTGGAAACAGAGAGATAAACCGGAACCTTATATCAAGTTTATTGCTCGGTTCTGGAAAAAGGGTGAGTGGCAGGTGACGTGATTAATAGCGTAGCTAGTGCCGGTACTGCCAACACTGTTCTCATTAAACAGACTAGTGTATTCATCCCCACGGTGATGTTTCAAGCAGACCTGTCCAACAGTATCAACTGAAATTCTAACACCAAAATATGAATACGTACAAATGGTGCTCGTCTTGTGTTTGGTTTGTGCTTCTATTCTTCCCTCCGTTCATGTGCTGTAATTTCCGATAAAAAATGCTTCGCCCACTGGCCACACTTTAGGTTATACGGCACACACTTGAATTCAGCTTACAAGAATACGACATTGAATTGGACGTTGCTCTAATTTCTTGTAAGTCACCATAGAACTACTTAGCGAGATGTACTGGACATAGCGTAAGTTGGTACGTGAGTCAAAGCAAAAAAGAGGGTCACTGTTCATAGATCATTCTCTGTAGAGTTTCGCCGAAACATTGAAGACCGAGTTACAGTGCTTTCGTAGGAGCAGGAGCCGGCAGGGTGTGCGGCCAAGCTTTCTCCTGAAAGTGAAATTCAGCGCCACTCGAGAGGTTCGGATATTTGTTTTTTTATTGCGGAGAGTTTCTTGGCGAACCTAGGTCACCTTTACCGTTTGTATCTATGTAAAAGCCTACGTCTCATTGCACTCCTTGTCCCCACGTTTACCTGGTATACACATATTTGGGAGAGAGGGCATAAAATCATCACGAACATCAACGATATGTTGTACTACTACTCGTCATTTACGTCACGATTAACGATGCTGAAAGGACTTGTAGCTTTAGGCATCTGATACGATACGCAGCCCCCAGGATTGGCCCCACGCACTGGATGGCCGGCTTAAGGAAACCTGCTCTAATAACGAGGAAAGCAGACCGATTGTGCTTGCTTGCGATTGCAGTGCAAACATCACAAGCACATAAGCACACGTGCAACTTACCAATCGCTAGGGAGTATGGAACACGGACCCTCATGGTGCCAAGCAAACACGCTATCGCTACGCTACGGCGACTTGTCCACAACGGTGTACAGAGTTAACAAAGCCTTCACCTGAAGTTGTAATGATGCTGCTTGTGTGACGTGAGCCGCGCGTCTAATGTGCGATGAGTAATGTCATAGCAATAGATATGGCCTCAAGCATTCTGTATGATTTTGTACAATTTGGCTCGATCCCGTAAGAAAATTTCATCAAAGGACGCTTCTGGTAGGACATAAAAGAACCATAGAATGCGTTTCTGTACAACAAAACAGACGTCTGTATGTTGAACTGGCGCGAGGGCCAAAGTTATGCTATACCATGAGCTGCATTTCAGTCACCATGCTCCTGTGGACGTTCCTAGTTAGCCCGCGTTAAGGATAGCATGTAGGGGTACACAATAAACATACCCCGTTAAGCATACCATCACAGGTGGTACACATACACTTTGCAGAATTACATTGCTGCTACTAGCAGCACTTGCCTGAATGCCACACAATGTGTCAAGGCAATTTCCTCGCTCACTGCTTCGTAGGAGACCGATTCCCACAATGCGCTGGAGCTGCGGGATTTTGCTTTCTTTTTCGCCCCTGTTAGAGACACATAATTGCAAGAATGACCATGAACTTCTCCCGCCTTATAATTAGGAATGCGCCGCCACGGCCAAAAAGTAAAAAAAAGCAGTAACGCACGGTTTTTTGCTGGAGTTCCCTAAACAACCCGGAAATGTGTGAAAATGTATGTGGATAATACGTAAGAATTGCGAACATTTTCTTGATTCTGTCTCTTCAAAGCATGCAGCCTTTGCAAAGAAGAGCTTCTGTGGGCACTTCAGCCATTTCACAGTGTTTCGGCTTTTCTTTTTTTTAAACAACTCTCACAAATTCTCTGTTTTTCTCACAAGTTCCTGCCACAGTCGTTTGCATTTCGTGGCTGCATTTCGATGGAGGCGAGATGTGGAGCCCCGTGTGCTGTGCGATGTCAGTGCGCGTTAAAGAACTCCTGGTGGTCGAAATTTCCGGAGACCTCCACTACGGCGTCTCTCATAATCAGAGGTGGTTTTGAGAAGTTAAACCCCAAAAATCAATCAATTGATTGCCTTATCAACACCAGACGCTATATGGAGTTTTATGGGCCCTAATTACCACGTACAGCTGAGTTTCACGAACACAGAAACTGCAATTATGCTTTACTGAGTGCTACTCCCTCATTTATCTTGATCGCGAATACACTATATGTTCTGTTACACTATCAAAAAGCGACTGCTATGATGGCGTACTCAATTATGGCTTTTTGTGTGTAACGAAACGACATTTCAACTAAGTCACTGGCTTTCAACTAATGCATTGTCTAGTTCATAGGGTGACCCGATGTTATTCTTGAAAGGGGACAAAAATCATCCTTTCACATTTTTTACTAACCCTTGCCACATGGAAATAAGAAAGGTTTATTATCACTCTTTTAAATATGGAGAATGTTTACATTATTGTGTATTTAAATGATGCAGATTATGATAAGGAGATCACCCAAGCCATGTGGAATGAAGCTACTAAATTCAGTGCCTGTTTCATGAGTACTTTGTAATCAGTACGTCAATACTGTGTACTGTACTGTTAATGCCCCGTACTCTGTGAAAAACCTTGTGACTCATAAAAGTAGATGTGTGTATTGTGTTTCATATTTTCGACGTGCACAAAACCACGGGCGTGGGGTAATGCTCTCATTCTAATCCGGGTCTACTGCCTAGAGTTGTTTGGCTTTGTATGAAACAAAACCAAGCTCGGTATAGTAGGCACGTACGCAGGGTACGATGAGATCATATCAAGAGCTCGGTGTGAGCTGATGCCTAGTTAAGCAGGAATGAGATTTCTGTGTCGTCTCGTATATTACATCATTCCTTCTTGCGCATGATTACCGCATAACAATTAAACAATGCTGAAGGACTGGATGCCGCTTGATGCTTGCCAAAAGTTCGATACTGAGGAAATTCAACAACAATACGGCAGGCGCAATTTGGGATACTTTGGGAGCAGCAAAGCAACTGTGCGACCTTATTCCTCATTCTGCTAAGCACACCTCTACTTAAATTTATCGGTGGTCTCATGTTGCAAGAGAGTAAGCCCCACCGCAAAACACCGAATGTGACGCGTTATTCCTACTTAGTGGCGTCGCCCTTCGGTTATAATAAAGAAAAATGCCGTTCTGCATGGTTTACTGTGAATGCAGAATTGTGTAATCAATCGAATACGTCAATTATAGAAATGCTGCTCTTTACCCACCCTGAAACGGCCGACAAGGCTATATTATGAGTAACTAAATATAAAAGAAGCTTATCGCTAGACTAGTATTCTTTCTGTGATGCTTCGATACAAAGATAAAAAAAAATTGTTTCCACGTGATTAGCAAATGCCCATTCACTGCCGTCTCACCTCTAGATCCCATGTGCAGGATGCCGCAGCTGAAGCCGACAGCCAGCAAATGCACACACCGGTATTACTACTTTGATCGAGTTAGCCGCCTGTGTAAGCCAACATGCTCTGAAGAGGCGCCGTTTGCTGCAAGGTCAGCT
Source organism: Hyalomma asiaticum (assembly GCA_013339685.2). Taxonomy (NCBI): domain Eukaryota; kingdom Metazoa; phylum Arthropoda; class Arachnida; order Ixodida; family Ixodidae; genus Hyalomma; species Hyalomma asiaticum. The sequence goes on from CM023488.1 coordinate 53,651,882, forward strand.
TGCGACAAAATATGCAGAAGTGGTAAGTGTGCAGCTTGCCTCGCGGGATCTCATAATAAGAAACCACCACCCACTCCGAAAGGCTAACTTTGGTGATGCCATTCACGCAAGTGTTTCCCTGGAACAGTGGACCCCCCTGTGCAATTAGCTTCAGCACATCCCTCTTGCTCATTATGTTTTCACTATATTTCAGAAAGGCGAGGTTTCGTGAAAAGGTAAATGCTTTGCTTGCTGGAAATTAGATATTTTATCTAATTTGACAGAACCTAGATCCGTCTTGTGCACCTCCGACGTAGAGAAGTCTTCTCATTTTTCACGATCACGCCACTTATGTTAAGGAGCGCACTTTTGGGGAGGTGCGTTCATCCCATGCTGTCCAATCATCAAATAACCAGCATGCTGATGAAGACTACGTTTGCCTAGAATCCTGCAAGTTTATGTTGATATCCTCTGGGTGGTGTCGGTTTTCGAGACTGAATATTCGTTTTTTCAACAAATCTGAGATTTTCTTATTTCTATATGCTAATCAGTTCTAGGGAACAGCAAATTACAGGAAAAGCATGCAGATTAGTTCCGCGCGATGTGAAGATTAAGGAATGAAGAATAATGCAAAAACAATGCACAATTCTTGATTCAAGGGAATAAATTTACTAACATGGTAAGCTCTTAGTCGAAGTTTGCTTGCGTAACTATCCGTGCGCCAGCAGCCTAGAGAACTCTCTGTTGCCAACCTGCTTATCTTTGAAACAATGTAAAAGTCTTTGTATGCCGTATAAGACTGTATGAATGGGCAGGTGGTGCACGTGACGTTTCTGTGCCATAAGTTTATGGGATTCTCCTTCTACGTTACACCTTTAGAGTTGTTTCATGGTTACAGCCGCAGTTTCGTTCGTTCGGTAAGGTTTTAGACCGCAGTGATAATTTTTGGCCACATAAGTGCCGTTTCACGGTGACAGCCTCCTCCCCCCCTCTGCACAGCCGGTGACCGCACCGCCAGCGACTGGGAGAGTAGGCTAGATGAAGTGGAGGCATCTCTCTCCCTCTCCTATTCAATGCCGGTGCGGTAACCAGCTGTGCGGAGGGGGGAGGCAGCTGTCACCTTGAAACGGCACTTATGTGGCCAAAAATTATCACTGCGGTCTAAAACCTCACAGAAGCATCGACATAGCTGTATCCGGCAAACGTAATCATGTTAGCCATATCATGAAAAAGCACATTTTAGGAGCAGATACTCTCCGATATGAAAGGGTGGCTTTCTCAACAATCCAAGTTATAGCAATTCGCGCAATATAGTTTGTCAGTATATGAGCATTATTTATGACCACTGCTAATACTGGCCCACGTGTGAGCTAGAGCTTTTCTCTTTCCGTACGAAATAGTGCCTTTAGAAACAACCCACATTAGCAGTTAAATTTACCCTTTAGCTTTTTACCCACTGGATATGAACGATGCCATAATACAATTCAGTGATTCTACAACCAAGGAACCTTGCTGGCACAAATTTCTGAAAAGAAAGGACTTTGAAGACAATACGCGTCCTTATCATTTCTCCATATTCTTTCAGTTGAAGTATCCTGAACTGCACTGAATCATCCCTCAGGCTTTAACGCTCCAACTACTTTTGTGGCACTCCTCAAATAAACTGTTCTTAAACTCGAACTAGAGTTCCCGATGTTCTCTAAGCTTTTACACAGTCATCAACTGTATGAAATTAAGTAGAAGCTTACAGTAGCTCAATAATTTAGACTGATACTGGTTTATTTTGCAGTATTCGCCTGCTTTCATCGATGGAAGGAAGAAGAGGAAGACTGCGAGTTGCGTCACAAATTGCCTGTCTTCTCCTTCAATCCTCGGAAAAGAAGGTGCATCAAAAAAAGAGGCTGCTCCTACGAAGGAAACAATTTTCCCACTTTGCTGGAGTGCAAACTCACATGCGTCGCCTGTACGTATGTCCAAAGCACTCTTATTATGTGTTTTTACTTGACCTGCGTGGAACGGCGTAAGGTATGTGTACGAGTAAAAAGAGGAAACTCTTAACCACGCTAGTCAGATATATTTTAACCACGCATTCCAATGATTGCCTGTATGGTACCTAGTTCTTTTCTAGCAGCACCCCAAGGATACGAGAGGTTTGAGCATACCTTAAGAAAACAATTCTCCTTAAGCAGATTTCGCTGAGCAAACGGAAAGCTGCTAAATACCTGCTGGTTGTTGATTTGCTAAATGATTTCTTACGCAGCGAGTTGGTTTGCTACATCGTGCCTGAACTGCAGCAGGAACATCACGCGCTGTGAAAGTTGCTGCCCTGACATAGCCATTGCACTGGAAGCATTCCACAGCCGTCGGCCGGTACACCTCATGTCTCATTAATTTGTACAGTGGTAGGAAAGCCTATGACCATGTTGGAACAAGGGAACTAGTGGCGCGTTTTCCAGTGCAATTGTTCGTCAGGAACGTTTGTAAGATAAGTGATGCAATACCCAGAAGATATTCACAGGGAAAACTAGCAAGCTCAAATTATCATTTCTGCCGTCCCTTTAGAAACAGTTCCACTCTAACCATTTACATCACACCTCTTTATTCGATGAATAACAGTAATAATTTCAGCACAAGGCAAAATTATTCGCACTTTTTCTCTGTCTGCACAACGAAAATTTCAACAGATCGAACCGTCCGAATCGTTGTACGGCCGGTATTCATTCATCATCTCACCAAGCTGTCACAACCGCCGCCCGTGAAGCCGCTTAAGCAAATAGCGGCCAATACAGGAGTTAAAGAGACAGTCCCAGAGAACCACACAACGCCTGTTCCGATGGACACTGGATTGAAGCATTTACTTCCGCCACAAGGTACGTTCTCTCAAACGAAATCATAAGAAATGACCGTTTACCAGCAGCTAGCTTCTTCCACGTGTCAATACAATACTCATTGATAACGAAGTAGGGGTGCACAAAGATTTATGTAGCTAGCTATGTCCTCTAGGTCAGATGCCAACTAATCCCGATGTGGCGCACATCATGGGTGCACCTGGAAAGGATATTAAAAAAGCTTGGAAGAGAAATCTTCGTTTATGAGATTCCATCAAAGCACGGAGGCATGCTCATGTGAACGTCAAACATTGAAAAACTGCAGCGGCTTTTCTAGAGTGTGTGACACAGTTGTACGTTCACCTATATGATACTTCCTGCTTCAAAAGCATGACTGACATAAATGATTTCTAGCCACATTTGACGAGTAAAATGTCTTTTTTTTTGTTCGGACTGCCAAAGAAGTTACAGAAAGTTGCGCTGGCTGGTTTTGCACGCGCCGCTTTAAACTGCTATATAATGTGCTTATGGCAGCGCAAACAAACAAACAAACCTGGAAGTTTAGAGCAATGTTAATATTAGCGTGATTGTCAACGTTGACCTCACTTACATAAAGACATGCCGATTTAATGTAGACAATTAACACTGCGCTGTAATTTTAACGGATAATTACTTGTACCATTCGTGAAGCTTCGCGTGTGCATTTATGTTTGGTTTACGCGCCCAAAAGGTAGGTTTGATGGTGCTGGCGACAAAGGAACAAATATCGTAAAACTTGCAACACAAAGACAAGTAGGTCATTTTGGAAGATACCAATTTTGGAATCCCCAGTGAATTACAAAAGCCCTCCAAGAAGCTGTCCCAAGGCTATAATAATATAAAAGCAAGTAAGTCGGCACCTGATAAGATATCCCACCGTACTCTCTTTAAGGCTTCCTCATTTTGTGCCACAGAACGGGGGTTAAAGAAAGAGAATTAGTCATGGGCTCCTCGATTCGGAATGAATAATGTAATGAAGCCAAGTGATAATGAAGCCAAGGAAATCACTAGGTAAAATAATCGATGAACAAATCGCAAAATACGATTTAGAACAGGGAATGTCGCAGGAGCCAACGTTTCGACAAACGGACTTGTCTTCGTCAGGGCGGCAACGACGAAGAGAAGTCCGCTTGTCGAAACGTTGGCTCCCGCGACATTCCCTGTTCTAAATCGTATTTTGCGATTTGTTTATCGATGCAAGCATCCATCTTCCCCTGAGCTTCTCTTCTATTTTAGGTAAAATAATGTAGTTTTCAACAGCAATAAATTATTACTGGATTAATTTATGAAGTGTACACAAAAAAGCCCACCTGCCTTTGCTAAGCAGCGTACATACGGCCTTCGCATAACCTTTCTATCCTCTACCGTCTGAAAATATAAGAGTAAGAGAAATATAAAAATAAACATGATTCCCATTGACATTTGCAAAATATATGTCAATGAAATGAATACCATGTTATTACGGCAAAAAAGGCCTGCCACACCGTCTTCGTGCTTCAAGCCTCAAAGTCACCGCAGAGTAAACACACGACTGATTTGGTGTAAATAAACGTCACCTGGGCAGCAGAAAAACAAATTAGGCCCTATCATGTCATTACGACGTACTGTAATGCATATGTCCTCGTTTTATTAAATGCGTTGCATCTACTTCGCGTTATTATTGGCTTGTCCAAAGGTTAGGTTATTCGCAGAACTTCTATAAAACAGAACATGTTTTTAGTTAATATCATATAATTTTAAAGTGGCGCGCTTTAATACACTTGAATTAAGAAAAGAAGTTTAAATCGGCTCTTTTATGACGAAACAGCGCAAGCTACTTATACTGACGTACCAAAGAGCTCTTACGACAGGTACGGAATGCAACATCGAGTTCCACAAATAGGGATCTTGTATTGCGAGGTTGAGATTCAGACAGTTATATCAACAAGCTTAACGTCAACACAAACCAAATTTTCTAAAATGGCAAATAGCTGGCAGTTTCTTCTTTCTTCTCTTTTTTTTTTGAAAACGGGAAGCATACTAACAGGAATCAATGATGAAAGAACGAAATTGTGTCGAGTATGGTAACTTAAAAAACCCTCTCTACTAAAGTAAGTATGATTTGTTGATGACAAGGGCATAAAATACAGAAACCTCTACACAGCTATACGAGTATTTTCTTCTACTTATTACCTGTAGCGGCGTTTTTTAACCATTTGAATGAACAACATTTTTGCAATTGTGACCAGATATGCACATGCTCTCTTTGTCTGCATTTGCTGAAGATCGTAGGTGCAGTGTTACCGTCTCCAACATGGGACAAAAGGCCTGCAAGACACAGATGTACTATTTCGATTCACAAAAACGTATTTGTGATCCTACATGCTCCAGTATGGCTCCATTTGACTCAATGCTTGATTGCGTCGGGACTTGTCGAAGTGGTGAGTGAATGCACGGAATAAGGAAATTAGAAACACAAAATTTGTATTCCTAAGCTTGAGGACAGGTCGAGCAACAAGAACTTGAAAACGTGAATATAGCAGAATGGATTCACGAGGACGCAGAACTGTCTGAGAGGGTCTTTGTAATCATAAATAGCAATGAGCTAAATGAAGTTCCGCGGATAGCTAGGTCTGCTTACTAGCAGAAAATACAAAATCGCAAGTGTCAATGCGAAGACTGTGTCGATTTCTGTGATGTGTCGTTATGTGTATGACCTGACATAGTCCGTAACCTTACCACATGACGTCATGTGGACAAGCCATGATGATGGCATCACAGAAGTAATTTCTCACGTGACAAATTTAACGCCTGAGGCAATCCCAAGGCAATCTGAATTTCCCCGATACCGGGCAATAAAATTATTTTTGGAAGAACGCAACTTCTACTTCATGGGGCATTTAAACTTTACAAGGAAGATACGAAAGATCTACGTGCCAAAAGAGCTATGCCAGTGAAATGGGCGTGGAAGTAGGTGGATTAGAATTTTACTGGCCGTAGTTTACCATTTCGAACAGCAATGTGTTAGCAATGATAACAAGAAGGGCCTTTTGCATTCTGTCAACATAAAAATTTAGGTCATTATGCCGGGGATGCAGCCTGCGCCCAAAACCTCAGCCGGACAACTGCTTTAGCAGCTAAATTCCAGCACAGTTCAGTATGACTGAGCATATATTAACCGTAATCACTTTCAATGGTCTATTGAAGTAGGGAAACAAGTGAATGTGACATAGGCAACGAAGTTGACCGCTTCAGAAATTTCATTAAGTGGACAGGGTAGGGGAAACAGGGTTCCCGAGTGGGACCCTAGACGTGTCGTTTGTGCTTAAGATGTTTTATTGTGGCCGACGCTTTCACGTTTTGGCAATGGCTTCACCCGACCAGGCGTAATTCTGTCAAAAACGATTTCATAGATGAAAATTCAGAGGAAAGAACATATTTCTGTTTTTTCTCAATATAAAAGCACATTGTTTTCCGCATCTTTTTCAGTATCGCAAAATATCTGCGAATTCTGCGCTGACCTAAACGAGCAGTCTAAATGAAAAGCCACCAGCCACACACCCACTCCAGTGCAGGTTGAGCTTTGCAACGTATATTTAATTCTGCGCGCCTGTATCTTGAGTCCTTAATCATCCAGGCTACCACGCACACTCTAAATAGCAACAATAGCGACCCAGCTTCAATGTATGGAAAATGCCTTAATCATGTCCTAAAGCGCGCATAAATAGGGCGCCAGCCCTGTCACTTGTTATTGTGAACAAGGCCTATGGTTCCGCTCAAGCCTGACTCTTTTTTCAATCATTTTAGTCGGCTTCCCGACCTTTCTTTTCGAACATCTTCTACTATAAATCCATAAAAACTGCGAAGCTTAATTCGAATCATCTGAAAGCCGAGGAAATAGAGCAACACTTCTGAACTTGTTAGGAAAGACAAGCATCGCATCTTGTCACATGTTTTCGATGTGTTGTGTCAGCATATCTTTTTAATACTACAAAGAATAGCACGCTGGTCTTCGCCTATACAATCGTTCCGTGAAAATACACACTGAACTAAAGTAAGAATAAAAAAATAAATAATTCTTGCTTAGTGATAACGAAAAGTGTAAAAATTCTCTGAAATAATATCGTATCAGTGTAGGGAAAATAGTTTTAATTTTCCCTAACATAACCTAAATGTTCTTTGTTCTGTAGGTAGAAGACAGTGCACTACACAAAGTGATGCTAACGCCTAGTAGATGTCACCATTATTTTATTGAAAAAAGTGCACCGCAACACGCCGAAAAACAGATGGTGTTAGCCTTTCTGAGGTGGAGTGAAGAAATTGCTGATATGAGAGACACCGTTTAAGAAGAGAACTTTAAGTTCCTAGTCTTCGTAGTGACAAGTGGGCTAGTATTGTCGATTAATGTAGCGAAACAAGGCGTGTTTTTACCTGGTTGTTTCAATCCCTGCCTAAATACACACATGCACGTGCTGATTGGTTCACTGTTATCTCCCATACTGAGTCATTCGTAAGCTTATGCACAAAAAAGACCTTTTATAATTATCCATATACTTGACCAGGACATCGCACATTTGACTGAGTCCAAGGTTATAGGACTAGCTCTCCTTAAGGCCTTATTCTTTACATCTGGCCATGTAGTTGCATTTCAGCTTGATGTATTGGCCATTATTTTAACTGGCACTTTGATACCCTCTCATTTGCACGTAATCATAACAAACTCTAACAATTAAAGTAGGCAATTTTATTTATTACTTTTGCAGTTCTCGTTTGCTTCCTTGAACGGCGTCAGATTACCTGCAGCAGCACTCAAAACATAACCGTATACTACTACAACCGACGTACAGGAAGATGCGTCGTTGGAAAGAGCTGCTCATATAGAGGGAACAACTTTCCAACACTTGACGAGTGCCGGCGTACGTGTGGTGCATGTAAGTACTTGCCCTTTGCTCTCTTTCACTATATCTGCTTTCGAGTACCAATCATAGAAGTTTTGTTATAGAACATAGGGAAATGGTAGCTCAATAGCGATGGTTGCACTGGTATGAATTTGCGAATTAATTCCCATTATTAGCAAGAAAGGCCGGTTAATGATCATAAGAAGAAAAATGCACGTCAACAGTATCTCCATTACTGTTTATTATATCTTAAGTAATTTCTAATCGTAGGTAAATGCATTGCATACTTACTCGTCCAATATTCGTTCACTTATAGTCACCATGACAATCAACATCGGGAGATCTTATAAAACTGTGTAGATGTTACCATTGAGCTGCTAGGCAATCATATTAGCACGCACAATCAAATAGACGCCTCAAAGGTACTCACCTTGCAGAGTGTCCCCTTGTGTGTTTCAAAAACGGCGTGAGTCTTCACGTAGATGACGCCACAGTGGCTGTTATGCTGCGATTAAAAATTCTTTTCGTTGAGTTTTAAAACACAAACATTACGGGAACATCAAGGGGTTTTGTCAGAAAGCTTTGCAGGCCGTGCCTTGAAACTGGCCGGGATTACTGTCAAATCTTGTTAACAGTGAATGCGACCCTCTAAGTTACCGAATAAAACAGCATAATTTACAAGTAATCAGCTTGTGCGACATTTACCTGTCACTGATAGAATAAGTACGCGTGCGAACACTAGGCAACACACGTAATTTCTTCCAATTTAGCTGTCCCACGAGTAGGATGGAATATATTTCTTTCGGTATTAACACAATAGCGGCTGAGTAAGCAAACGGTATAAGAACAAACATTTCCCTTACTAACTTATATTCATCAGGTAAACTTTTGAGCAAGTTATCCTGCGCAATATGGGATGTAAGGAAGAATCCTCTATGCCTCTGTAATATTCGGGCTCTAGCCCGTGAGACATTTCGTTTGTGCCTGGATGTGTGGTCCAGGCGGCACCTTTCTATTTTAGTTTACAGCGGCCTTACGGTCACCTAAGGGGAACCCTGCTCCTTCATATTGAGGAGGTGGCGGATTCAATAAACTTGGTTAAGAATTTGTGCATGTTGAAGTAGGATTTTTTTCTCTTTCTTGCTAAACGTCACCTTGTTGTCTATATTAGAACAGAGGCGCGGCCAATTTTTCGATTTACCTGTGTAGTAAGCATTTCAGTTAATGTTAATTTTATTGGCAATTGTTTCAGGCGTAAACAAACTCTTAGGGGCGAAGCTCCTTAGGGTGTGGGTCGTTCCATCCTCTGTAGCAATAGTATGTATGTAGCCACTTCGCGCCGCCGGGAGGCTCGCGCTCGTCTTCGGCGCGTGCCTCCCGGCGCGCGAGCTCTCTCACTCTTCCACCTGCTGTTTTGTGAGAGAGAGACAGAGAGAGAGAGAGAGAGAGCGAAAGGCGCGCGTTGACTATGGAAACGCTCTTTCTTAGATGAACGCTCTACCAGCTCGCAAAGAGGAAGAACGCGCCCTCACCTGCGAGAGACAACGTTGGCGCAGGCAGCGTCTCCAAGCGAGTTTCTTGATTGAGAAATATCGACTGCTCGCGTTGGAGAACCGTTCACCGGCCACCCATATATGCATATAGGCACTGTATTTTGACTTGCAATGAAGTGCCGGCGGGAGATTTCACTTCTGCGTAGTTGAACCATAAGGATTCGTAGCGTGCGCGTTAACTAAATTAATCCGGAACTCGGCACGATCTAGGATGAACACCCGGAGATTCGCCCACTCATCATCATTCACTCCGTGGATATGCTGTGGATTTTTCTAGTGCAGCGTGTTGTGCCCAGTATATAGAACCATAAATAAACGCCACTGCCGTGCCCTTATATTGGGGTCTTATATTTACAGACACTCATCCGTGTCCTATGAACGCGTGTATGCCACAAGTGATTTTATTTTGGCTAATCGCTGCATGGATGCCGAGAATATCATGCTATTGAAGCCACGACACAACCTTCGTGGGAGCTATTCATTGGTACCCTTTAATGCTCGTTTGGCAGATACAGCATGAATAAGAGGCGAGTTTCAATGTGTTCTACGACAGTTTTTGATATTTTAAGCACCCCTGTTTTTTTAATAGTGATGTCAGTACTCAGAAATGGGGGTGTATCAAGACATGTTTATCACGTCACAAGCTTTCGCTAATGTTGGCAATGAATTCGTGTTTTGTCGTACCAATTTGGGCATGTAAAAAGTGAGCGACAGGCGTTTGGGTGGTTATTCTTACTCTATTTTCAATTTTTTAGGTGGGAGGGTATTCCAGGGGGCAGGTTATTTGAGTTTACAAGAAATCAGCCACCTAACGATGCACTTATCACTACCACCAAGAAAAACAGTGTACGTATGCCTCAGTTCGGTCAGGGACATTTGTTTCTTAGACATTCGTTATTGCACATTGTGTCTCCACGTGCTCGCTCTCATCTTTATTTCTTATATCACATTATGACATATGCACTAAAACGGACCTTCCAATTAGTCACAGGCATTGAAGAGCCTGGCGAAGAAGACGGTAGTAAGCTCATCCCAGAAATCAGTACCAATCCAACGGAGGAGCAACCCAAGGTACCTGAGAGAGAACAGAAGACGAGTACTACCACTCCTCAACCAAACAAGCCACCTGGTCTTTTGCAGTCGGGATTTCAGATTAGTTGGCGGCCACCATTAAGCGGTAAGATTTGCTAGCTGCTACAAAATCTCAAAGAGTAATAGCTAGTAGCCTCTATAAGTATGCCACTCTTCGCAAGGAGGAACAGGGCAACATCAGAAGAACACCTTCTAGCTATCCTAGCACACAGAAGAAGGTTTTTAGCGCATGAGAACCACGGACGGAGGAAGACGTGACTAGTACAGTTTTCTTGTTTCCTCCTTCACACTCTCATTCCTGTAGTTATCGTAACTAATGACCACTCGAATATCAAATATCTAAAACGGGTACGCGTTCCCAGTTGCAGATTGCCAAAAAACCGACTGATCTCACTCATAATGAGAAAAGAAAGACGCAAAGAAAGCCCCGTCGGTTGACATCACCTGACCCTGTCTTGGCCACGACCTACTATTATCATCGTCCTCCTGAGCCCATCGCAGCATGTTAGATGAAGTAATCATAAAAAAGAACAGACAAAAGAAAAGAGATAAATATTGACCGCGTATCTGTGTGCTTCGATGCAAATGTCGAAGGACGATAGTCTTCTGCCGGTCGTACTACGCTGCGTGAGATATGGACGCCATCTGGCAGCGCCGTCGGGAAACATGAGCTTCTGCAGGATCCCTGGGCAGCTGCCAGGTGGCAGCACCAAATCGTCTGCAGAGGCCTTTTTCATGGATAGCGTCGCATTTTTCGCGCAGCCTAGCAAACACTAGGGTCTTTAGAATTACGTATGTATGTGTTTTCTAGTAAAGGAACACACCACCTAATACTTACGTATTGATGTTGCGCCTCAAATATGCGTGGTAGTATTTTCTTTTTGATCGAGAATGTTCGCAGGTATGAACGCAGCTACCAGTTTAAGACGCCTGGTTGTTAGACAAGTGCTTAAATTTTGGCTGGGTGGCTGAATCGTGTGATAGACAGAAAAACAGGAAGACAGGCCAAAATTTCTGCATTCAGGTATCCCAAGAAAGACTATCGTCTTTAAAACACACGATAACACAAGGGAAGCAAAAGAAGCACCACAGTCGCTCTAAAGTGGGATGTCACAAGCCTGGAACGCCTGTTAATTTCTGTTTATTCCTTGAAACACACCCTTCACATTGGGAGGTGCTCAACTGCACGTAGAATGCTTCACTGTTCCCGCGTACCTCAGGAAGATTCAAATATTGTTTGCGCGCAATAAGACACCACATATCAATATCATACCTGCATTGCCTATGCTTCGCATAGCATACAGTGGTTTTGCATGGACAGTAGGATATACAGTCCATGTGAAACGGGCGGGCTCTACTAAACATATTGGTATTTGGTAGACTCATTTCGGAGTAACAGTGGCTTAACAGACTGTGGAAGCGACCTGATTGATAGGAAATTTACTAAACACTTGCAGGTGTACAAGAGTCCGCATCAGTTGACAGTGGCATCCAATTGTCTACCATACCATCTTGGAGGCCAATTCAAGAACAGCCGTTCCGTTACCAGCCGAGTACTCCAATGACGTCACCCGTTCTGAGGACGATTCCTACGATACATCCTGTACCACAGCAGCAAACGCTGACACAATACACAAAACAACTATTTGGTGGCACCATCTCTACACCGAGCCAACAGGTCGTAAGGCAACAAGTACCACCAGATCGTGACAACCTAAATGAATATTCGCCAGTACCCCTCGACATGAATTACCAGATGTTTCCAATGTATCCTAGGTGAGAACTATTTATTTTTTCTGGTTTTCCTCATTCGAATGTGGGCTTGCCCCGAAAGCTATGTGTACGAACTTGAGGCATGTATTGATAATCATCGTGATCTCACCTATAATTTCTTGAGCTAGTATACACAGTTTTTGTATAGCCGTATAGGTGATTGTACAGTTAGTTGTCTTATTGTTGTATAGGCAATTATTGCCTGGAAACTGCGTATGTGTGTGTGCCTGCGTGTGTGTGTGGTGCCGGATGATTTCTTGAAACATAATTGGAAAAACTTGAATTACGTCATAATTGAAATTCACTGAAACGTACTGAAACAACTGAAACATATATTTTCTTCCGAAAGTACTATAACCAGCTTCGCACCACAAAAGACTTTCTATTTCGCACAGCTGCCCCATTAAATTCTCAACATTCATCATTTTTTACAAGACCGGACTAACTATGCTTGTGTTTCGTTAGGATAAAGAATATCGTGCTTCGCTCGAACGTTCACTACTCTGGCGATAGCGTGAAACAAACATTAAATTTTGTACTTCTGATAAGGAAATGACACTAACATGCATCTACCGTGTGATGCGGATAAAAAATCCGGAGCACACACTAAAGCTCCAGAGTATGCTAGTTTCCATGTCGCGTCGCATACAGTTGATTCAGTCAACTCGTGTAAAGCTGTTCTGTAGAGAGTACAACATGCCAAGAGAGGGAACACAGACACCAACACGTATGTTGATTGCGTTCAAAACAGTTGCAGTTTCGTCAGACTTCGGTAAGTAGAACATATGCGACATTACTGAAAAAAATTGAATTTTTTGTCGTGAACATGAATGTATAAGGTCCTACATAACATGTGTCCAAAAGAATGAATGTTCTGATTCTTATTTATTGCCTCTGATATACGATAGCTGCCCTTGAGACCAGCACGGCGCCTACAAATAACCGAATGCAAGGAGGAAGCAAGTATAAATGAGGCTCCAGAATAGGCTAGAGTGGAATCAAGGGACTTAGTTCAAGACAACGTATAGGAGACATGTTCAAGATGACTTTGTTAAAAGCGCCTAGTACTTAATGTGAACGCATTTATAAATTATAAATTGTTTCTGGTCTGCGTGTACCGGCGGCTGCCTTCGCTTTTTTTTTCTGGCGAAACCATTATTTTTTGTCATTTATCACTGGCATTCAAATCTCATCTACTTTGGCATGATCCGTAGCTTCACGCATCCCTGTCTGAAGCCTTCGTCACACCCTTTGTGTTCTAAAGAAATTGTAGGAAATTTCCTCGCTTTAGTTCTAAATGACGTCGAAGGAATATAGCATTCTGCCACCTCTGGTACATAACACCCTCTCTTCTCCCTTCTCCCCCCTCAGACCCCTCTCACTCCTGCCATTATGTATGAAATGGAGGATTTGCTGAATTCAAAAAAATTTCCAGTGTTTACCCTGCTCGTGTGTGATGTGTTGAGGCCATTACTACTGTTGGTTTAAAGCCAGCTACAAAGCAGCGGCTTCCATCGGTTTGTAGCAGCAGCGGCTTTCAACTCGTAGCGTCTCTTAGATGCTATTTCTCGAACGTTGACATTTTCTCTTGTACTAATGTAAAAAAGAGTACATTGCGTGGCTTCAATTAACACCTGAGACATATACAAAATAACATCTATAAAATAAGACGGAGTACGTTAGTATCGTAGCTAAGGACAGGAAATTTTAAGACAATCAGGAAACATAAGAAATAAACCTCCAACACAAAATGTACTTTGAAACGTAGAAAGCAGTGTTGATGGCGCTGGATAAAAAACACGACACAGTTTGTGATCAGAAGAAAAACTAAACTAAAGCCACTGGAACCCATGGGAAATCTTACAAAACAGCCGAGCTGGGGTAAATTTTGATATTCGCTATCAATATTACGTACCAAAATCATTGTCGCCATCCCTATCATGCAGCAGTGGTCTGTGGGCAAGGTTGCGGGCAGTGCTCGAGGGCAAGCTAGGGTCTACCTCTCCCTCCTGAAAATGGACATCAAGTACGGGGGACATCACGGGTCCCTGCCTAGTTCCACAGCTGAAAGGCACTCGAAAGTGATAAAAGATATAGTTATGCAGGAGCCGCTCTTGGCAGATAAGGAAATCATGGCATTTCATCTTTATGCTTATGGCGTCAAAGCGTTGCAGCCAGAAGAAGGTTGTAGGGTTGTGCGCCATTAAAGTCGTAGTTATAGCGTGTGGAGCGAGAAAAAAAAGACAGGATAGGGTCTTACGTGACGACCTGCAAGCCTAGAGAGAAAAATCGAGTGAATGAGAAGAAATAGGTCCTAGTCAAGCGATAGGCATGGTGTAGATCCATTTATGTTCAAGAACTACTAATTCTTACCGCCTTCAAACAACAAGCGGTCTTGCAACCATGTGGAAACCCAGGCAGCACAGATGCTCGGGCCAATATTGTTTTTTTGTTGGCTTACGGAGGTCCAATGAAGGCCCTGGGATACCACTCATAAGCCAGCATTGGAAATTCCATCTGTTAAGGCCTCCAACAATGGCCCATCGTAACCATTCAATTTGCCATATTGGTTCTTCCATCCTGTAAAGAATGCAAATGTGGGCCATAGTTGCCACTCAGCATACATTATTGGTGCGTCCAGTGCACAAGGATGGTAATGATGGGTCAGTTTCTACATAGTCCTATCAATATTGGTTATGTAATGGCGGCAGGCTCTATATATTGTCCAATCAATCTCACTGCATAGCCAATGCTGGACTTCCAATGTTCTGTGTCGGACAATATTGTCCGCACACAAGAGTTGTAGCATCAATGTTGGTAACATTTGCAAGTACACATGATATATCGGGAGGCAGGTACACATGGTGGCAAGTACGCACGATTGTTTTCTTGTTTTAACAAGAAGCCTCGTTGCAATATGAAGGGACCACTAGCTCGACTCGGTGCCGCAAATGAGTTCAGAAAGGTCATTGTGTATGTATTCAGTGCAGCAGGAAAAATTATCTCTATAATTTGCGTAATTGTTTATTTGCGCAAGTTCTAGCTAAGTGTGTGAAGTAGACTAGAACTTGCACATTGGAAGTTGAGCAAACTACATCTATAACGCCATCATATGGTCCAAAATGCCCAGCAGCATGTTAGTGGATTCCGAGCCCACGTGCATGGCATAGCAGGTCATTTTATCTGTTGTCATTGCAATATTTCCAAAATAATAGAAGTAGGCTGTGTATACTGTCCAGACATTGTCTGGTTTCTCCAATACAGGACAGCCAATGCTGCTTGCGAGACAATATTGTCCAGACGTAAATACTGTCGCGCCTATGTTGTTCACATTGGGAAGTACATGACATATTAGAAGCAATTATCTCTTTTTCATTTGAAGCAACGTTAATATACATGTACGTACCGTGTGCGCTCGCATAATTAGCGCCCACGCGTAATTTCTGCACTCCCAACTTTATGTATGGTTTACACAAAAATATTACTTGCATGCTCTCCCCGTGACACCCAGTGCCACGTGGCGCAGGCTAGTGCTGTCCTTTTTCAGTACAGAGTATTCGGTAGCCCACGCTTCGCCATAGCCGGTCGCATTTTGATTGTTTAATAGCGACATATTGGCGATTCCTATAAAACAAATTCAACATAGTGTTTGCCGATTAAATGAGAACCGTGCCGCGACGATAATTTCCCCACGTGAATACGAGTCGCTCTTGATACTGGAGTTTAGAGATGCTGCTGACAGCATCAGTGACGACGATTCCGAGTCGCACATCCGCTAATGCTTGATTGTAGCCCACGAATGCATTTGGCTGTTAAGGTATGCGTTCTGTTGAGTGAAAGCTACATTCGTTTTTGTGATACATTTAATTTGATGCATCTCAGATCAGCACGCGTAAAGATTCCTTACGCGATATTCAGAAAGTATTTGCGAAATTCTCATGTAATTTACGCACCTTTGGGAACTCCTAGATGCATGGAGAAAAAAAAAGACACGAGTTACGCGGTATGCGCGAGTAAGCACGGTATAAGTTATGCATGAGAAAATACGGTATATGCAAAACGTTGGAAAGTAAAGAAAAGCCTTTGTTATCTTTCTACCTCGAGCAGCGGGCACAGGAGCCCGCCGAACATGCAAGCCTACCACGGCAGGGGGGGCGGAAGGGGGGAGGGCGTGGGCGGCACTAATCCGTTTTGCTTCGCATACCTGTTTGACGTGTTTTCTTGCAGCGAGCTGGGGGTGAGGCAGGCGAAGCAGCTTTCACTCTCCAGAGGTTTTTCGGGCGCACAGGTTGTGTCGCACGG
Source organism: Hyalomma asiaticum (assembly GCA_013339685.2). Classification (NCBI taxonomy): domain Eukaryota; kingdom Metazoa; phylum Arthropoda; class Arachnida; order Ixodida; family Ixodidae; genus Hyalomma; species Hyalomma asiaticum. The sequence goes on from CM023488.1 coordinate 53,668,325, forward strand.
GCATCGTGTATCTGCTGAAACTGGCGAGTTTACGAAGTCAGAACACCTGAGTAGTCTACGGACACGGAACTTGCGGCTGCAAACTTCTGCATAGTGAAAAAGTGGCAGCCCTGCGCTTCTTTGGACCGGACATTTTAAGTGAACTGAACAGATGAGCCTCGACGTGTTGCGACAGTTCTAAAGGTTTTCCTGAAAGCTTCGTACCGATTTTAGCCATTCGTTTATTTTACTCATTGTGTATTCTGTTGTGGTCGCACCCTCATTTTGGCGTGTGCCGGGTTTATTATAGCATGTATTACTGCGTATTTTCTTTACATTTGTCTATTTGTAAATACACACGTGGTGGGCTTTGTTGTATACGTCGCGGCAGATGAAGTAATCGGCTCTAGCAAAGCTGTTTTGGTTCGTGTGACTTTCATGTTTGTGTTTTTGTCTTCTGTGAAACGCGTGTTTTCCCTGTGCTCTTTAACGGTCATTTCTTGTTCCTGGTTTTCGGTTCTTTCGAAGTCGTCGGTTTCTCCCCACATACCCTCCGTTCCGGATTCTGCATGCAGAAACATATCACCATATCCTAACATTCACTTATGCTGTGTTACTGGAGGAAGCGTTAAATTTCTACAATTCAGCTGTTTCGTGGAATCATTTCAGGAACCTTTCAAGCTTCAGCTGCTCCACGTAAACACGTAAACCAAAACGTGTCGCATAGGTTTAGGCATATGTTTTCTTGTGCCTCTTATTTTTGCTTATGGTGCTTATGCATTTAGTTTTCGCGAGGCTGATTATATACAATGGACTTCAAACTTAGAGTGAATATTGATTTGTTGATTTTATCAGAACTTTCTTTTCAATCCCTTCTCATGTCTCTTATACTCACGAATAAAATGCGTCACAAAGAAGACATTTTGTTTATTTGTTTGTGTGTATGTGTTCGAAAGATACGTTTCGGTATTAACATACGAGTGCGTAGACCATTTATGTCTGTTTTATGCTATCGTCATAACCACGAATCGTGAACATAACCAAATTCATTGCCCAAGCTGGCAATACATACATGCATACTAAGGACGAAATAAAGCTATTGTTACTCCCATAATTTACTAGATATTCTAGCTTTTTGCCTAGAGCCAGAAGCCTCGGCAAAACAAATTTAAGCGCATGCATGATAGCCAATAAAAAAGATGGGGAAAATATAGAATCAGCCAATAAAGGAGGCTGGCAAGAAACGCTGCCTCATCCAACGATGAATGCTGGCAAAAAATGATGGACAGCCATCAATAAAGGCTGGAAAGAACGGTTAGAGCTTCCATTGTTTATACAAGCTTACCAATATTGAAAATACAAACGATGGACAATATTGGCCAAAGCCATTCTTTCCCAATTTTTCCAACGTTATACGACTGGTATCCAACATTGGACTAATCTAGTCAAAAGTGTAGCATGGGACCCGAAATCCAATGTAGTTCCAATATTGTATCCAATGTTTTCCAACGTTGCGCGAAGGTCGGTCCAATGTTGTTGTGCTGCCTGGGAATACTACTACCCAAGAGGCACCGCGCAGGAGACGTCGGACGAAGTTGACTTGCAAGGCTAGGGGAATCATGTGGCGCAAACTTCCAGTTTTTTTCTCCATATTTTCCTCCATGTAACATTGCCTCAGTCATGACGGCCATCGCCGCCGTCTTGGCTGTGTCACTCTCGCCATGACGCCGTATTATATTGAAGCACGTTGCGGCTTTTTAGATGTGACGTTGTTCTTTTAGTGATTGCGTGGAATCGGTCATTCTTCACAAGTGGTAAGGGTTTCCTTGGACGGTTTCCCACTGAGCAATTGACGGATATTTAGCTGCTACGACCGTACACTTATGATAAGGAGTGGCTAATCCGACGGAAACGAGTCCAGTTGAGACCGGGCTGTTCACATTTTGGATAGAGGCGAAAATGCTTGAAGCCCTTATACTGGACATTATCGGGCAGTGTAAGTGACTCCATGGGTGGTGAAAATTGCCGGAGCCCTCCCATTATGGCATGCCTTCATAATCATATAGTGGTTTTGGCACGTAAAACACCACCACTTTTCATTAACTTCCATTTGCAATCAATTGCTTCGTCTGAATAATGAATGAAGTGGAGGGGAATCTGGGCCCCAGCTTAAAATTTTGGCTAAATTTTAGAAAATGTACTATTTTACCTATGCCTTCCGGCAAAGCCTAAACATGCCAATTAGGTGGACGTGCCTTCGGAGTCTCTTGAATAAAAATAGGAGCATAATTCCCCCAACGAAGAGTTATCGTAGGCGTTACGGCTCCTAACGCTCTTAAGTATGGGGTACCTTTGAACACTTCCTTACAGCGTGTAAATTCCACAATTATTTGATGATTCTAAATGTGTTTTCTTTCATCAGTTTGCGCAGGCCAGGGCCATTTGACTTGCTCTGACACGGATCAACTAAATTCCAAGTATATTTTTGCACGTGTCAAAGCGAAAGAGAATATCATCAGTTGGAAGAGTGGAAACGAAAGTTCACTTTGCCTCCTTGCATCGTATTTCCAGGTAAACTCTGCCGAATAAAACAAGCGAAATGCCCATCTCCGTGTTCTCTGTCCATCTCTATTCCTTGCCATATCCTCAGGGCTCAACCTGTTCCGCGCATCTAGAAAATGCAGTTCGACATTTAACCTGTACATACTGACTTCTCGGTCAACAAAGAATGTAGAGGCGGAAAGTTCTGAAGGAAAATACTTTTAGCACATAACAGCGTTCTATGAAAGGTGACTGGGAGAAACGGAGAAATTGATAACAGTTTGATCATATGCGCACCACGCACTCCAGGCGCTTATTCTGGTACGTTGTTAGCCTCATAAGAACAACTACTGGGAAAAACTAACCCCCATGTACAAATGCTACTTCTGCGAATTTTATTTTAAATAAAAGTTGTCGCGTATCTGCGTTCTTCGTTACAAATGACCTCGAAAGACGACAGTCTTCTGTCGAACCTGATGCGTAACATCCTCTCCTATCCCCCTCCCACGACTCACGCTCTCTCCCTCCCCTCTAACTCCTCTCATATGGATGCCGCCGAGGTTTTACTGGATTGAGATCGAATTTCCCACGCTCGTCCCGTTCTCGTCCCATCTGTTGCGTCATTTTAATCATCATCATCATCATCATCATCATCACATCATCATCATCAGCCTGTCTACGCCCACTGCAGACAAATGCCTCTCCCATGGATCTCTGATTAGCCCTGTCATGTGCTAACTGGGCCCAATTTATCCCTGCAAACTTCCTGATCCCATCAGATTGGGATCTCATCAAACTTCCTGATCTCTGAAGAGGAACGTGTATAAGAGCTGCATCTTACTGGTACTCACCTACGGGGCAGAAACTTAGGGGCTAACTGAGAGGGTTCAGCTTAGATTGAGGACGACGCAGCGATCTATGGAACGGAAAATGGTAGGTGTAACATTAAGGGAAAAGAAGAGAGCGGAGTGGTTTAGGCACAAAACGCGTGTTAGGGACATATTAATAGAAATTAAGAAGAAGAAATGGTCGTGGGCGGGCCATGTAATGCGAACACAAGACAACCGTTGGTCATTAAGGGTAACAAAGTGCATTCCTAGAGAAGGCGAACGTAGCAGCGGACGGCAGACATTTTATTATGATAACGTAAAGCGGGCTACAAAGCCGCAGCTTCTGTCGGCTTGTTCATAACGCGCAGAGTCACATCTACACCACTTCTAACGCTTTTATCTTTATTTACTGTCGTAAAAACCAATCCAATGTGTATTCTTAATGAAATGAACGCTGCGGATCACAAATATGTACTTATATTTTGCTTCAACTAGGCCTGAAGTTTCGTTTGCATTGTAGCCTGTTGACGTGCATGATTTCTTGCCGCCAGTGCTAGCAGCTCGCTTGGTTTCGTTCAGCCGGTTGAATTGCTGAGCAGGTTCATAGACAGACACGGAGAGAACGTTGTTCGCCTTTAGGTATAGCCCAAGAAAGATAGTCTTCTTCAAAAAGTAAGAGTTCACACGCTTAAAACAACGAATGCGAAGTACTTTAGCCATCTCTTGTGGTAACACACACAATTGCCACTGCCTTCAAACCACGTCATGGAGAAACGAGGACACGCAATCACATTGAAAGACTACATTTTTGTAAAGAGCTGTGGATGCTTCAATGAGCAAGCTGTGCGTAGGGAGGCGTGACATAACAGAGCGCTATCCTTATATCGGCAAGTGAACAATCGCAGTATTCTTTATGTCGGTGCATCGTGAATCTCCTCCTGTGTACTCCACACACGACAACTGAACTGAGATGTGATTGAACAGAGTGCTATCTTTATAACGACAAGTGAACAGACGTAGTATTATTTATGTCAGTTCATTGTGAATTTATCGCAACAACCTTCACACATCAATTTTCATCGTTTAATTATTATCCTGCGCTGTAATTACAAAGTATAACGACTAACGGGCAGTTATCAGCACCAGCATTACTTCATTGACGGATGCGTACAGAACAGTTTCAAGGAACGGTTAAAATACATTTCAACGGAAACAATGCTTACACAAGATTTCCCTATAATTTCTGTCGACCCAATGTCCTCTCAGACGTGTCACAAATATGCTCAGTACAGTTTACTTTGAAAAGCGACATGTGAACGATATTCGTACTCGATACTCTTGCAAAACCCTTACAATACGGGGTTTGTGGTGTAAAATGTATCCTACTCTAATAGTGCTCATATGAGCATATCTCAAGTAGTCCTGACGGCCGACATATCATGAATGAAGCCACGCGACCATTCGAATAAGAACTTGCTAAAGAGGAAGATTGGGCGCTGGGTCCCACACTCTAAATATAAAAAAAGAAAATTGCAAAGGTCTAATGCCTGGCTCGCTCTGCTACTCGAGAAACAAATTTTTCCTTTGTTCGTCATTGAACAGATTAAGGTTTCTTCATTGACGTTAGAGAAATTGTATCTCCCCCACTAAAAGCCACATTGTTCCAGCCAGATCAGCCGAAAGATCTACGGTAGGCCTACCAATTTTTTTGATGCTCGATTAGTAAACACTGCGCGTTTCACACGAGTAGTCGACGTTACTAGTAATCATAAAAAACTCCTTTTTTGCTTACTCTAACACAATGATACCATTTGAGGAAGACAAACGTACGGTAATGACCGCCACGCGGGAACAGCGAGAAAGCATTCTCTTTCCAAATACTGCAGCATTGTCTGGGATAAACGACTGCAAGAAAAAGTTGGCTATCTTCCTTTATCGAACCATTACAAGGGGAGCAGCGTAGCCCACATGTTAACACAGCACCGAGAACTGATACTAGCCTACGTAGGCAACTTACCTAGGAAAACGGCCTTTGTCTCGGCTCTTCAGGGCCAGCTCACCTGCGCATGGCTTGCTATCCGGCGCAAGTGTGGCCTTCCCTACGACGTCACACAACACACCGTCGTTTTTACCGAACATTTATACCCAAATCCGCGTTCCATTGAAGCACAAAGGCTCCATCAGAAGAGGGCACAAAATTGGTAGGAAACAGCTCCTGTTCCCGGAGGCAAAAAATAAAAGCTCCAATACAAACTTATATGAAGTGCATGTGGTTACCTGCCTAGTTGGTGAACTGAGGCTACTTTTGAGTGGTTTTGGCGATGGGGATGCGCATACTTGAGGCCAATAACAGCTGAGCTAAATGTAAGCAAACGATCTCTTATGATAGTTGAACGGAATATTTGACATTTGTACAAAGGCGGGATGCAAAAGTGATGAAGGGTTCCGGTACATCTAGGCGTCCGCCGTTGAAATTATTCTTGTTTTGTGGATGACAATTGAGGCCATATCTACTTTTTACTTCTGCACTTCGTAACCTGAGGAGGTTTATCTCCACTCTATGGTGGTGCCTTTCCTAATGTGAAAGGGTAATCTGGTGCTAGTAGAAAAAAAAATTATCCGCGTATCTGCGTGCTTCACCGCAAATGTTGTCGAAAGACGATAGCCTTCTGCCGACCGTACTACGCTGCGTGAGATATGGGCGCCCTCTGGCAGCGCCATCGGGAAACATGAAATTGTGCAGAATCCCTGGGCAACTGCCAGGAGGCAGCACGAAATCGTTGGCAGAGGCCTTTTTCGTGCGTAGCGTGGTATTCTTAGCGCAGCCTATGAAACGCTAGGGTCTTTAAATAGTAGGGTATTTAGAATTACGTATCTATGTTCTTTCTAGCAAAGGAACACACAACCTAATGGTTACGTATTGATGTGGCACCACAGATATGCGTAATATTTGCTTTTTGATCGACAATGTTCACAAGTATGAACGAAAATACCTGTTCAAGATGGCTGGGCGTTAGGCAATTGTTTAAACAATGGCCGGGTGGCTGAATCGTGTGATAAACTGGCAAACCGAAAGACAGACCGAAATGCCGTCGTTTAACTATCCCAAAAAAGAAATCGGCTTTCACTTTGGTCTCCGTTTATGCCGTAGCTTTCATCACCGTGTAATAGGCCTCATGGATGGGAGACTGCCCGACCTTGATCCCAGCATCCACCAGCCACTGCAGCGTTCCCTCCTTGATATCACCCACGAATCCAATATGCGCGTCTACTATTGATCTCAACCCCGTTATGCCTAAGGGGATGCTTTCGGAATAAAAAACTACAAGGCACTATCACTGAGTCTAAAATGTGCCGAAACTGATCTCATGCACAAGCTTCGAGTCCGCAATTATTTATAAATAAATAAACATTGAATAAATAAATAATGTTGTTGTGCCACAACCATTAACTCAAGGTTCATTCACATTGCATTTAGGAAAACTGGCCTAGCAGGGCACGAATGTGATTCCAATTTGGCGAATGTCGTACATAGCTTACATGACATGCTTTACACTTACGTGATGAGTGAAAATGGTCACGCATGGATCATACCAGCATTCCTCGGCCAGGCATATGCTGACATGGCGCGCCGTGTTTAATTGGAAGTTAGCTTTTACAGACGCTACTTGCCTTGGAACTCGAAAAAACATGTCGCAATTGAGATTCTCGGAAGAAATGTAGCTGCAGCAGGATATAAAGTAACCAGTGTATTTTCACCTAAGCTTTGAATATGTTGGTGAGCAAATCTATTGTTCACTAACGAAATGATTGTGGTTAACTATTTAGGAGTGTTCTATTAAAACATTTTCCTCTTTCGCTCATATTTCGTACATTTATTTTCCAGCAGACTGTACTCTCTACTCAGATATTTAAAACAGTGCGCCAGGGTGCTCATACGTCACGCGATGTTTTGCTCGCATGCATATTCAGTAGCTCACTGTATTTCTCTAGGTTATTTTTGTTTAAGACCTTGAGCGAGACATCGGAGTTACGCCATTTACCGTTTTCAAGCATTCTGCGCAAAGGAAAGAACGGACAATACAGTTATTCATCATCGCAGACACGTTCACCCTTCACCGAGGTGCTTACTACGCAGAAGGAAGTGGGGGCGGAAGGAGACGGGCTGGAATATTCTGAAATATATATAGCGCACTCACAATACAAATGAAGAAGTGTTTTACATCTGTGGAGCGCACACCACCCCCCTGTGGAAATTTGTTGCATCTTTGTAGATGCTCTATCTTCAAACTCTCCAACTTGAGGTTCTCATTCCTCTGCGTAAAAGGTAAGTTGTGCACAATTAATTTAAAGAAGTGAAAACTTCTACTTAAAAGGAGTGCAGCTTGCACAAGTGGCGCCAGGCTAGCTAAGCTGATGGACACTTATGCATCTTGGGTTTCCTTCTTTTGTTTCTTTTTACCTGGCTTCGCACGCAAGTCAGGTAGTCTCGAAAAATATTGCTGAATGCAGCTTTACTTGTCGTCTCCTTATGTCAGAGCAGGGGAATATATCTGCATATACTTTGCGTGCTGCACGCTTAGAAAGTCTTTTGTACTGTACTGGCAGCGATAAGGCTCCTCCACTTTGCATGTTTTAACGTTGACGAAAACAGAGCGAGCAAGCTCTTTTTCTATGCTACTGCATGATAACTTAAAGTAGGCTGAAAAGCTGCTTGTAAAAAGAACCACGCCGGTGCACCCCACAGAAGCCTCGGATCTTTACACTGAAGACAAAAAACGGAGCAACTTCTTAAAGCTCTTTTCCTCAGCCATGACATATTCAAGCATCTTCCGTGCAGCTTCCATCGCGTCCTGCCAGGTGAGAAATCTACGACCTAAAACTGATGTCATGACAGAGTGGGAAAGAACGCAGACAAGAAAACTACCAGCGCATAACAAAACAGCCTGAAGTAAAAGAAAGGTTGGTGGACGCTCAAGCTATACCACAATTAATTCCCCTTCCCAGGGCATTCTCATAAACATTCACCAAAATTGCGCGTTCTCTTCAAATGATAGCACGTAAGCTTCTTCGTAACATATTTATGTTTTGAGGTACATTCAAATTATAGTTCCAGCTATCATGTGCGTAGGTTTCAGTTAGGTTAAAGTTTACATTTTTCAGCAGGCATTTTACTTCAGAAAATTCGATTTTATTCGCTAAGGCAGCTGCGCCATGGCAAAGTGATTTTGTGGTCGTGCGGTTCGGTAAAGGGTGGCAGCTTGAAATGAGTATCGCTGTCGTGGAAGCCTGCTCTGACACCGAGGCCCTTGTCGACGCCTAATTTTCTGCGTCACGGGCTCCTAAGAGCTATCACGTTAAAGCAGATCGCTAGCTAGAACCTTGGAAAGAAGAGAGCAGAAACTTTCTTGAATGTAATTTTTTTTCTTGCTATGGCAGTCATTGGCCAACCATCTTTAGGAGTATCACTCGCGGTAATATGTGAAGTTCTTCATCGGCGTATTTTGATGGCGTATCGACACTTTGTACTGTGCCCACTACAGAGCACTAATTTGCAATCTCAACTCCACGAGTAAAGAGATACAATAACAGGTGTGGTGCCATGACAATTACGTAGATAGGCGAATGAAGAGCATGACAAGCGAAACAGCGCGAAAGGGCATGACAATGGAGCCGCGCACCGCTATCGCGTTCAACTCTTAAGGGGATACTTAAGGGTCCCATATTTTTTCTGATTAGTAATAACGTGTGCTTCCATTACGAACGCCGTGGAACCGCAGTGATCTCCGAGAAGTTAGCCGAGTTAACATGCATACGTGAAGTTATCAACAGAATTGACAGTATTACACAAAACAGGGACACTGGAATCATCATGAACGTGCATTCAGTGGCGTGGTTTTGCCGCACTGCCCCGCCACGGTGGTCTAGCGGCTATGGTACTCGGCTGCTGATCCGAGGGTCGCGGGATCGAATCCCGGCCGCGGCGGCTGCATTTCGGTGGAGGCGAAATGTTGAGGCCCGTGTGCTGTGCGATGTCAGTGCACGTTAAAGAACCCCAGGTGGTCGAAATTTCCGGACACCTCCACTGCGGCGTCTCTCATAATCACAGCTGGTTTTGGGACGTTAAACCCCACAAATCAATCAATCAATCGGTTTTGCCGCACTGAGCGAAGTCCTGTTCGTGCGCGATAATCCATCACTCTTGCATAGGTTGTGGGAATTCCATGATGTGTCCGTCAAGGCACGCGACTTTACCCGTGCTGGACATACCCGCCACATTTTGAACTACCCGTTTCACTATTGGCGGTATCGAAAAGCTGTCTACCAGTAGCGCATCGTTCGGGTTCGACTGCTGGGCGCGGCTCCTGCATTTTGATGGAGATGAAATGTTGAGGCCTGTGTTTCGTGCCATGCCAGTGCACGTTAATAAAACCCAGGTGGTGGAAATTTCTGGAGCCCACCACTACGGCGTCTGTGATTATCAGATCGTGGTTGGGGCCTTTAAACCTCAGAAATAATCTTAAATAGCACATCGTCTATCAAACCACTCATACGGAGCCGGTAGAAGACAACAGACAAAATCCGGAAACACGCTGTGATCCCCACGGGAAAACGACCTATCCTGGCATGCGAATTCGCGTGCGCTCAGCAGTAACTTGGATTTGCTGACGAGAGGTACAGTCGTGCGCGATTTGAAGGTTATCGTGCGAGCGTCGACCGGCCGTCTCTCCCGAGGCCCAAGCGGCCAGATTCCGAAGCGTGAAAATCAAGATTTTTTCTTTCTTCTCACCCTCTTTGGCTGTTCGGCGGTACAACACTCGCCCCTACGATAAACTTGCCACCCCTTCTGTGTATTTTCTTTTTTTTCCTTTTACTGAGATTAAGCGTAGGCAAGGTAGCATCTTATCTTGACGGTCGGGGAAGGGGGTGATTGCTGCTTAAATAACAGCAAAAAAGGGGGTGGAAAGCTGACCCGATATCTCTCACTCCTCAAAAGAGGATTCTGGGCCGTGGCGCCGTCGTTGTTCTTGGTCGACGCTCCCGTGATAACCTTCAAATCGCGCGCGACTATACCTCTCTACGTTAGATTGCCGCAAGAGGGTGCCACACGCGTGTGTGCGCAAAGGAGGAATTCGCAGACTTGAAGAAGGAACAAAGCCCGTTTCTCCATTATGTCTCCATTCTTTGACAGCAAAGCTGTTCGGCTCGGCGTGAAGTGTTTGTCGTGACCTGGAAACCTTCATATCTGCTACGCTCCACAGAGGCACTAAAACAAAGCCCCAGTGAGTGAATCAGTGCTCCTTTGCACCTAATTGACATTTCGCGCAACCAGATTATAATGCTTGAGCTCCAGCATACTTTCAATTCCGTCGATTCCTTTAAGCTAACATTGGAAGAGCGCAAGCTAAGTTCTACCCGAAATCGAGCCTAGATCGCCTGCGTTGCCTGTGTGTGTTATATTAAAGAGCCACGCCAGCAGCTGATACTGCTGTTGGAAAGGAAAGTGAGGCCGAGGAGGAGGGAAAGGGCGAGAAAAGCAGGGTATAGCATTGTTTACTAAGAATAGGAAGGGTTGGTAAAGGAACTTGATGGTAGGGAGGAGGCACGTGAGAGTGAGGAAGAGGGAAATGAGGTGGGGTGACAGTAAACCTTAGTATACCGCATGTAGTGTGGTATGTGCAGGATATGCGGTAGGGAAGTAAGGGCAAACGAGAGAGATAAAGGGAGATAAAGGGAGATAAAGGGAGGGTAAGGTCATCTACTCCATTGTATAGAATAACAAGGGGGTGGAAAAGGGAAGTGAAGGTGAAGAGGAGTGTTGCGAGAATGAAGAAGGAGGAAGCGATAAGGGTAGAGGGCAAATCGTAGCAATACATGTATAGTACTTTATAGAAAAAAGGTGGCCAATGAAAGGGAAGGTGAGTTTGGGCAAAATAGGAGGAGTCGAGAACGAGCTCCGCTATGAACTATCCTGGCCGATATTGCAAGCTGCCCACATTTTCAGAGTGTACCTTTCGCTAAACAATACAGAACTCTTAGCAGACAAATTTCTCACTTGCTACATTGAAGGTACTTCAGAATTTCACATGTTTAAACAGGTGTCTAACTTTGCCAGAGTCACATTTCAAGCTAATACTCCTGAACATTAAAGATGTTATGATTTATATGCACATATCCTCAATCTTTGGTAAAATAGGTATCGATTCCGCGACATTGAAAAATATGTTAGTAGCTTTCAGAAAACAGATCGCTTGTGAAGTTACGTAGCTTTAGGTCCGTGGATGTTCTCCACCAGAGCTAGTGGTGACATACCTTATTCTATGCCACCCATGAATTTTCTGTCACTTTGCAGCATGCCCAGCACATCGAAGCGAGTGCACCGCGCAGCAGATATTGTCATTCCAGTTTGCTTCCTATTAAGTATCCTTCTCTGTGAGGGCGATCTACGAGGACATGGTAAGGATGCCCACACCTATAAATGGTCAATTTAGGCGTCCTTTCAACATTACGCGACCTTCGTCGTCAAAATTCTTCGTTTGACACAGTGAATATTATACAACAAATGAATTCTTATCATGGCATATGCTTATGCCACATGAACAAGAGGAGGGTAGTATCTGATGTTGTCCATCTTTCAATCATATACGCATGCCCATCTTCTAAATTGACCACGATGGAGAAAGAAGCGCAAAATGTAAGCGCTCAACTCGCAGTTAATGAATATATTGCAAGAAATTTAAAATACGGATCAGGTGAAATCGAGGAGGAAATGCACATATGCGTAATAAGTACACATCAACTAGGTCGCGCAAGGTCAGATCAAAGCGAAGCTGCCCGAAAGTTTACGGGAACAGATCATTTGAAAGCAATGCGTTAATTTTTGGGGAACATGTCAGGTGACATTGTGATACCTGATTTTGGCGGAAACATATCAGCTGACATTGCGTTTATTGAGTTTGGCGGAAACACGTCACCTGATCACCCAGAATCACGTGCCGCAATGTCACGGAGCATGTTCCCGTCAAACTCACCTGATATGATTCCGCGAAGATCACGTAGCCCAATGCCATATGACATGCCAAAACCACGTAACGCATTGACACGTGACACGCTCGCCCAAAGTCACGTAATGTCAAGTGGATGTTCTTGTCAAAATACGTAACGTAATGTCCAGTGAAATGTTCGCGCCAAACTCACGTAACAAAATGTCACGTGGCCATGAATGATGCCTGAAAAATTACGGGTAGCTCAAACAGCTTGGCTGTTGAAGCTGGCACGCCTGGAAAATTACACGTACCTTAAGCAGCTTCGCTGAAAAACACAAACTTGTCCCTTAGTGACTACCATATGGGCATGCGCCGTTAGCTCACCGCGGTACGCCATTTAGAATAGAATGCTTACTTCCTAATTTTACTTTTCTTGTGTTTTCATTTCTTTCCGTGTGTTTTATTTCAAGTGACACGAGTGTTTCTCATCGACGTGAGCTGATTGTTTATGAATTTGATTATTCTATTGTAGCAGTCCAATGGTTTTTTTTTTTGCGAGATTTGATCGGCTGCTATTACTTTCGTGTTTCTTTGAACGAACCTTTCAGCTGAGATCTCAGCATTTCTGTCCTACTCTTCTTCCCCCGTCGATGTCTAGATAAGGATGACAGGCGAGGTTGCTTTCCGCTATTGTCTTGCAGTGTTAGTTGCTTTACTTTGCTGGGCACAGGTTCTTCCAACAAACAGCTTCATTGACAATGTTTTGAGTTCTGCGTGCTTCAGGGTGACGACCACGTGACAAAACTGTTCTTTTCGAGAACTAGTTTTTTCCGCATCTCCCGCAAGTTTCCCTTCTCGTCCAGATATTGTTCAAGCAGATCATTTTTTTTTTGTTTTAATGATATGATTGCTGTCGAAGAGGATGTTCCCTGCAAGTTAAGAGGTGCTGAGATCTAATCTGTCTCTTCTATTTTCTTCTTCCATACAGTATAATCACTTAAACATGCCTTGTAACTGTATCGCGAATATCGTTGGAGATATTTTAGATCCCCAACAGAGACCTTGCTTTAGGGCAACTGTTTTTTTCAGTCTGGAGCCAGGCAAGTTGTGGGAGCATTGTAGATACTAGTTATGGTAACCACATGTTTCCGAGGAGCGCCTCCGTGACACAAAACCTCAATGTCTGCTCGCATGTTTTCGAGCGGAATTCTCTCTTGCAGTACAGGAAGACGTGCGGGTTTCATTCAGCTGGTATCTCAGTGATATGAACTATAACATGCTTCCGGACCACTGTGTCATGTTCTTTCATGATGCGGCTTGCTCCCTATGTTAGTTAAACTTGGCCGTTTCTTTTGCACTCCGTTAAATTACTGTATTGAATAATATGTATATAGTTGAAAGTAGGCATATTTGTCAACAGTTGTTACGCTCTCCTACGTTTCCTTTTCTATTAATTCTTTTTGCATTCTTTCGGTGCAGATTTGACTTTTTGAGACACTGTTTATAGCGTAGAATCATCACAGTGACAAAATGACAGACCAGCCCCGTCCCTATATGTACCTCTTAGTGGTACTAGCACGACGCGCAGACACTCGCTCCTTCGAATTTCCTGTGCCGCTCGTTAATTATTAATTATTATTCTCTTATTTAAAGGCCTCGTTAACATGAAATACCTATGCCCCGGTGTGACAGCTCTTGCCTTCAACTCTTACGAGTCCCCTTGCGTGCAGTATATATTTCTTATGCTTTAAGTTCAGAAAGCTTCTTTGTAATTGAGACGCCCAGCAGAGTTTTCTTTAATATCCTCATTGGCAAATATTTTCTTCAACTGAAAAACAAAGGTTCACATATGGTGTGTATCATACAGGCCTCTGAGAACATCCGCACAGCAACCGCGTATTGGTTTAGCGTCTGCTTCCAATGCGGTAGGTACAGCGTTCAGATCCCAGTGCCGGCAGAAACCCACCGATTTTTCTATATATGGGCGGAGGCGTACCCACTTGGCGCTCGGTTGTTTGGTGCACTTATCTCAAAAGGGGGCCCCATAGGGACATGGTATGTCCCCTGGGCGGATCTTAACTACCACAGTTTTGGTGAGGTAGTCGAGCATCTGCCAGTGCTGTGGGAGGCAGAGAGGCCTTCGCCATTGCTGCCGGGTACCTACTGGCGAAATAGGAAGAAGCGCGTTTTCTGGCTTGATGCTCGGCATACGGAAGGTCTGTACGCCTTGGAGATCATCCGTCCTTGTGGAAAGTTGGCGGCATGGGACCGTGAGACCTAAAATTAATGTCACTAATTTTTTTAACATGCGCGAAGAAACCATTAAACTGCTGCTGCTACTTGCTAAGCAGACTAATCGAGCATAAATCTAACCGTGCGGCTGTTTTACCATCGTGAGCAAGAGTGAGTTGGTGTCTATTATCCAACAAGTGCGCATACTCAAATTATGTATAGATTTAATAGAGCAGCTCCTCCGGTATAGTGGGGTCAAATCTTGAAAATCATATTTTTCTAATATTGGAATATTTGTCACGCAGAAACTCTATGCGACGTGGTGCCTTCCGTGGTAAGAGTGACAGCTTGCCAATCGGAACGCTGGTATTTTCACAACGATAGCAGGAAATGCGGGCACGTGTGTTCGGCCGAGGCCCCTTTCTCGACCAAGGAATCATGCGATGGATTTTGCCGAAGTGGTGACGACTTTTTTTGCATATTTATTACTACAGCAATGTGGTTACTACGCAAATCCGAAGAGAGAGTCACTCAAACGGAACCTTAGTCATTATCATGTCTTAGTTAGGGGGAATGGCCTCGACGACTTAATTCCCAAAAAGTGCTGATTTTCTCACCCGCAGACAACTGTATGAAAGAGAAGGGGAATGTGCTGCAATATTTATGAGTATTTGCTGGAAAAATACAATAAAGGCCAAAGTGTGATATTCAACGCTTTACATAAGGGCGAGGAAAAGTGTGGCAAGATTGTATTATAATCCTCTAAGGTTATTTTCTCTAAAAGCTCAGATATACGTAAAACTATTGGTCACCTGCACATTCGTTTTGCAGTAATCTGCATTTTACTCACAACTGCGTACAATGGAAAGCCATGGGTTCAGCTGTCAATCAACATGATCTTGCTTTGACTAATCACCTGTAAGTGCACATGCTTGAAATTTAGTGGCTGCACTTGTTTCTTACTTCCTAAGATAGAAGGAAAGCAAGTAATCAAATCTGCTGCCTGAGCTGAGGTCCCCCATAGCCAGAAACCAGATGTGCTAACGACTACGATACACAGCCACGCTTGAGAGGTGCGAACAACGCAAATGACTTCGATGTTGTACTGATGAAACGAGCTGGTAAGATACAAAGTTTTTTTCCGGTGTTGCGATTTAGAACCTGGCACCACCGTTCGAAAGCAAGTGTATTAACTATTACACTAAACATCCAACAATGCGAGATGTGAATACAAGCGCACCATATAAACAAGGATCCGTTGTTCAACCGTCTTCATCGAGAGGACGCGTCGGTGATTTTTTATTAAGTAATGGACACTCCAGTTCTCGTTTTACATATAAATGTATTGATGCTTCGTGTAAACAGCGACTACGCAAAGGCCTTGAAGCAGAGGGCTGGCGATTGTGCAGTGGTGTGAACATACCGGAGGTGTCAGGACGCCAAAACACCACTTCCCCCTCACCAAAAAAAAAAAAAACCTTGACTACGGCGTCGTTTCTTCATACATATGACAAAACAAACAGGGTAACTCGACATCATGAAACAAGTTGCACTTTTAAGACGACCAGCCTAAAGACGAGCAACAATAGAAGGTGGAAGTTTGCCATTCGCAAATGCCAATAACAATCCTGACCACAACTTTAAGCGTTAATGGTATCCTATTACACCTCTATGTAGCAATGATTTTGACCACAATATTTGCCGGGCAGCCTTATATGATCCCTCTCACATACTGACAGAATGGAATATTTAGGGTGACCTGCCATGTGGGACCCTGTGGAGGCTCATATGTGTTTATATGTGCTCATATGTGCTATGTAGAGGCTCATATGTGCTAAAGTGTTACTCATACAATACTGACATTCTGCTATTGAATGCGTATTAAGAGGCGCCTCGCATGTTATCCTTAGGCTTAAATTTCGATCCCGTATGTCAATAAGCTCTCAAACTGTTCTGGCCCTTAGTCTAAAGCTATAGATAAATAAATAGAACTAAAACAAACCAACAAAGAAGTCACGTTATGTGGATATTGTCGCATGGTGGTCATGATGAAGGACGAAGGAGATTGAAGAGCAATGCCACACAAACTTTATTGGGCGAAAATATGCTCAACAAAGAAAAGCGAATCACGCTGCGACACGCTAGCAGCATGAACACCTGCCAGTTGAAGATAAGGTTGAGCCACTGGGAAATGCTGCGGGTTTGATGCACTCCTAACAGCGTGTTCGGGTATTATAAATGAGATTCTAGAACTCACTGAGGCCCCGCCACGGTGGTCTAGTGGTTATGGTACTCGGCTGCTGATCCGAAGTTCGCGGAATGGAATCGCGGCCGCGGCGGCTCCGCTTCGATGGAGGCGAAATGTTGATGCCCTTATGCTGTGCGCTGTTAGTGCAAGTTAAGTAACCCCACTTGGTCGAAATTTCCGGAGACCTCCACTACGGCGTCTCTCATAATCAGAGCTTGTTTTGGGAAGTTAGACGCCAAGAAATCAATAAGTGAATCAGAACGAACTGAGACGTGCGCGTCGGCCACGCGAAATTTATAGAACGTACACCATTCCCGAAGCAGCGTGCAAGATACCGTGGCATGCGCTGCGCATCACCGGAAAGTTACAACGGCGCTCCACCTAAACAAACCGTAAAGAACTCGTGCGTCACTACAATGCTCTGAACAAGCATCGTCCCGATGCTGGAAACCGGAAATGAAAGTTACCACACGTGCAATAAATTAAGCAAGCTAAAAAGGCCGTGCGCGGGTCATGCGAGCCGCCGCCGTGGACGACGTCATAGTCAAGTTAACCACTGGGTTGGAGCGCCTTTTTGGCTCCAAAGTAGCGTCGCTGGAGATTTTCACTCAGTCTGCGTCGTCGTATCGGCGTGCAGACCGCGACAGGGTCGCTAGGCTGGTATTTTGTGTGGCCTTATCGAGGACTGTAGTGACCGATGTCGATCCTCTGCTTTTCAGCGAAGCGCAGGCAGGCAAGCTGTGAAGCTTCTCCGGCACGTTGCAGGTAGACGGCAACGTCGAAATCTGCGTCGGTGAGGAGCGGTAGCATCGCGTCTAGCACCGTTGCTGAGATTGTTCCGTAGAGAAGCACGTATGACGTCACCTGTAACGTTTCTTACCCGGCCGTAATGTAAGCGAAGGCAACGTGCGGAAGTACGGCGTCCCTTGTATTTGTCGACGTACACGGCCAGCATGTCGGCGAAGATTTTATTTAGACGCCTGGTGATGCCATTCGTCCGTGGGTGGTAGCGGGTAGTTCGGGGCTGTGCTGTCTAGCAGTACCTCAAGCCTGAGTTGGGTCAGTCAAAAGGACCGCACCTCTGTCCGGACACAACGGTCGGTGAAGTTCTGATGAGGACCTCTGGGGCTCCGTCAACAGGACGGTGTTCTCATAAAAGGACTTGGCTACCTTGGCGGCACTGTCTTTGGGCAGGGCCGTTGTTTCGCGTAGCGGGTCAGGTTGTCAGTGGCTGTGACGACCCATTTCTTGCCGGTAGTCAACGTTGCCAACAGCCCCAATACGTCAATCACGCTTTGTTTGAGCAGTCGGCCAGGTGGTTCGATGGGTTGCAGAAGTCAGCCTGACCTACACATTCTTCCTGGCTTTCGCTATATTTTTGAAAAAATCCACAAATTATAGCGTAAAACATGTAACTAGCGTTTACAGAATAGTGTGAAACGATTTTCTTCAGAATACACGCATTAGATTACTGAAAAAAGTGGGACGTATACGCCCCACTGACGCATGACGTGGTTATAAAAACGAGGACGACACTGCCACGTCACCTCATGGCTGTATGAGGAATGATTATTTGGATGAGTCTTTTGGGTGGCAATAACCTAAGGAAGTGTTACGTAGGGCCACTTCGAAAACTGTGCGCAGTATTTGTTGGACGACACTTTTTGGTTGTGTAAAGCAGTTTGCACCTGAGGATATTGTACTGTGCCTAGTCTCCGAGTGTGATCATGAGTCCTTACATCTACGCATCCAATAACTATTTTGTCCACCTTTTGCCGCTTCTGCTGTGCATAACGACGAACGCTTAGCGTCTTTATGATTTCCTACTCAATATATACATGAAGCAGGCGAAATCAGATAAAGGTGAGGTAACTGAATTGATCTAGTTGTCTAAATGCATTTTGAACTCCAGTTTACGCCCCATAACTTCGTCTAGGTCTCGTCCGTCAGATTTTCTCTTATAACAATTTATACTCTTGTTCCCTTCCCTTATCTGGCTACCTAGTTCAGTGTTTTAGTTCCACATTTATGAGGACACCTAACTTCCGCTATGCGTGTCTGACACACAGTTCTGTCTCATCTCCACAGGGCTCGGAGTCTTAGTTGAAACTAAAACCAACTTGGGGACTCCGGTAGATTAAAAGAGTTTGCTGTGATGATATATGTGCGTATGAAACTGAAAAGAATACCTGTGCATGGTTTTTACTATCCAGGCATACTAAAACAGCATTTAGTACTGAAACAGAATTATTTTTCGTAGCATTATTTTTTATAACAGTACTGAAACAGCATTATTTTTCGATCTACTTCCCGTATTCAAAGATGGAACCAGTAATTGCATGATATGACTGCCTACCTCAAATAGCAGAGAAGGAGAAAATTTCCGTATTTTCTGAAGTTCAGCTGCCTTGCACGGAAGGAGCCGAAAATTAAAAAAAGGATTTCTCACCAAGGAAATCACAGGTCAACTTAAGTACAGTTGGCTCTACACATCGCAAACGTGCCAACATTTCTTTTCATGCATTTCGAAACATTTGTATTACTGGCAACCCAATCGTATCTCGCTCGTTGCGATGGGTCACCGAAGGCTAAAGTTTTTTGTGAAGAACAAGAAATGGGACGCATGTTTCATACTACCCCGCAAACGACTACGCGGTGCATTGCGTCACTGAGATTGTCTGCATGTCTGTATGTTAAAGGGCGACATCAGCAGCGAGGCGAGTCCAGCGGTACACCTCTTGTATCCTTGCTAGTGTGTTGGAAAAACTGAGGTCTCTGGCCGCCGGATCTTCCCCCCGTAAAGCTTCCAGAAGCTCCGTACGTAAGGCTGAAGGCACCAGGAGAGGGTAGTCTGCACGAAGTAGGGAGTTCTTCAGTAGGACGTCGTTTCCTGGGAAAAGCTGCGCCACTCCTCGCACGGATAGACTCGACAGACCAACGGTCTTTCCTTCCAGGTAGTTCACAAGGCTCTTGAGCCATGGATCAGCTCGTTGTCTTTCCGCAAAGTCGTCAGTACTAATGGGTGCGAGGAAAAAGTCATCGTCCTGGTCACCCAGTGGCGGCGTGTTGACGGGGCCCGAGACAAGCAGCCGGCGTCGTAATGCTTACGTCCCTTCTTGTAGAAGGCGGCGACTTCGAGTTCTTAAAATCTGAGCCGTGAACGTGCGTGGCACTGAGGTGTATCTGTCAAGTTAGCTAGCAACAGAATGCGTGGAACAGAATGTGTGGAGTTCATTCTTGAGGTGTTCAGAAAGGTTGGCCGTAGGTGGTTTGGCAACAATATCTGGATCTCGTTGGCCTAGTAGGCGTTCAGGTGGGCAAGGCTGTAATCATAAGGCGTCCAGTCTTATGTGATGTGTACCAGAGAGAACTGGACCTCGATTTGGGCGCACTATACTTCGGGCGAATCCGCTCAATATAGCAGAAGATTGACAGTGATGTGCCGGACGCTGTGCGTGGCAGCGTGTGGGATGCCCTCTGCAGGGGTTCTTACATCCTCGTCGAAACGGGCAGGCACGGCTAGGGTCGCGGGCGTCGCCAGGATGTTGCTGGTCGGACTCATTAAGTTGGCGCTGCCGTTCCTGAAGATGTTGCTCGTCTTTGTGAATCAATAGTAACTACGACTGCAGTTGCTACTGTATTTGATGCACTTACCGACGAAGAGCTTCTTGGTCGGCCATAGCGGTGTGATGCGTTTGGTTTACGGGCCACCAGATGCGGGACATCGAGCCTGCGGACCGGAGAATCTGTCATAGCATACCAACTGTTTACTCACTTTTGATTGCAGCAGAGAAGCGCCCCGAGGCTACGCTGGTCTTGGTGGCGAAAGGCGAGAACACTTGTCACGCTTGGTAGCCTGTCTTTGTTTGCCACCGCTGGTGACGCACACCTCAGGTGATGCTGCGGTAGCAGTGCGTTTTATCGGACACGCTGTGCTGCGTGTATCAGCGTTGCATTGGGCTGGATGATACGTGCTGGGCGATAGGGATGCGCGTAAATATGCGCAGACTGTGTCGCTACACAGGTATGGGGCATAGGTGATTGAAAATTACGCTTAGTAATTGTGTGGATTGATTGATTGATTGATTTGTGGGGTTTAACATCCCGAAACATCCTGTGATTATGAGACACGCCGTAGTAGAGGTGCCCGGAAATTTCGACCACATGGGATTCTTTAACCTGCACTAATATCGCAGAGCACACGGGCCGCAGCAGTTCGCCTGCGTAGAATTGTAGCCGCCGCGGCTGAGATTTGACACCACGAAATTCGGATCAGCAGTCGAGTGCCATAACCACTAGACCACCATGGCGAGGCCAGGGATTTTGTCAAACAACCATAAAGATAGGCATAGAAAAATTGATGAGCACATAATACGCGTGCATAATACCGTTTATACTAAGGTGTGATTTTAATATAGACATAAAAGAGACGGACCCTGACAGACATGCCGTAAAGATCGAAAGTAAATTTCATGCAGGAGAAGCTAGGAATCAAACGTGGGCCAGGCGGTGCCAAGCTAGCAAGGTCACACTGGTCCACATTAGGCTGCTGGCATGCATCTGTAGTGTGTTAACAACTGTTATGGTAAAGTGATAAACATTACATATGTGCTAACATCGCTCAATCGGCCATTGCTCAGCTTTGCAGAACCCCATAGTAATGCTCCGAATAACGACGCTGATATGCAGATGCGCCCATCGTAATGTCCATTTGTTCTAAAGAAAGCAGGCGCCAATGCAAAAGCATGCTGGGTTCCCCAGAGCACCACTGTTCATTTTAATGGTTTCTGGAGTCTTACGTCGCAAAGCCACATAATGATTATGAAAGGCAGTTTTCGAGGTCTCCGCCAATATACGGCATGTGGTTCTTTAACGTGCACTGACATCAAACAGCACATGACCTTAGCATTTCATCTCCACAGAAATGATGCCGCCCCGGCCGCAGCCGAGTGCCGCAGCCAGTAGACCACAGTAGCGGGGCGTTCACGACAGTTATATCCAACGAGCATGATTCACCTTCGTTATGCGCACAGCTATTAAACTTGCACAAACGCGTTGGTACTACAAGCAACACTTGGATTAATTCTTAGCAATGCGGCAAATGTAATTTGCTCACTGGCTTTCTTCAGATGACGTTGATTCCAACAGTCCAAGGGATTTGTGGGATATTTTATGATTGCATATGATGCAGCCACGTGGAAAAACTTGGTGGCCCTGCTGAGATTTCTTAAGATAAAAAAATAATTTCTTCTTAACGCAATATCGTAATGGGCTGGCTTTGGGCGTTTTATTTACTGAAACTGACGTGGTCTGGAAGCAGCATGCACAGGATAGCGCAATAATAGAGAAAATGCAGCCCACGGCAGTATTATTTACAGAAGGGTACACGAAAAATGAAGTGCACAAATAAACGACTCGTGACACAATGCCATCCAACGGTTTTTTTCTAGAAGTGGTTTGCGTAGGATACTACAAATCCTGAATTGCCTTACCGATACGTAACATTGAATCGACATGTCAGCCTTTGTATGTAAAAGTAAATTTTCCTGAATAAGCCCACTGCTAGTATCACAAGTGCACCAAATATAAAAATTAAATGCAGGTTTTGTTCTATTTATCGCTTCCGCATTTCGGTGATTAGCCGCTGAGGCTTGTGGTGCTGTCATCAAGTAAAATTAGGAGGTGTGTGGTAGAAATAGATGGATCTGTTCTAAAACCTCTCTGTATATAACGATGTTCTTTATGTTGCTCTCCTGCTTTACTACATTTCAGACGCTGTATGTACAGGAGAGCGTCCACTGTTACAGTGCGGAAGAGAAACTTGGACTACCCATTACTACGATCCAATTCGAAACCGGTGCCTCACACACATTACCTGCACATATTACGGTAATAATTTTCCTACTGAAACAGAATGTAAGAAAACCTGCCGAAGTGGCTGAAATAAACATTTCCTGATAACACAACGATCCCACAAATCAGCGGCGTTCTGTTTTAGCTCACGACAGAGAAGACTAGAAACTGTTAAGAGCTTCTTTCGGCAAGCGTTAGCTGAGAAACATATAATTGAAATGGCAGTTTACACTGCTACTCCTCATCCAGCGCACGTACTGGGTAGGATTACGCTTTATTAACGCGATAGCTTTAGAGAGCTCGTTTCGCAGAAATGCCGCCGTCGGTGTCGGCGTCTCTCCGTGAGCGAAAAATCGTCCGTGAGCGAAAAATCGAGAAAGATGCGAATAAAATAAACAATACAAATCTTCGGTCCCATTGAGGATCCAACACGGGCCGTTTGCGTGGCAAGCAGGTGGCCTACCACAAAGCCACGATGTTACTTGGAACCGCCTCGGAAAAAAAAACACCCCATAAATGTCAGGTAGTGGAAGGAGTCTCCTTAACGCATTTTGTTCGGCAGGTGTCACGACGAAAATGAGCCCATTCGGCGATTTGTAGGAGGAATAAGCTTTATTGAGCATATCAAGCAAACAGCAAACATTAGATAATGTGCTGCCATCTGTGAGGCATTGTGAAAGACATGTCTCGACTACCATGGCCTCCGAGATGGCGGGCGCACCGGCCATCTCGGAGGCCATACGACTACAGCAGAGCCTATATGGCTCCGCGGTTCTAGGAAAGGGAACATATCATATCAAGCAAACAGTAAACATGAGATAATGTGCTGTTTGCCATTTAACCGACCATAAGGCGATGCTTGTTGCGGTTGGCCGGAAGAGGTCTCCAGAAGAACAAATCGAACAGCGGCCACATAGTTAACGCAAGAAGGACGACAGAATGTGACCATTTACGAATGAAAGTGTCACGCCTACGCGCAGTTCATAATATAGGACCATGTGACTACATCACTGTACAATATTTTCATGAAGTTTATATAAAAGTGCTATTAACTAGATCGAAAACCTCTACCATTACTAGAGATATGTAGCGTGCGCGCGTGTGTGTCTGTGTCTGTGCGTGCGTGTGTGTGTAAAAACACATATTAATAAGCATGCACTGAGTGGTTGAAGTGCACACTAGGGGCCGGATTTCGCTATCGCGTTCAACTCTTGAAGACGAAGCTCAAGGGTTCCGCAATTTTTTAAATAAAATCGGTATCCTTGACATCACTCGCAGCATATCCAAACAAGTGCTATGTTATAAAATCAAAGCGTCTGTGTAAATATGCCGTGTTACAAGCAGAGCCACGTTAGCCTTCGATCTTCGCGATGGAAGCCTTTGTACAAACAACGAACCATTTAGCCTCTAGAGGCTTGCTTGCTGAAACAACAGGGTTGTGCAAACATATGACCGTAAAACACCACTAGTGCAACTATAGAGGATATACCCGATATTACCATGTAGCCATACGCGTCCATTTTCTTCAGTGTTCTCTTAAAATAGCTTCTTCTGAGCGCTTGAACATGCGTGGGACGTGAAAAAGCTGGGCTGTTGGAGGCGCGCCTGTATTCCGATTAGGCGGCTGTCGTCACTGGACCGGGGTAACAGCTGCACGAAAAGCCTTTTATGCACCATTTCACTAACTTGCAGGATTTATACCTGGTGTTTCGAGAAACCTTGTTGTAGCGGCCTCCCCGGAGGTCGTGCACACTTCGTAACCCATTCAGAATTATACCCGGGGGGGCTCATTTTTGCCAGGGAATCCGCGGAAGCTCTTTGTAATTTGGGGTGTCAAGGAATATGACCTCGAAATGACATTCATAGCCACCAAGCGACGCTACATCTGCCAGCACAACCTTCTATTGCCTCGACATGATGTCTACACTAAGTAACATGGCGTCACAATGACACATGAGTGGAAGAAGAAGCGGAAGAAGAGGGAGAAGGAGATCAAGATGGATAAGGCGTAGACGAAGAAGCACAAAACGAACAAGCTGGGGACGCCATGATGGACAAAATGAAGGAGAACAGCCTGATCAAGAGGACACCTGACTAAAAGAAGCAGATGAAGGCACGTGATCATGAGAAGAAGAAGACGCGCTCACGCTTACCGCACGAGAGAGACACCTCCGTCGCGAAGTGGTGGTTCTAGACGGGACGATTGCTTTCGAGAGTTTTGCTCTGCTTTGCGCGCGTGGAGGTTAACGAAGGTTCCAATGAATAAATGTCAGTACTTGTTAAGAAGCTGTTGATCGTCATTGCCAACGTGAATATCAAGGTGACACAGTGAATAAAGACGAATGAGTTGAATGACACTGCTCCATGGACCAACCGCCGAGATCGACCACCAAGCCACATGTCGATGAGACTGTTCGAGTTTCCGCGGTGAATTCTTCTCTGCTTTTTTCTCCAATTGTAATGCATGAGTGTATATTTAATGCTAGATAATTAGTTCTGTGTTGTTCTGCGACCCATGTGTATTGATTTCCACTCTTGCTAGGCGTGCTTGTGTGTAAACGACAATTTTGTTCAGAATAGTTTGTTTTGTTTTCATCACCCTTCGCTGTGACTCGGTCATTGAAACAACACTGGCGTTTCGCTAGTGCACGAAACGAACCTGAAACTTAGTTTCCCGAGCATTCGTGGGGAATTTTAAGGGAAATGATACGTCTGTGCTCGGAACTTCCCGGCGATGGCTTCCCGTGCCTCTATAACTCGGGATTGGTGACGAAATCATCCCGTCCGATGAAACGGGATTATGCCTACCAATGTGCCGCTTGCACTGAAAAGGGAGTCCTAGCAGGCATAGTTGAAAAACGCTATTACTAATGTAGCCTGTTGAATGCGACCACTTCGAATATTTCAGCGTTTTGCTCCTCCGGGACGTATCTGAACTCCGTTGACGAAAATTTCTCACCTGCGAACAGCCCTGGTTTCGAGGTATGTCAAACAAGAGTGAATGAGTTGGTAAATGTTAACACCATATGGACGTCTGATTAAGCAGCCTTTGTGTTGCTGTGCTGACCGTATAGACTAACTCATATTAGGGCATGCAGGTGGAAAGAACACACCATGAAAGAAAGTTTTCTTTAAGTATGAAGAGAGTTACGCTTAGTATTTCCGTATTGATTGATTGATTAGTATATTTATGGCTCACTCTTCACTAAGGAGCTTTAGAATACATGACATGAGAGATAAATGTCTAGGACAACAAATCCGCATCTTAGCAATGGCCTGCACGAGGCCTCTAGCCAGCCTCAGATATGGCGTAAGTGCTTCAAGCCGTTCAAGACTTGAGCTCTTATTTCCTTCAAATCTTTAAAGCCAGGCGTATGAACCGAAGTTTATGTTGACACTAAAGCTAAATCAATATCCTTTACATCTATCTCTCAATCATGTACTAAAATTTAGAGATATGCGAAAGGTGCAGGACTTTTGGAATTTGCTAGTGAGCGCTTGGTTCATCACGGTATGTTAGATATTTTAACTCCTCACAGTAATGGTGGATTTATTTCAGGAGTAGTGCATTTAGATAAGTATAGGCGCAATTTCTGTTATTTGAGGGTTACGCTTAGGGTAGCAAATGTTTGCTTTGTAGCTTACGCACTTATTGCTGTCAGTTAGGCACTCTGCAAAACTTGTTTCATTGTCTTCTGCCAAGGAAAGTAAACCGATGTCCCAAAGATTTATATGAGTATCTATTATTCATTTTTTCGGATTTGCACAAGGAGACACGAGAAGAAATAGTCGTGTCTTATTCATGTTATGTTTTATTGACTTTACCCTTTTTTTCCTGCACAGGGTAGCCAGCCTGTCTCAGGACTGACTAAACACCCCGTCTTTCCTCTTTTCGTTCCTTCTGCTCCTTCTTCTTACCGCAAGTGCTACAGGAGTTCCATGCTGCACATAATAGCACCTATATAACAGACATACGGCGAATAATGCAGTATTGGACCAGTTGAGTTGGCGAGGTGCACTAGTTGTAGTAATTTTATCGTTTTACTAATATAATACCGCTAGTCTTTTGCCGAGACCAAAGTAGGTTGGCGCAGAGATTGCACTTTAGGTGGAAGAAAGCATCAGCACCACATGGCAAAACAGGAGTAGGCATTGAATGCAATGTCTGTCATCCGGAAGGTCGACAATGTAAATTTCCTTAATGGCAAAGAGGAGTGAATAGCGAACTAAAATATTCTTAGGAACATACAGTGTTTACAACTAGTAAAAAATAGTATAATAAACCATATAATAAAGCATATGATTTGAATCTCAGATAACACAAAGTAAAAGGCAGCTAAAGATTACAGAAGACATATTCAGCAGAGTTGTACACAGGCAAACAACGCAAAACTGAAAACACTTAGTGGTGAAGAAAGTTTATCATAACTAGGCTTCCCAACATACAGTGTAACTAATTCTGGTTGTATGCCATATAGTTCGTCTTGTCAATGACTAATGTGCTTCAAGTTATGGTAAGCTGCCTCTGGAATTGATAGCCTACTGCATTAATATATTTTCCAACCTTGAACCAAAGCCCCGGAGTAAATTGGCACTGGTAACCAAGGGATATAAACTGTTCGATTACCTGACAGCGAGGTGGTAAAGATTGCCGTAAAGTTTATATAGCAATGTTGATAATAACTAGGCTTCCCAACGCGGAGCGCTACTAGTTCTAGTTACGTACCTCATGGTTTCCCTTGCCAAATTATTATATGGGCGTTAGCGTGACAGGGCCAGGACAGGTGGTCATCAAAATAGCATCAGCTTTAAAAGGAGACTATTTCATGGTGCTAGGCGAATGCACATATATGACAAGGGCGTTAGGATCTGCCTCAAGGTGGGGTGTATGCAGCTGCAGCTTTCATGTTCCTGTCAGCAAGGCGGTAGTATATCTGCAGAGGAGGCAGTAGGTAGCTGAGATTTGATATAAAGGACTCCTCCAAAGCAACATGGCTGCATAGACTTCGAAAACGAACACACTAAAATGGCCAGTTATTAGAAATTGTCAGTAACAATTGCTGCACTTTTTTCCCTATTTTTAACTACGTATACTACTCGAAGATTCACCAATTTTCTGTGCAGTGAATATTGCGTTGTTTTCTTAATACAGTTGCAACTCTTTTAATAACGTGCAGCGTCCTTCAACAGTGTATCTTGAGACACGTGGTCCACATGTAGAGAGCAATAGATATTCCTGAGAAAGGGTCGTAAATCTTGGCCAGGCTATTTTATGAGATCCGGTAGATATCCTGGAAAATACCGGAAAAATATTCATCATAATTACAAAGCGAACCTATTCTCAGTTGAAGACTTCTCGTGAATGCATTCAAACGTTTTGATCGCTCCAGATTATGGTCGTATTGTGTGTGATGTTAGCGAAATTACATTCAGCCTTGGTTTCTTCTAGGGCGTCTGTTAACGAAAATTGAGGCATGATAGTCCCTAGGGAATCTGAAAATTGATATTAATCCAGACAGAGTGAAAACACATCTTCAATGACAAATAAATAGTGAGGCAGAGAGAGACATGTTTATTTACAGAAAGGCAGACATGTCGACTTCACCTAATGTTCGCTCTGCCCTATTTAAATGACCAAAATTTAGCTTACGTGATTGAAATTTAGCCTTCAAGAACTCAAGGTATTGAAGAACCTGAAAATATCATTTGAGGATATTGGTAGAAGTATGCACATATTGTTGATGTGATTTTGAGTAAAGAGAAAGCCATGTAACGCGGAAATCAGCGACATAATGTGAGTGCTCGCGAAAGCGCTTATTTGAATTCTGTTTTAACATATGCGCGAATAATGCGAAAAGCTCTCACAGCAGTTTGGTTATTTACGGAAAGAGACAAAGAGCACTCCAGGCCATCTGTGGGCCTCCTGGCGTCCACAAGAGGTGATTGAGTAACTGACACTGGAGGCGAGGATTGCACGAGCCCCCTGCCGTGCATATACCAGGGGCAGTAAGAGATTAAGATGAGCAGTACAAACCAGGTAATGTAGAATGGAATTCCAAGGTACTGGAGTAGTTTCCACCGCGGAACAGTCAGTACTCATAAGAGTGTGCAAAGCGGGTCCTATGCATGGAATATTTTGGAGGATAAAGGAGCACTGATGTAGATGCCTCCGTTTAAAATTTCAGCAAAATTAGTTCTGCATTGTCTCCTCACGGTCGACGCAGAAGCTTGTAATAGGCCACTGCTCTTATGTTAGGACAGGACAAGTAGCCTCGTTTTCCGGTTAACGTACTTGTGCAACTCTCAAAATGTTATCACCAAGGGAAGGAGCCAAGGTAAAGCTCATTGCAACGCAATTGCAGTGAAATACTGCACGAGATACCTCGACTACCATATTACCCGATGCATAGGTTATTTTCTGTTCGCGTAAAGATCGTCACCATTTCCACAGATCGCAAATATGGTCAGCCACAGCACAATGTGCGATAAGACAATGGTAACCATGCGTAAGTTCATTACAGGATGACGAGACATGCCTTTCATTGGAGCGTTGGTTCAGAGCTAAATCATATATACATCTCGCTACGTATGACGCTTGATTCTGCAAAGTGATGCAGTGCAAAGTGGGGCACCAAAGCATGACGCTAACAAAAAAAAGAACCATGACGATAGGCTCCGTATAAACGCAATTCGAGAGACGCGTTGCAGGGTTTCTATCTATCTCTGTCCCTCTCAAGAAAGCACTGCTGAAAGCAGCGTCCGTTCGTTAATTGAATTGCCTCTTTAAGGAATGGCGGTAACTCAGAGTGGGCGTTGAGTATGCAAGCAAGTCCTCCCGGACGTCGGCGGGAACAAAGCGCGCGCTACCAGCCTCACCTGTGTCTTCTGATCCACTTCCCTCGTAACATTACCGTGAAGAGCCTACGCTTATCCGTTATGTCTAGGGGCGAAGCTCGTCTTAGTCTAACCTTGTCACGCGTCAGGCGTCAGGCGTAACCCGCGTGCTGGGAGGCACGCGCTCGCCCTCGGCGTTCGCCTCGGCGCGTGCCTCCCGGCGCATGCCTCTCTCTCTCTTCCGGCGCGTGCCTCTGCTGTCTTGTGAGAGAGAGTGAAAGGCGCGCGTTGGCTATGGGAGAGACAACGTTGGCGCAGGCAGCGTCTCCTAGCGAGTTTCTTGATTGAGAAATACCGACTGCTCGCGTTGGAGAAGCGTTCACCGGCAACCCATATATATATATATATATATATATATATATATATATATATATATATATATATATATATATATATATGTAGGCACTGGATCTTGACTTGCAATGAAGTGCCGGTGGGAGATTTCACTTGTGCATAGTTGAACCATGAGGATTCGTAGCGTGCGCGTTAACTAAATTAATCCGGAACTCGGCACGATCTACGATGAACATCCCGAGCTTCGCCCACTCATCATCATTCACTCCGTAGATATGCTGTAATTTTTTGGTGCGTTTCTTTGTATAATACCAAACAAAATGCTGACGTATCATTTAGTTTCGGCGATCAAGCGCACACACAAATACACGGACAGAAGGAGGAGACACCGCAAGTGCTACTAACCTCCGCATCGTTTGGATCTTCCTCGCAAAATATTCTGCGCAGAATTTAAATTGCTGAGATATGCGCCTAGTGCGTTTATTCAAAAAATTCACAGCATATCCGCGGAGTGAATGATGATGAGTGGCTGAAGTTCGGGAGCTTCATCGTAGATCGTGCAGAGTTCCGGATTAATTTAGTTAACGCGCACGCTACGAATCCATAAGGTTCAACTATCGCATAAGTGAAATCTCCTACCGGCACTTCATTGAAAGTGAAGATCCAGTGCATATATATATATATATATATATATATATATATATATATATATATATATATATGGGTGCCCGGTGAACGGTTCTCCAGCGCGAGCAGTCGGTATTTCTCAATCAAGAAACTCGCTACAAGACGCTGCCTGCGCCAACGTTCTCTCTCGCGGGTGAGGACGCGTTCTCCTTCTTCGCGAGCTGGTAGAGCGTTCTTCTAAGAAGGAGCGCTTCCATAGTCAACGCGCGCCTTTCGCTCTCGCTCTCTCTCCGTCTCTCTTCCTCTCACAAGACTGCAGATGGAAGAGTGAGAGAGCTCGCGCGCCGGGAGGCACGCGCCGAGGGCGAGCGCGAGCGTCCCGGCGTTGCATGGCTTTGCATGGTCATGTGAGTGGTGTAGGTTACACGATACGCCTGACAACCGACCCACGGCTTAAGGAGCTTGGCCCCTAAAAATTACCTCTTAGCAGCACATGTACACCGTGGTAATATTATACTCATTATTATCCGGTGCTGTTAAGCATACGCACTTTCCTGTCTTCCTAATTCCTCAAAATGGCTCTTAGTAGGTTATCGCATGAAGTCTGTGCATGCTATCGAGCTTGTCTGCGTTTCACAAAAAATTCGGAAGCGGAGGGTACTACCCGAATTCCAAAACAATTTTTGCTACATACACGGCCGCAGGTTGTACCCATCAAACTTCTTTTACTGAACTCCTACCATGCTTTCATCCTTGAGCCACGCAGCTAATGAAAACAAATAAATTTTACCACGCTCACAGAGGGTATGTATAGGCCGTCTTGGAGTTGGAGGCAGAAGGGATTGCCAGCCAGACATGGGCGCGATTACCTTTGAATTCAGCCCTAATGCATTGCTGATTTTGTTATGTTGAAAAGTAGTGCGGACAGGTACCAGTAATTCAGAGTGGGTTAAAACTCAAGTACCATTTACTCACTGACATATTTTTACGAAAGTATTGTCTGTAGCGCCGTTCTGTGAGCAATATTCGTTCTTTTTAACAATGAATTTTACTATTTTATGTGATCGTAACTGTCCGCGTGTGGGAAGGCATGGAAAAGTATGCATAAAGCAGATGAAATATATCTGAGAGGAACGAAACAAATCAATAGCGCGGTGCAAAAGCTTTAAAAATATTACGCTAAACTACTAGCGCCGCAGTAGTGCTTCTTACCTTCTTTTGGCAAAGTCTGTCCATATTTTCATAAGGTTCTTGCTGAAGGGTACGTCGGTAGCACAACCATTCGGATCCAGTGGCCTCCCGAAAACGAAGGGTATGTCATCACCGTGCGTCGTTCCGAACCACGGTTGCATATCGCTACATGCAGACACGTGGTCCAACACGTAGAAGTAGACACCCTTATCATCTTCATGCGTAGCCGTGCCATTAGCCATCATCCGCGCGGTGTCCAAGGAAGCGCAGTTAACGTAAGTGTCACCCACGATGTCAGCCAGCGCCTGGCGCAGCTTTGCGTATTCATACGGCATAATTCCATTCATATAGGTTTCTATCAAAGTGATTATCTGTGGTAGCTTCAGGCTGCTATAGAGGACGCCAAGGTAGTGTATCATTTCAGGTTTCGTTATCGGCCTCGGAGGCAGAAACTGTGAGAACGTATCCCGAAAGCTACTGTACATAATACGAGTTCCTTCGTTCGCTACGTGTCCTATGATGATATCTTTGTCCCCTGGAAGCCTCACTTTGAGCGGGTTAACTGGTAACAGACTATCGCCGTAGATTGGCTTGAACGTGCCCTTTCCCGCGTTGACGAATGTTTCCTCTACGACTGATATCCAAGTCGCGTTTAACTGACGCATACACGAGACGGAAGTTGACGAACTTGGCTTTCCAGACTTGTCACGACACCCAAGCTGGAGAGCGAAATCGCGAGAAGAATTGAATACAACGGTCTGGTTTTGCAGTTCACCATTGTAGACGTCCGCGCTTTGTATTATGGCCCTTTTGAGGAGGTCTCTACTCTCGGGTGATGCCATGTGAAATACAATGGACGTTCCGCCCGCACTCCAGCCGAACAGCGTGACCTCATGCGGATCCCCGCCGAAATATTGAATATGTTGCTGTATCCACTTCAGCGCGAGCACTTGATCGTGAAGGCCTTGATTTCCAGGAGCGTCGTTAGTGCCATCATAGAAAAATCAGAAAGACTGCAATCTGTGAAAGGAGGGCACACCTCGATTAAAAAGATACATGCAATTCATTAGGAACAATGGCTTGAGCCTTTAGTTTGCAAAATTCTTATCCGGTTAACTCAATATTTGCATAATTTCAGTGGAATGAATAATTTATTTTAATCATTGAGTTTCCGACCTGCTCTTCTGTGTTACATCTTGTGCAGTAAATGAATTTCGACACAGATGAGTATAAATACACTAGAAGTTGAAGTTGAAGAATATAGGGGAAAGGGAGCTTGGGCTTCCGGTTACAAATTGCCAAGTGAGCTGAAGCCGTTTCTGAAATTATTTTTTCCCTAAAGCACAGAAAGTTTCATACGTCTGCTAGTTTTGATAAGCACGGTTAGTGTACTAATATCAGTGAGACCGACAAGCGGCTTTCCAAAAAAAAAAAACTTTCGCCAGTCTTGTGATAAGAAATGTTAGTGATCGTCTTCTCAGAAATCAGCTATGCAAAAGGTAATAAAGCAAATGAATCATTGCAAAATTTAATAAAAACGGTTCTTTATAATTTCCTGAGGAAACTGGACGGCATTAGCACATGTTGTGGAAAGGGTAACATTCAACCGCGTCTGACTTATGACCGCATTTCAGCGAGATACTGATGGATAGTAACAGTGATGCTGTCACTGCGATTGAGTAAACGTCAACTGCTTTGTTTTCTTCTTTTGCCGACATTCAGGTACGTTCATGCAAATTTCGCACATATTCAATCAAGTTGGACACACGTACAGTGGTAACGGCTGTCTACGACATGCTTTCAGGTTACATCGTGTGGGACAACGCTGGATGACCACATTTCGAGGCCAATGGGCCACTTAGGGCTCTCGCCTTAATATTGCCATTGACAGGTAGACATGCTTATAGAAATCACAAAAATACCAATATTGATTCGTCAAAGAAAGAATGCTTTACAAATACAATTAGTCCCATGCTCCAGAATTTACACTTCTCTGTGTTAATATTTTCCAAGGATACCCTCCTTGAAGAAATTTAGCGAGCATAAAAGCGCACGCTACCTGTAGGCAATGGTGACGACGACGACGTTACCGTAACTAGCCAAGTTCCCACCATCATCCAAATGCATCGCAGCAGAGCCGGAACGAAGCACTCCACCATGTAGCCAAGCCATGACAGGGAGCCGAACTGACTTGTCGAGCGTAGGCGTCCAAATATTCAGATACAAACAGCCCTCACCTTTAGGACGATCTAAAAAAGGGGCGGATGGCTTAAGTACGACGATCACGGCGCAAGTACAGGGTTGCTGTATTATTTCGCACTTCTAGAGGACGCAGTTTTTGTTTTCCCTTTTGACAGTGCACAACCTGTTGCAAGAGATTAGCAGCTGTAATGCAGAAATTTAATAATTAACGCAAGGGCTAAGCACGTATGAACACGATAAACCGCTGTGCCTGAGCTATGTATTGAGAAGAACTGTGGTTTGAAGGCTGGCTGTGTCCTTCCTGCGACACCTTGCGTGAAAAGCAAACTCGATCTCCTGCGAACAACCAAGCATTGTTTTAGGCATCGATAAAAATTGCGCAGGTTTTTAAGGCGTCATAAATATTAATTTACTTCAATTGCTTAATGCTCCCTGCAGCTAAACACAATTTTAACCACCTAGGTAGGCACTGCACTCTAGCGGAATCTACGTGCTCGACCACGGAGGCACTCAGTTGCACTCGCACTACCTACAGGATAGTTATACGTTAACTATATTCCAAAGAAAACGTGCCATCACACGCAAGAGATATTCCTGCTCGTAATGCAACGACTATTGGTGGTATAGTGACCCGGCGGCGTGAAACATTGGACATATCTTAACTACTTACATATAAAATTAGGAGGAAACTAAGCTAAAATAAATATTAAGCTATAAACTATGATAACAGCTGCCCCATAAAATTTGGTTTTTCTAAATCAGTAACACCATACAAAGAGTTGTCACTACACAAAAACAAGCGACTCTCCTTATTTACTAGAATAAAATAAACATTCATAATGGGAAAGAACGAAACCTTCTCCGCTGAGAGAACAATACCAGAAGCAGGGAGCATCCCCTCATCAACGTTCTGCACTCTTAGTTTCGGTGTTCATTTTGCAATTTCACCAACATTATCGTTCCTTCCATGCGGTTCCTCAGCCCCATGCGTCTCCCTTCCCTCTGTAGACACACGCATGCCCCTAGCATCCTCCACATTAACTCAGGGTCTTGGATATATGCATCAGCGGCACTCAACAGCAAATACCTTACGCTTTCAGCATCACTGATCATTTTTACGGTACGGATGATTACACACACAGGGAATGAACGAAAGGCTTCAGCAGCACCACAACTTTCCCTCTCGGCTTCATACTCACCGTACGGAACCCACGGTAACGCTCTCGGTTGGAACACGCTAACTTGCATGCACGAAGGCGGCAGAGTGGTGGCGTCGAAGATACTTCCATTCCACGTTCGACGAGGCTTTGGCTTCCGATATCGCAGCTCACCAACCGGTGGTTCAGCGAACGGTATTCCGGTGAACGCGTAGACATTGCCGTTGGCGACACTTTTTTTGAGGCCGCGTATTTTTCCCAGTGCAGTGTCGACAATCACTGTAGCGTTTGACGCGCAACCGGCAAATACAGAATGCGTCACGAATAGAGCCAACGACGACGAAAGGACGAGTAGAATCGGAAAAGCAGGCATGCTTCCACCGAGCGATGCAGTAAATCCGTTTCCTAATGAGGGCAAGCATTTCCCTCATGTCTTGATAACCAGAGACGGCGGAATGACAGCAGATGCGCAAGGCAATGAACTCCGCCCGCGCCACATGTGCAAAACAGGGGCGGTGTAATAAATGCACGTATTCATTCATTTCCAGCGTTCGCACTGCACTTTACTGTAGCCCTACTGCCTGTGCTGTAGCTGAAGTCACGTTTATAGCAAACATTGCGAAGTGCCTTTCTAGTCCTTTAAAACCAAACTTGAAGCAGTTTATTGTCGGCAACTGGTCTGTTTCTCTATGGCAGTCGGTAGCGCGGCAGACTCACAATTACAATGTGAGACGTGTATAATTGCGTTCGTTCGAGAAAAACAAAGGAATGAATGTACCTTCGCTTTTTTAACCGATATTTATTAGTAACGCAATTATTTCTTATTTGGTATTTTTTATTATGTTTCTCTCTCTAGCTATTTATTAGAGAAAACATTATTTCGATGAGATAGCATGGTACACCATACTAAACGCACAAATGCTCAATACGAAGCTAGGAGAAATCGATTTCCATTCGACAATAAACATGTTCCTCATGGAATCGCTGGAAAAGTGCATGGGATTGTTTTACTCCTTCGGTCACACGTGGGCTCATTTTTATAAATCTCAACAGTTGCCAGCCCGCAGTAGAGCTTGAGCTAAATAAGTATTGTAATGAAAGAGCACTCTTCTTAATTTAACGAGGAGCTGCGCACTCGCACACAAAATTGATGATTTCAATTGCGATCACGGCTCGATAATGCTGGAAGTGTATATTTTTAAGTGCGATGAGTTTCTTGCCCAACTTAAGCCACCCACGGCTCTGTGCTCTCCCGGGCGTTTCGTTCACCTGGTATGGCCCAATATTTGCATTGCAGAGTACAAATGTGCGTGGAACAGGACTGATTTATTTCCGCATCACTATCACTCTCGTCTACTCGTCATGTACTCGTCATCTACTCGTCATCTACTCGTCATGTACGCCAGGATTAATGATACTGCAATCACGTTTGGCTCATGCCCATGTAGTGATCTGCCCAAAGTAAATGGATATGCGCAACATGTGTTTGACATATTATAGAGCTGATGTGGTACAAGAGCACACCGAAATATGCATTAACATGACATAACATCAAAACTGAAAGCGCGAGCTTGCAACTGAAATACCGAAATACCAAGCACACGGACACGCACTCAACCTATCGAGCGGTAAAGAGGTGTAGAACCAGGGTCCCCGAGGAGCCATGCAAATACAATGCCCGCTTGGCTATGGCAGCGCCTCTCACCCGGTATACCATACGCCAACTAAACACAGAACACTAGCACTTGTGACGACGGTGCTTGTGTAACGTTATTTGCGCTTCTAATGTGTATTAGGCGCTATCGTAGCAGTGTATTAAATAAAATATTGTTCTGCTATCAATCGGCCCTATTATGTTCATTTTCGCTCAATTCCGAAGGAATACTTCAACAAGAAACGCTATGGTACACCCGTCAGCGCACCGTAGCATGTGTTTTGCTTCGACAAAAGAGGCGTACCATGAGCTATCATTCAGGAGCATGGTATTTTCGATGTTCCGAGTTAGCCCACCTGAAGCGCACAACCACTCAGGCACTTTCAACAAAGTGCCTTGCTCCAAGCAGTATCACGTATCTAACTGCCGAACAATTCGTGATACGCAATTTCATCACTGACTGTTTCACATGACATCGAGTACGACAATGCGTGGGACCTGCAGGAATTTTTTTTATTATATATAACATATAAACGTACCGTTGATGCCCTTCATTCTGTATAATTTAATACTTGAGTAGCGTTTCCGCTATTTCTGCGTATGTTGTTTAAATGACAGCCGTTTTCGTTAACATCTACTTGTGAAATTGGAAGAATAGGTTTACCGCAGACAGTTCTGCTATATCTTGCTCTTGCTGTGAGTATTTTTATGGTACACTTTGTAGATTATGTCTACTCAATTCACCTCCCCGCGATATCTTCTCTGGACGGCTCGATCTACCATAACTTGCACGACAATTTATGCCTGTTTTCATTTTTGTCAGAAGTATGCTGACAGTGAACATGACAAGGTAGTGTACACGAAGTACACTAAGTTGCCCTAACAGAGCTGCAAAATCGAAAGGTCAAAAACAGCATTGTCTGCTGAAGGTGCTATATTCTTAAGCAAGTTATGTGAGGGGAGAGCATTTGGAATTGTGTGTTGCATCTGGATCTTCCAACAAAGCAAAATCTTTTGCACAGCTGCCTGCGGAATGTTGAGTCAATACAGAATGACATATACGCCACTACCATCCGGCGTAGCAGTTCAAGGTAATGTTTGTGTGCGTCAATAGCTCCTGACATCACGTGTTTGCTTGCGCTTGCAGCTGTGTAATTCTTTGATGTGTGCTCGGCAGGATTTGAAAAAGTAGACGCATATACATCAGCTTACGCTGACGCGTTGCGCAAGTGTACCTAGTGCGTTCTTTTTAGACATTTCACTTGCTCTACGCTTATCATATTTTCACCAAATTTACCAACGGTTTCAAGAAGAGTGTTCATCGCAGCGTAATTTAAAATGCTATTGTAATAACTAAACAAACTGATGAAACAATTAGACGGTGTCTGAACCATTGGGGAATAGCTTCAAATAGCCAAGTTATCATGTCTTGTTTGTGGGAGTATGCACTGATTTAATCCATGCATTCTGCCAGCGTGCAATACAATGTCTTTTTCAATGCATTTGCAAAACCTTTTGAGAAATACAGTAAGGTGGTTTAGTGGGAGTCAATAAGAGGCTGTGCTCTCATTGCCATATATTTCATTCGAGGAACTTAAGTGCGAGAATAACAAACATAGCAGAAAGCACGCTACAAATCATCCATGACGTATCGTATATAGCAGCCGCGTTTGATTTTTATATTCTTTTATTCACGTTATTCCAAACCGTACCGCTGGGAAACGTTTCTGACGAAAGTACACGAGAATTCCATATGCGTCCGTATGACCCATACGGACATATATGGCAAATAGATGGCAAATACAAGGAATATATATGGGCTTCTTATTGAATCATATGAATATAATAGTATACATAATTAACGTTTTATAAGCATGGCATGCGTAGAGGTATCCGAGTAGGTGGACTGGGACGGCTTACCCAGGCGATGCGCCTAGCTTTTTGAGGAACAAAGACAGCGCAGCCCATTACAGGCAGGATTCCAAACAATGGTGTATACAACGTGGTTGGGTATTGGCCATAGAGAAGGGCACTGTAGAGCAGAAACGCTGCTCGGCAGTCACCTTTCGCTTGTTGTGTTCCACTCATTTCAGTTGCATCGTCGCACGAGCAACAAAATATTAAGTAGCCCATCGTCTACCGAGGAAATGGGAGCCAGCCAAACTCGATGTTTCTTTCAGTCTTTATTTATTTATCCTGCTGTCGTCCTTTCCCCTCTTTCTTTTACCCGCACTTCACCTTCTGCAACTCTTTGCCTTTGCTGGTTTACTTGTTCCTTTCTTCCTGAGTTTCTTTATCAGAATATTCATACCGCTTCATATATATATATATATATATATATATATATATATATATATATTTGGAAGCGGATGCCGTGCGAAACGGAACTTTTTTTATTTTTCCATGGTTTCAGCCGGGGACCGCCCTTCATCAGGCCGGTCCCCGGCTGAAACCTTGGAAAAATAAAAAAAAAGTTCCGTTTCGCACGGCCTCCGCTTCGAAATGTTTTGATTCTGCTGGATTCAGGACACTTCTTCCTTCATATATATATATATATATATATATATATATATATATATATATATATAGTCTGTGTGGTTGATAAGGCGATGCTCCATAGACATGAAATCGCGTGCTTTTGCGTGTTCTTGCGATAAGGTGGGTTAATCTTGTTATAATTTCCACAAGCAGCGAAACAGGGCCGCTTTCTAATGTTGTGGTTAAATGTGAATAATAGGTTCCGTGTTTTCGTCCAAAGAAGCCGCTCGTTTCATCTGTTTCTTTTCAAATGACCGACAAATGCAGACGTAATGTTAGTTTTTCTTTACTGCTTCGCATTTTCGTGGATCAATAAAAATTGAAAGCACTGTCACCCTGTACCCACGCAACCTGAAGCGACGTCTGCACAACTTTGCTCAACAGTTATAACAACCTCCAAACGGAGCTTCATTCCGGCGAAACGAAGAGATAGCAGAAGGTAGAGACGTTTGATAAATCTTTTGTCTCTGTTTTATCACCCCATGTACGTGATGAGTATGTCAATACTTGACATGTATTGTTTGAGCAGGACCGCATGAATGCTTTGTACGGCACATTATGCACTAGACTTGTGACTTACTTTCCCTGCACGAAAACTCAAGATCACACCCGTGTTGTTTTCTTATTATCCTTATATAGAGAATAAAATGCACCAGAAGTAGCAGTGATTTGATTTTGCTCTCAATCACTGGGAGGGTATTTTTTAATGTTATAAACTCTAAAAACTACGAGGCCATTAATAGAGTTCTAGGTCTTTTAAGAGAGCACAGCGGTTTTGATGGTTAAACGTTGTCACTATAGTCCCACTTGCAGTGATCTTCAGAACTTCCATAGTATCTGGTTTAAACGTGGGCCACTCGGCTCCACGAGGCCCGACTGGTTTTCTGTAAAAGCGTAAAATGAACGTAAGCAGAACGTTACCCCCTTTACTAGGGAGATATTCACAAGCATGTACATGAGTAGCCTGGATTGAGTGAATCAGATAGCGCAACTAGGAGGGCTTGGGTAATGTAAAAACATTGGTTCTCTCGGCTCGAGATATAACCTTGATTGAACGCTCAAGGTGCCATTTCTGAAAGAGGCACTGTGATATTAACAAAAAAAGCTTGAGATATGCGGACACATTCTGAGATCCCATAATGCTTTCATGCGTGGGTTATGCACTTCATGCGTCCCCGTGAATATTGAGGTAATGTTTCCGTTTACTATACCTCCTTTTTTTACTGTCGTGCTTACCGAGCCCATGAGCGCGCATTCTTACATTTATGCTCTTAAACTCGGAGAATCATAAATGAAATTGGCTGTCTTCCATCAACTTCCATCTTGTTCATATAAAAATTACATATTCACTTATGTCCACTTGAAAGTGAATATTTACTCGAAAACCATTGACAAAAAATAGTATGCCTTCATTGAACTTTCGTTGCATAGTTCGTCGTCAGAGTATTTCTGTTGCAAACAGAAATCGCTTCTTTTCTTCATGACCATTCGTTCATGCTAACACGGAAGACATTGACTATATGCAAAGCTATAGTTCAACACAAGTCTATCGCTGCGTAAAAGCGCAGGAGGCGACGTA
This sequence comes from Hyalomma asiaticum, assembly GCA_013339685.2. Classification (NCBI taxonomy): domain Eukaryota; kingdom Metazoa; phylum Arthropoda; class Arachnida; order Ixodida; family Ixodidae; genus Hyalomma; species Hyalomma asiaticum. Next base: position 53,709,131 of record CM023488.1, read on the forward strand.
AAAGTACGCGGCACGTAACGTATTCTTCATTTTTCTGAGCTCAGATTACTATGTATATTTTTGTATAATCTTATGTTGACAAATGTATAGCGACGCGCTTCAAACTTTTTGTATTATTTAGTTCGGCGTTTTCTAATACAAGAGTTATTCGAATTATCTCTATTCTTACTGTTTTTTTTCTCTGTGCATGAATCTGATTATGCATTGCACTTTTGATTTTGCCCGCCTAGTGTTTGTTGCCGATTAAAGGGACACAGACCTCGTCAAGCCGTAATGTGGCTTTTTGTCTGTGTTCCTGTTATCTGTACCAGGTATAGATGCAAAAATAGAGTTCAACGTCCGATAACTTTACTCTCTGCGAATTCAATGTAAAAAAAAAACACAACCCTCTTACCTTCCTTTCGCAAAGTTTGTCCACACGTTGATGACCTTTCTACTGAAACGAACATCAGCCTTGCATCCACGCTTACTATCAAAGGGCCGTCCGAACTCAAGGGGTGTCTCATCCGCATGCGTCATCCCAAACCAGGGTTGCCTTTCGTTGCATCGAGATACGTAGTCCATATTGTAAACGTACACACCCTTGCCCGTATTCTGAGCATCCATGGCACTGGACAACTTCGATGCAGTAACAAAGGTACCACAAATCACGTGCGCGTCGCTTTTCGTCTGAAGGAACGCCTGGCGCAGCGCGTCGTAGTCGAATTCTCCGATGCTGTCCATGTACTCCTTCTGCAGTTGCAGGACACCTGAAAGCGATAGGTCACTATAAAGGCTTCCCAAATAGTGAATCATTTCAGCCTTATTGATCTTCCGCGGCGCTAGGACCTGTGAGAACGTGTCTCTGAATTTTTCGTAAATCATCATACTTCCTTCCTTTGCCACGTGACCTATTATGATGTCTTTGTCTCCTGGAAACGAAGCCTTGCTGTTGTCCTCGGGTAGAAATTCGTCTCCATAAATGGGTTTGAACATGCCGGTGCCTTGGTCTACGAACGTCTGCTCAACTGACGTGATAAGTGTGGCGTTGATACCACGCAGACATGCGACACTCCCAGAAATGGCCCCTTCCTCGCTTCCATTGTAGCAGCCGAAGATTCGCGCAAACTTCTTTGCGTAGTCAAGAATCTTCGCCGTACTCAGTGTGCGATCACTGTTGGTAACACCGGCGCTCTGTATAATCACTCTCTTGAAAAGGTTCCCGCTTGCTGGAGAGAGAAGATGGAAACCGGCTGATATGCCTCCGGCGCTCCATCCGAACAACGTGACCGAATCGGGATCGCCGCCGAAAGGTTTGATGTTGTCTTGTATCCATTGTAGTGCCAGTACCTGGTCATGAAAAGCTTGGTTACCGGGGGCATCTTCCGTACCGTCGTACAGAAATCCGTACGATTGAAGCCTGTAACAGAAAACAAGATGAAAGCGAAGACGCACTACTTACAAGAAGAAACTAAGTTAGAAGAAGCGATATCGACGATTTCGTGGAACTGCACTAGAAACATTATTGGTTCTTTGAGCACTCTCTAAGATCAAACTGAAAGAATCGTTAACTACGGTAATGGCTGTAGCCTCCTTTATTTTCCTTCAAGAACGGATTTGCGCGCTTTCTCCTAGCAACATGACAGAAGTCACTCCGTGCCGAAGCTCCGATTGCGACTGAAAGGTAACACGAAAGCCATTTTTCACAAGGCGCATCTATTGGCCTCTTACATTGTTTCATTTGTTTGACGGATACTTTCAAGGAAAACCTGCGTATTTCAAGAGGATAAACAAGTGAACTGGCGTGAAGAACGCAGGATCCAGCTAGCATTCCATATCTTGAATGCAAATTATTCGGTACAGCTCGGTTGGCCCTCGAGCATTTAGTTGCAAACAGTGGTGCATATCTAACATTCAAGAAATATCCTCTTGCAGGCATTAAGACGACGCTCAATATTCCAGAATTGTGTGCAGCACATATATCGTAAGTAGTTGTACATATATCGTGAGTAGTTGTACGGGGCACCTGTACGCAATTGTCACCACGACGACGTCCCCGAGAGCAGCCAGGTTGTCACCTTCATCGAGCCACATCGCAGGTGAACCAATTTGGAATTCTCCGCCATGTAACCATGCCATGACTGGAAGCCGCGCCGACGCACCCAGTTTTGGTGTCCATACATTCAGATACAGGCAGTCCTCGCTTTTGGGCCTGTCTGGATTCCAATATAAGGTTGGTCTTATAATGTGTATCACGTGAAGGAATATTCTTTCGTTGGAAACATTAGAAGGCAATTGAAGAACCAAATATACGTTCGTGCTAATTGTACTTGATTCGTAACAGATCCACCAAGACTATACGTCGGCACAGAAAAAATTCCTTCGTCGAAAAGCATTGTTGTTCTATTTCAAAATTGGTCACCTTTAACCTTTGTCCTTGAGGTATGCATGGGGCTGGAGACGCACCTGATATGAGAGCGTGCTTTGGCCATAACAAAATTTAGATGTTTTTGGTGATCCCTGCATTCGGAAATTGCGAAGATATGGCTGCCTGTTTCGCGCGTGCAAGGTGCTTCGCTCTGAATACATGATTGAGCAGGAATAATACTGTTTCCGTCGGTCATGTAGCCATAGACCGAAAATCTAGTCGCATTTTATCCTCATTTTGGCGGCTAGAAAATATCTGAGCTGTTCAATGTAGATAATATAGAAACACACGCGCTGCTACCATATGATGCGGGTGCGGGCAGGTACTGGCGGAATTCGAATTTGGGGGGGGGGGGTGGTTGTTTTGTTTTTTCTACTCGGAGGGCAGCCGTTCATCTAAAACACGGTTCGAACTTGACGCTAAACCATTTCCTCGGCCCGTGACAAGTTAACCCCTCGCACTGAGCAAAACGAAAGCCGGCCCTATCAAAAATCGCATATGACACATGTACCACATATCCAATAACCTTGTATAAACACGTATACGTCATATGCGTGCTCATATGATTCATACGAGCTTATTGCAGTTGTGGTATATGTGTGATATAGTGATAACGTTTTTACGAAAAACATGCCGCTATCAAGCGTAGTAAATCGCGTATATATATATGTCCTGATCTACAAGTTCAATGCCCTCGAGCCTACTGGCATTAACGTTTCAAACGGAACCCCATGGTCCATTAGACCTAAGGGACCCCTTACCAGGGTGGGGGGGGGGGGGGGGGTAACAGAGACAACATGCCTAAGGTCGCAGCTTGGATTTGTAGGTGCGTTGAAATTGTATGTGTTGTACAGTCTGTGTGCAACTTTGCATTTTGAGTGTTTCCCTTTGGCTGAGTCTGACGGAAATGTTTATCGTGTTGGCGATCGCTCACAGTTGCACACTTTTCTTAGGCAGTCACAAATGGTGGTATAATCAGCCCGCTTTACACGCAGCTGTTTTCATGCAGTGCTCTAGTGAAAAAGAAAAAGAAAACAAAAAACAGACATATCACGAGTATGCAAAACGTGCCAGGCTTACCGTAAGGGACCCAAAGCAGATACCTAGCCGAAAACACGCTTATCTGCATGCAAGATGGCGGCATCTTTGTAGCGTCCAGCACATCCTCGCCCCATGGTGATGGCGGCTGCGGCTTTTTGTACCGCAGTTCTCCGACTGGTGGTTGAGCGAATGGTATTCCAGTAAAGCTGTATACTTTCCTGCCTTCCGCCGCGGTTCGTAATGCACCCCGAACGCGACCCGCGGTCGTGCCTACTACTGGAGCCTTCTTAGCAGCTGCGCTAGCTGTACCGATTAACAAAAGCGCGATAATAGCGACCCGGACAGAAAAGCATCCAATAACAGTCCGAAGCCTCCTTCCTCGAAATAATGGTGTCATTTCTATCCCTCAAGCCAAGCCTGCTGTCGGTGCTTTGCGACACAGTACACGTACAATAGCCACCGGAGGCATAAATGAAAGATTGTAGCCCCACATCTGGCAGCAGGGCGTTCTCCTCCCTGTATCAGCTGTTGGGTGACCCCATTTACCCGCAATAAATGCTCTGTAGCAGCATTCAATCTATTTTTCCGTGCGCTTTATAGGGGACAGGCGTACAGTGTAGACAACTTGAGAAAGACGTAATCCCATGCAGCCCCTATTCCCTCAAAGTCGCTGAAGCTCACCACAGTAGGCTTGGCCACTAAGGCTGTAGGCGCTTTGTCAAAGCACTTTGTCAATGGCGCTTTGTAATTTCACCTTCTGCATTCGCATGGATTATTACGGCGGTACCACATGCAATGCAGGCTTCCGTACGTATATATATATATATGCAGCTGGAAATTAGTTATCATGACTAATTTAATTAGGCATTCTTGCTATGTCACTATTGGAGAAGATCAACGCTCCAAATATCTCTAGCTATAGTTTCATACAGCGAAAGGGTAGTATTTCAAAGCTGCCTAAACATCACGGACTTCCTATTTCTTACAGGACTTCTACTGTGTGGACTTCATACGTACCTTCTATTGCGTAGGAGGCATGGGCAAAATAATTGTGATTTCGTTGAGGAAAGGACTGCAGAGTGGGAGAGGTGATATTCGTGAACAGAAAGAGAAACGCACAGGACCACGGCAAGCACGGTTGAGCGTTCTTGGTGGTTGGGGAAAGGGAATGAAAGAGTGGAAAGGGGAGGAACGCCGTAGTGGAGGGCTTTTGAACACCTGCAGTTGTTTAACACGAAGCGAAGTTTTAGTAAGGAGCGTTGAAATAGAAAGCACCAAGCATAATTAAAATTGGAGGGAATGAAAGGGGGCACAATGCTCATCAAGAAGGCACCACTAAATCGGCAAAAGATACGTAAAAAAATCGTTAAATCCGTAAGATCATTACAATCATCGCGTATATATATATCAACTAATAAGCGATGACTATAGATAAGAACACATGATCCTGGTAATTATAAAATTATTTTTGATAACAACCATGGTAAAGCTTAGAAATAGTCCGAAAAAACCCGAAGTCTCCAAGAATGAATAATTTGTGGTCGTAGTTGACACAAATAAGGCTATAATGGTAATAATTGTGGTAAAATATAGTATGCTCAATAATGACCATACATCAGCAGAGATGACAGTGACTCGGCAAAAAATTTGGTTAACACTCACAAGCTGGTGGAATGGGATCGGACATAGTTCCTATGTGAAGGAAGCGCTAAAGGTTTATCGCAGAAGTAGGTCATGATGAGCATGGCTCAACAAAAATGACAGTTACTCAGCAAAAGGCATGCAAACTCAAAACTCGACGCAATTGGTTCGGACCCATCCCATGGAATGGGCTCCCGTTTCGGAACCTGGGACACAGGGTACGGAGCCTTAGGTCGTTGCATTTGTAATGATGTGTTTTCACAGTAGGTACTCCAACCAAACACTTACTCTGATACGAAAAACCTGATGTGCATTGGCAATAGGGTGCCTGTTGCTACTCGCACCAGAAGTCCTCATGTGCATTGACCCGAGAGTGCCTGAGTACTGCTGGCACCATAAATTTTCATACGCGTTGACATTAGGATGTCCGACTACTTCTGGCACCAGAAGCCCCCATGCGCATTGACATCAGGGTTTTTGATGTTAACGTAATGCAAGATGACATTAGGCGTTGCAAGTCTAATGACTCTCTAATGTTACATTAAGAGTTCGTTATGTAGACATTAGACTCTCAACATTCATTTTCATAAGGGTAGCCTATTGGCTGAGTGACAGTGCCTTCGTTTGGTGGCTTGATGAGAGTAGGTAAGTCAGTTTTAGTGTAATAGGAAAGCAGGAGCACAGCTGTCGCCACGAAGCCTTTGTTCGGCTGAGCGACGCGCTGCACGAACATGACGCTGGCAGTGATGATAGTTATATACAGATGAAGATGACGAGCGATGAATATTTTGCTCACATTAGGAATGACGACGTCGATCTCGTAAATAACACCAGCCATGTATGCATCGTACGCTGGAGTAAAGGGGCTGATTTTGGTGCCGCCTAGTTTCGTAATTTGTTAAAGTTTTCCCAGCACACTGACGTTCTTCACGTCTACGACGAGAAAATTTTTCCGCGGACTTATTCTGACCTATTTCATTTTGGCCATCACCACACATTCCAGAAAAATGGAGAGGCCTTGCCTGTTCGTCAGTCATAGGTTGCTTGAGGGCTCTTCCTTTCTCAAGATGATGACGTGCGGACAACGTGCGTGGCTAGACTGCATAGTCGCTGTATTGGCAGGAGTTCTCGGCGAAGCCTTGGCCACCTTTCCTGGGCCCTCCTACTCCAGACGAGTATGAAGCTGTGGTCGAATGAGTCGACTTCCGACACACAGTATAGCTAGTTGTCTCGGATGTCACTGGAGAAGGTAACTCACCGCCTTGCCGTTGATGGCCGTGATGATTTCGGGTCAAGCAGGCCTGGGACTTGTTCCGCGTCCATGGGACCAAGACGGGGCGGCGAGGCCGTTTGGATACGCAAAGATTCCACCAAAAATTAAAACAGCACAGAAACAAGCGTTTTCGCAAGGAGGACCTCTCAGAGGAGAGGCAAAGAGATAGACATGGAGATGGATGGAATATCAGGAGAGCTGGCCGTGGTATTTTACAAGGAGTTTGTGTATGCGCGCCTTGTACAGGGACCTGCAGTGCACTGAGCAGTCGACACAGCAGAGCAAATGCTCCAGAGATGAGCCCCTATATTTGTTTCGCACAAAAGCTTCCAGAGAGCCCTAATGTTATGTTTCGCATTATCAATATGTTTTCATGTAGCCAAAAGAGTTACTTAGAAAAGGGCCTAATAAGATGCGTGCATGCCCACAGCGCTTGACACAGTGCAGGTTTGTCAGTTGTCTTTGTCAGTACAATACCGGGCGTTGCGTAAACAGTGCTGTTTCGCGCTTAAACTAGAATCCATAGGATGAATACGTTCAATACTACAGAACTCGTTTTCAGAAACTGCAACGCTACTACAGCTGCTACGGCATCAAGGCAGATGGTGCGTACGGCATTCAGGCTACGCCACGCTTAGACGCTGCCGCAGCTGTTGTTGCGCCGACTGTCGGCGATGCTTGTTGTCGCTATAAAATACTTCGCTGCAATACTCCTAGGGGGCAGCTCCTTTCATATTAAACGCGGAAAAATGATACCACAGGTGTTTTGTGCCGACTATTGTCCCTTTTTCAGTGGTGCCGTGAGCACACGCTGGTTTCCGCGTTGTGAGAGCTAAGGCAACGAGGTGCAGTACCCAAATTTCTCGCCAGAGTAGCAGGCATTGCGTAATTGTTGCAGAGTTTGTTTAGAAAAATTATTGACACAATTCGTTTTCTGACTCTCCTTTTTTTTGAACCATTCGTTTTGTTATAATTGAAGAACTCGGTTGTATCATAATGGGCGCGACGGCATATTACGTTTTCCCGTGTAGTGTGTAGCAAGAAGGGGATGCCTGCGCCGATGAGTTTGGAATCGTCGACGGAATGATAGTATGAAGTGAAGTGAAAACTACTATCAAAGAATGCTGCAAGTCGCACCAGGGCCGTGAAACTTCCTATACCATCCACGGAATGCGATATTCACACGCAGCGCCGGACGAACGCCTGGTGTTTGGGGGCGGTACTAAAACATGGCGGCACATTGCAGACCCACACTGCGGGACTCCATCTTAATGAGGACTGAGGATCCGAGTGCTGGGAGGGGGGGGGGTGCAATTTAGCGCCAAGTTCAATTGGGATGCACCAGCAAGCCAAATTGGGCGTGTGGAAGGCATTCAGATGTCGAGCGCACGACCTTCTTCCTGTTGCACAACCCGCCACCTGATCAAAATGGCAATCGTTGCGTTCTGATTGATGTAGGTTTGACCATCCACCTATTTATGCACCACATATTCTAAGTAAGACTTTGTTTTTGTTTAAATGTACGCATAAATTAGACAAGAATAAAGCGCAGAGTTTGTTTGAACATCTTATTACACAGCTACTGCTGCAACCGCATCCTGGTATGTCATGCAAGTGTAGAAAAAGAAAACGAGCAGCATGCAGACCGTACCTCTCGTCCGCCGGGATCCGAAAGAATTTTATGCCGGTGTGGCGTGAAGAATTTCGACACCACTTAGCACAGCACGATCTGGGATGACGGCGCGAATCCATTCATGCGTCCGTTTCACTGAAGCTTGCAAGCGTTTCAATGAAACCAGCTTTGCGGTGGTAAAAGCGGCCTTTGGGACACCGTAGGCAGTAGCATACATGAGCGCGCGACAAGAAACGCCCCTTTTCGCCGTGAGAGATAGGACGACTGCGCAGTTCTCGTTTTCCCCTCTGGGTGCCGCTCGTATTTTCGCCATCTCGAAAAGCTAGGGAAACGACAGATCATATTTGATTTGAATATACGGGTGTCCACCCAGGTGTAGATGTGGACACTGCCCTGCAGGAGGCCATGGGTTTCAGGGGTAGCACGAGAAAGCTGAACATGTCGGCGATAGAGACAAGTAAAAGGCGCTTAGAGTATTGGTCGCGCAATGATATGGAGCAAACAGAAGCGCAAGGTTCTTCGGGTAAGATTGTTACATCACAGCGAAAGGACAATAGATAAAATAGGTAGGCGAGGAGAAAAATGACTTGTGAAAATATGTGTGATTTGGGAAAAGAAATACTTGTGGAGGAAAAAATAAAGCAAGAGCTTGGTGGCCCGCGGGCTACCACCCTGTTATAAAGGGGACGCTCCTAATATCCATCCATTGATCCATCCATTTCGAACTGCAACCTCTAGGTTCACTTGATTATTAAAAACTCCGGAGTTAACAAGTAACCTGGTAATAAATATGAAATGGAAGAACAACGTACATTTATGCTCGTAGGTAGGAAAGCCCCCTAAGATTACGATAGCTGCGGTCACCGGACAGAAAAACAAAGAATTTTCGTCCCACTGGCCGTACTGCGAAAATCATGTACCGGTGTCGTAGAACTATTAGGCCCAAGTGTTTCGTTGATTCATTGTATCATCTGTTAGAAGGTCGCTTTTAGAAGGTCGCATCCGTTAGAAGGTCGCTGTTGTCGATGACAATGAGTAATGCTGCCGCGTAGTAAAAGTTGCAGCTCCTCTGGTTCAGTGAACTAATAATAGGAACACAGAAAGCTGCACTTCATGGAACCCCTATGAACTGATAACCTCATACGTTCCTGTGCAAATGCTTGGGCGCCACAGACCGCAAGTCTTATTTGTCGCTATATACCATGTAGTTTCTGTTTGAGTGCCGGAAAGATATGGTTCGAGTGCCGGAATATTAGCTCAGGTTTTTGCTCAAAGCCGCTTGAAGCTTATTCAGAATGGGATGCAAGGGTATTTTATATCTAAATGTTCTTCATAATGCAGTCGTTGACAGCACACAAAAGTGGAAAACAGTTTTTCTCGCATTAGTAGTTCATCGTTGCGCGATAACACGAACACAATATAGGAGGAAAACACAGTCGGTAAGCTAAAAAACGTGCAAACAGAAAACATCGGTATATATGCCGCATCAATATTCCAGCAAATATGCGC